>OY747717.1:14280000-14627500 GCA_963556495.2 Valencia hispanica | reverse complement strand
AAGCCTCAGAATGCATGTTCGTATTTACTAAGATGGACCTTTATGTATTTTTAGTTGCAGACATTTTTGCCTTGTACCATTGAAAGCAGATGTTGAGGCTCACAGCCTAATTTACATGGTTTACAAAAACAGGCAGGGATGTGCCTTGAAATATCTGTCATCGCAATATTATATGGTTGTTGATAGTATCATTAAAGCTCAATGGAAACAACCAGAAAATAAATACATAGTGTTGTGGACTTAATTACAAAAAGCTGCTTAATAAACATCAGATCTGACTGCAATTGGTTGTTTAATTAAATGTAATCAATAAGGCAGTTAGAATCAAGATGTTTGACACATTGGCAAGTTCACACTCTGTAAAGATAATCAAATTTAAAGGAGACACCATGGGGAAATGACACTTGCTTTAATTTTCATGCGAGTGTTGTCTCTGCATGTGAGCAGCGGCAGTTCAAAGAGCCTCCTTAGTTCATCTGAGATGCAGCGCAGGAGTGCTCTGACCTTGGCAGTCTTACCTGTAATTGCACACACACACACACACACACACACACATGCACACTTGTGCACACAACATTTAGATGCACATACATGCTTGCATCTGACAAAACCACGCAGTCTGCCTCTCCATCTTTCTCAAACACTCTCGAAACACACAGACATACACAATCACCCTCCCTCGTCGGTTTGAATTAGGACTAATCAGCAGGTGAATTGTCTGGAGGCGCTGATCCATTTGCAGTGACCTTGTCTAACTGTGGTTAGCAACGACGGTCACACACTCAGGTGGTACTGTATGAATAAATAGACTGTGCAGTCCCATTTTGGTAAACAAATAGCCAAAAGTTTTGTCTTACTGTACGCTACAAGTTTCCCTAAAAATAAATGGTCCAATTACATTTAGCAGCAATTCGTTGACTGCATTTGCATATTAATGGTGAAAACCCAATTTTCAAGCGCCCATTTTGTTATGGCTTTGAGCTAACATTGGATCCAAGCTACTAGCGTCCATCTGCTTTGTGACAACATGTTGATACAGACATGTTTGCTAATTAATGCATTAATTAGCTGCACTAATGAACTCATTTGCATCACTAGATGGATTAAACACATTCTGGTAGCAGGAGAACAACAGACAGCAAGCAACTGTGAAGTGAAACTATGGATATTGGCAAGTTTTCTTGAAAACCTCTGATGGGTTTAAGTGGAATAATCTGGTATGAAATTGTTTTCTTTTCTAAGTAAACATACTCATATTATTTTACTATCTCCTGCAGTGCGTCACAAAAGTAGTTGTGCCCCTTGAAATTGTCTGTAGAACTTTTTCACACAATCTGAATAGCTTCATGCATTTGTTTTCACCCTCTCTGATATAATAATTCATAGAAGTACCTTTTGCGACAGTCACAACTGCTAATATTCGGGGTATGTTTCCACCTGCTTTTCACATGTAGAAATTAAAACATTTGCCCATTTTCTTTGCAAAATCGAAGCTCAACCTCAATTAGATTGAATGTATATCAGATGCAGATTGGATGCAGATCATCTATAAAGATCAGTTATGCCTTTGATCCTTAATTGGATTTAGGTTTGGACTTTGACTGGGTCAGTCTAACACATTAATATCCTTTGAGCTAAACAATTCCACTGGCTGTAGGTTTAGTCATCAAGTCAAACCTCCACCTCTGTCTCAAGTTATTTTGCAGGTTTTCTTTTCCAGAGGTGAAAATCTATTTTAAAATTAGCTTATTACCTGTAGTTACAATTGTTATTTAATTCAATTCAGTTTATTTATATAGCGCCAATTCACAACAGATGTCATCTCAAGGCACTTAACAAAAAGTCATTTCAATACATTTATACAAACATTCCAATCAGTTAAAAAGTTTCCTATTTAAGGAATCCCAGCAGATTGCGTCAGTCATTGGCGTGAGGTTGGGCCCCGTTGATGCAGACTTTCCAACCACAGCAATCCTTCAGCAATCCCTCATACTGAGCAAGCATGTAGCGACGGTGGAGAGGAAAAACTCCCCTTTAACAGGAAGAAACCTCCAACAGAACCAGGCTCAGTAGGAGCGGCCATCTGCCACGACCGTCTGGGGGTTTGAGAAGACAGAGCAGATACACAGAAGGAACAGAAGATCTGATATAAGAGAACTTTCTATGTTACAGAAAGTAAAAAGTTGATAACAGGACACAGTGGATGTTCAGCCACTAGGAGCACCATCCCAGTCGATGCCCCCCGTCCAACAGGGCATTGCAGCCAAGCAGGATACCAGACCAGGTATATCTTCTATGGAGAGAAAAACACTGAGAGAAAACAAAGTTAACAGTCGAAATAACAGAATGTACTGTAATACAACGGGAGAGTCGTAGGAGAAAAGGAAGTAGCAGAGTGAAGAAAATTGGTAAGTCCGTCCTCCAGCAGTCTAAGCCAATAGCAGCATAACTACAGAGATAGCTCAGGATGACCTAAGCCACTCTAACTATAAGCTTTATCAAAAAGGAAAGTTTTAAGCCTGGCCTTAAAAGTAAACAGAGTGTTTGCCTCACGGACTAAAGCTGGGAGCTGGTTCCACAGGAGAGGAGCCTGATAACTAAAAGATCTGCCTCCCATTCTACTTTTAGAAATCCTAGGAACTACAAGTAAACCTGCAGTCTGAGAGTGAAGTGCTCTGTTAGGAACATAAGGAACAATTAGATCTCTAATGTATGATGGAGCTTGATTATTAAGGGCTTTGTATGTAAGAAGAAGGATCTTAAATTCTATTCTGGATTTAACAGGCAGCCAATGAAGGGAAGCTAAAACAGGAGAAATGTGATCTCTCTTTTTAATATTCATCAGAACTCTTGCTGCCGCATTTTGGATCAACTGAAGGCTTTTAATGGCATTTTGTGGACTACCTGATAGTAAAGAATTACAGTAGTCCAGCCTTGAGGTAACAAATGCATGGACTAGTTTCTCAGCATCACTCCTGGACAGGATGTTTCTAATTTTAGCAATATTCCGGAGGTGAAAGAAAGAAATCCTAGAAACCTGTTTAATATGGGATTTAAATGTCAAGTCTCGGTCAAAAATAACGCCGAGGTTCTTTACGTTTTTACTGGGGGCCAATTTAATGCCATCCAGATGAAGTGATTGACTAATCAGTTTCTGTTTAAGAACTTCTGGTCCAAAGACAGCAACTTCTGTTTTGTCAGAATTTAAAAGCAAAAAGTTTAGGGTCATCCATGTTTTTATGTCTTCCAGACATGCCTGTAATCTACCTAACTGACTGGGTTCATCAGGATTTATGGATAAATATAGTTGTGTATCATCTGCATAGCTGTGGAAATTTATCCCATGCTGTCTAATGATTCTACCAATTGGGAGCATATATATGGTGAACAGAATTGGTCCAAGCACAGAACCCTGTGGAACTCCACAAGTAACCCTTGAGAGTGAAGAAGATTTATCATTTAGATGAACAAACTGGAATCTATCAGACAAATATGATTTAAACCAGCCTAGTGCTGTTCCTTTGATCCCTGTAACATGTTCAACCCTTTCTAAGAGAATATTATGATCGACTGTGTCAAAAGCAGCACTGAGATCTAACAAAACCAGAACAGACCCAAGTCCATTATCTGAGGACATGAGAATATAATTAGTAACTTTCACCAGTGCTGTTTCAGTGCTATGATGAGTTCTAAAGCGTGACTGAAACTCTTCAAACAGCTTGTCACTGTTTAGATGCTCACAGACTTGATTAGCAACAATTTTCTCAAGGACTTTGGATAAGAAAGGAAGGTCTTTAATTCACTAAGTCATCTTGATCAAGGGAAGGTTTCTTGAGTAAAGGTTTAATTACAGCTATTTTAAATTCCTGTGGTACGTATCCGTTTACTAAGGATAGATTCATCATATCCAAAATGGGGCCAGGAACCAAATGGAACACTTCTTTAAATAATTTGGTTGGAATTGGGTCCAACATACAAATTGAAGGATTAGATGAGGCTAATATTTTTGATAATTCCGAAAGCTTGACTGAATCAAAACAGCCTAAGCACAACTGAGGTTCTACAGTTCTTTCCGATACTGCCTCATTTACTGAGGAAGAAGTAATCATGTTTGGGAGGATGCCAATGATTTTATTTTTAATAGAGTTAATTTTATTTATGAAGAATCCCATAAAATCATCACTGCTAAGAGCTGGGGGGAATAGTTGGCTCAACAGAGCTATGACTGTGTAAGTTTGGCAACTGTACTAAAAAGAAACATTTAAATATAAGTGACTTTTCCTCCAGATAAGTTAGATTTGCAGAATATATATTTTATGTGTTTATAAATAATTTAGTTGAAAGCAGTTTCTTGCTGATGTTCTCATTAATGAGAATGATCTAAGCAAAGAAAATATAAAAAAGGATTTATGTGTTAATAAGTATAAAGTGTATCAGATAACTAGTAATTACAGTAGTTGAAAGACTTTCTACTGATGGGTCGTGCATTGAGGCTATAATCGAATTACACTATTTTTTTTAAAAGTGATCTCTATCTACATACAGATCTGTATCTCAAAATTTTGGCCAGCTTGCAGCTTTTGTCATTTTACTCTAGAGTTTTACTCTAGAGTAAAATGATTTAAAAAAATACTAAAAAATTTTTTTAAAGTTGGTCATGATAAACTACTGCCGTTTTCTTATTTACCTTTTAATATCAATGCAATTTAAAAAAACTTGTTCATACATCAAATTTGTGATTTAAATGGCTAAAGTCAACTTGTAGATGTGAGCCCCTTTAGTTGTAAAGGTCACGACAATCTATTTTATTTTATCTTTTATTTGACAGGGACATTGCAATTCAACATAGTACATAGCAAGCTTGTAACTGATGCGATGCAAAAAAAGTTTAGAGCTAATGCTAATTTTCAACTCTAGTCCCTGATTGGGTCTTTCTACGCAACAACAAAATTTTCCATTTCATCCTAAAAACATACCTATATATACACACCGTATCAATCATTTACATACAAAACCTCAGTGCTGTTTACAAATGGGTACATTCCTGTTTCGACTTCAGCCAAGACTTAACACGAGATGGGAACATTTTAAATTCGGTCATGGTTTTAAGTTCAGTGGGTAATGAGTTCCACAACTTTACACTTTTATATGCAAAAGCAGACTGACCAAATGCAGTCTTACGGTGAGGAACTTTACAGTTGTTATTGATGGAGCCTCTGGTGACTCTGTTACTGTTTTGTCTCTGTATAAATGAACTGAGGGGCTCAGGTGCAAGGTTATTGAGACATTTGAAAGTTAGTTTGAGAAAACATAAATCACTAAAGCTTTCAAAGCTTAACAATTTATACTTGTGGAGAATATTGCAGTGATGGACGCAGTTTGGCTTCTTGTCCATAATCTTTGTGGTTTGATTGTATAATGACCTGATGTGTTTAGTGGCTGAGGGAGTGGGCTGGGCCCATGCTGTCATGCAGTATGATATATAAGGAAATATCATAGCATGCATGTACAGGAGGGCACCCTGGTTTGGAATGTATTGTCTAATTAATTTGAAACAATTTAGGTTGCTTTGTATAGTTTTTGAGATTATCTTTAGATGTTTGTCAAATCTTAATTGGGGGTCGAGGACCAATCCAGAGTATTTAAAATCTGTTACCAGTTTTATAGTTTTGTCTTGCAAATGAATCTAAAAATGTTGCTCTACATTTTGTCTTTTAATAGAAAAACACATTGATACAGTTTTAGTTCTATTTAGCACTAGCTGATTTTTGAATGAGCTATTGACTGACCTGAGCCATACAAGTGGACAAAACCTCTGCTGACTGTTCCGATGACTTGGCAGGTACATAAAAAAACCGCATCATACACATAAAGTTGGCAATTTACACCAGGACAGATTAGTGGTAAATCATTTATAAAAAGACTAAACAGCAAAGGTCCCAGTATAGAGCCCTGTGATATGCCCCTTTTGATTGCTTAAGAGAGGTGACTTAACCGGGCCAACTTTAACACACTGATATCTGTCCTAAAGATAAGATGTAAACTAGCCCACTGCCTCAGTAGAGAGTTAAAGGATGTAATTTTGGATAGTAGTAGGCTATGACTGACCGTTTCAAAAGTCTTTTTTAGATCTAAAAATAATGCTCCTACCACCTGACTCATGTCCAAATACTGTTTTACTTTTTCAGTCAAACAACAGTTTGCAATTTTGGTTGAATAACCGGGTCTGAAACCAAACTGCTGTGGGTGGAGGAGCTGTTTGGCTTCCAAGTGGGCTATCAATTGTACAGCTGCTAATTTCTCAAGTAGGGATGTTTTGTTGGCCATACCACATGCACACTGCCCCAGTCTTTCTGACTGCCTCATATTTATTTCGCATTTTAAATGGAAATTAATTTTAAGGTGCTCTAATGTATTTCTCACCAGAAATGTCATTTCTTATTACAGTTTAGAGAAAATTTGGAAAGACTTTTTCTTCAGCTTATTGTTTGCTTATATTACTTGAATGTTAATGTGCCGGTAAAAATTTTATTATTATAACAATATCTCACTGGCGACCTGTCCAGGATGTACCCCGCCTCTCGCTTGATGATAGCTGGAGATACAGTAGGCACCAGCCCGAGCCAACAATATCTCCATATATGTTACAAAACATATTTTTATTTTTTACATCAACATACATGCTTGTCCTCTGATAATTCAATTTTTTGTTTACTTCTTTTTTAATAAAAAACACGTATTCACTTAATGCTCCCAGCTAAAGTATTTTTAGTCTGTGTCTCTTAGGTAATTAAACTTTGCATTAAAATAAAAATAAAATAAAAACACAACTACATGTTTATGTAGAAATCACCAACCCCTGACAAATAATTTAAAGCTGCAGTCTGGAGAATATATTTGTGTATCAAAGTTTTATAAATCTTTAAAATGATAGTGGGGGTCAATACTATGGTAAAAGGTTGGTGCTCTACAACATTTATTATTTTTCCTAAGTCCTCCCTTCCTCTTATAGACCCATATGCATTTCACACTGACTGCTGAATTTTTCTAGCAAATAGAATTCGGCTGTCAATCTACGTGCATGCACATCGTACCAACATGTGATTACGGCGCCACGCAGAGAGGACGCTCCCGTTTACAGTCGTCATATTGGAAGAGAGCATCAGTCATGGAGAAGTCTCTCTGAAATTTTCATAACCAAAATACAATCGTATGGGGCTTGATAGCCCTGCTGCTTTCCTCTTTTACCTGCTGTGAGGCCACAGGTGATGTGCTTGCACAATTGCAGAGGTGGGGCTAGAGAGAGGGTGGGGGGTTGTTTTGGGAGGGGCCTTGGTACGTTGGATTCAAAACATTTGTCTCCCTTAAATACTCCAGACAGCAGCTTAAGTGAGGTTGTTTGAAATATGTGCTGTGAAGTTAGAAATAAATCAATTCCATCTTTAATACAGTAAGATATGCCAAAGAAACTGAAATATAAAGAAAGTGAAATATAACCACCTTTAAAGGAAGCAAATCAAAGCACCTATACAACACAAACACTACAGATTCCTTTAAATGATACCAATTTCTGTAATTTTTAGTGTATGAATGAATAAAAAGTACAAATTTGCATGTATTTACCCCCCACAACAAAAACAAATGGCAAGGTCACTATGTATGTACTTCAAACATTGAATGATAATGCCATCTCATTTGTGATTCATCATACGATCTCTTATTTGCTTTCTTAGAGTGAGAACCTTCCCCAAGGATTCAGCCTTACTGGGCAGGGACACTGTTCGAGCCCTCATGTACTACGCCCTGAAGGTCTGGAGCGATATCGCACCTCTGAACTTCCACGAGGTGGCTGGCAGCGATGCAGACATTCAGATCGACTTTACTAAAGCTGACCATAATGATGGATACCCCTTCGATGGGCCCGGGGGCACAGTGGCACACGCTTTTTTTCCTGGGGAGAGATTCACTGCGGGTGATACACACTTTGATGATGACGAGGCCTGGACCTTTAGATCACCAGGTGAGAATTTTCAATTCGTGTGTTCGTTTAAACACATGTGCTTGAATATAAATGTGTTACGTTGCATGCTGATGGAAAATGAGAGTCTAGGAAAAATTATATACAGTAATAAACTGGAAAACATTTGCATGAACCTATAAAACTAGAAGATAAAAAAAGCCAGCTTTCAGAAAAACCTAAAGAAAATAAAGCTTTTATGTTTAAAACCAAAACTCTGACTGCACCTGTGAGGCAAGCTGTGCTTTTGTCTCGTCTGGTCATGATCCAGATTTTATAATTAGCATTTCTTTTGTCTGAAGTAACAGTATAACATTCAATGGCCTGTGTGTGGCGACTAAAGCAGCACTGATTGTTATCACAAGCTTATTAGGAGACATAAAAGGCATCCTTTTATTTTCCGCAGCTGCCAGAAACAAACAACTCACACGAATACACCCGCTGATAGCCATTAAATCTGTTTTTAGCAATCAGCAAATGTAATTGAATTTCTCTGTCAGCTTTCATCGGTTCGAATTTGTTGTGCCGTGGGGTTTTATTACATTTCAGTCTTTTACCTTTAAGTTTTTGGAAAGTTAGAAGGCACTGTCTTTTGATGAAATTGTGTATTTTAAATAAATGGCAATTTTTTATTGACAATATTAGGATCTATCTGTGTGTACTAGAATGTAAAGCAGCATGGTGAACAATAGGGTTGCCTTACAACTTTGCCAGTGTGTGATAATCTGCAAAAGAATGACACAATACGAAAGAGTAGATTTTTTTCATGGTTTTAAATACAGTTGTGTTATAACGCCTTTAATTTTGTCTACTAAGTGAAGGTAATTTGTGCACACAATTCTGTGGCACTCATATTTTGACTTAGTATTCCATTATCTGCTACTTTCACTGCCTTAGTTCACATCCAGTTTTCGTCCTCAGCCTGCATCAAGGAAATACTCACCAGACTGCAATACAGCACTTTCTTAATCATCACCATACCTGTGACAAGAAAAATAATAATTCTTCATCCTGCTTCAGTGAATTGTCCTCCAATGTGGTTAAGTGCTTTGAAAGGCTTATCTTAAAATATTCAATTCTTTCTTTTACCTACTTTAGTGCCATATTGGGCTAATATTCTCTATGATGGACAAGTGTCCTCGACACACACTGTTCAAGGATTTCAGTTTGTATTATAATTTTAATGGGGAAACTGACCTGAAAACTTCCCTCTGCACCCTGCAACTGGTCGCTGAGAGATTTTGGAGACTGCATGGATATCTCCAGAAGCATGTGGTCAGCACCTTAATTTGATTTAAAGCAGGTACACGACGACCATGCATCATCATTGAATTTACATGTCGTGAAGAAGGAAATTACAAAAGTGAGGAGAACCTTCATTGCTTGGCATAAAAAACAACACCTGCTAAAATGTTTAATTAATAAAGAAAACATACAGAACAACAAAAACATATTGCATGGTACTATATAGCAAACAGGAAGGTTTTTCTCTTTGAAAGTTGTGTCTGTATAATGACATATGCACCACCACTCAAGGTCCCCATACATTTGCCTATAAATGCTGTTCTCCCATTAAAGGAACAGGACAGATAAACATAAAAAGAGAAGTAGAGACATTAGAATGGATACTTTGCTTTTGAAGTAATTTTGAATGGTTAGAAATAAAGAGAGACATGTTTTTTTGTGTCTGGTAGCTGAAAGTGCTAGGCTAAAATTTATTTTAATAAGATCCTTTGAAACATTACACATCTAAATCACACTTTTTAGTAGAAATGCTGATGACCACATAAAGCCTGAAGTGAAGAATAAAGCACTGAACCAACAGACTGTGATAAAGTGTACCTCACTGAAGGAACTGAAAGTTTCTGCCAAATAAGTGCACAGAACTATGTTCTTTAGCAAAGTAGCTTTTTGTTCTTAAAAATATATACAGTCAAATTTGTTTCCATGTTGTGAGTAAAAAAAACTCATTTTGACTAAATTTACTTTATGATTCTTAGAACATAACACATGGAGAAAACAAAACAAATAACAAAGATTATGCAAGGATTGTGTAAATATTATGATACTATGATGAAAAGTGCACCTTTCCTACTTTGATGTAGGTTTGCTAATGGTTTGGGGATGCGTTAGCTTCAAAGCCACAAAACCTTTGGGCAGTATCAATGGCATAATGAATGCAAAATATTTTCAGTATGGCTGTCAAACTATCTGTTTCTAGCTGTCCATTAAAAACGATTAATCATGATTAATTAACATTCCTAAATATTCCTCAAAAGGACAATTTTTGGTCTAAAGAAAGGACAAAACCAGAAGCCTTTGCTCTTTTTTTCAAAGAAATACAGGAGAGATGCATAGAACGTTTGTTTTGAATTCCACTATCACATTTACACGTGGCCCTTTTAACCTATTTATCTTTTAGCTAGTTGCTAAGCCGAACTAACTGGTTACCATCCTATACTACAACAACAGAGTATCTTCAGTCAGAGGCTTATCAGTTTTACTGCAACACGGACTGCTACAGGAGATCCTTCTTGCCCAAATCCATCAGGAGCTACAATTCCTTGAAGAATTGAATAGTATAAGCTACAACAACATTTAATTTATCTCTAGGATCAAAAAAGTGTTTTTGAATTCAATTAATAATAATAATAATAGAGGGATTATTTGTTTATCAACATTGCAATGAGTGAGAAAGTGGTGTGACACCGAACCTTTACATTACTCCCTGGTTCCCACTGTTATTATTTGCATTTATCTTGCAGCTGCAGGGTTGGTTAGCTATGTTAGCTTGTTTGTTAGCCATGGCTTACCTGATGTGATCGCTGCAGATCATTGCATTTTTAATCGTCTGGTTGTTCTAATTACTATTTCTGATGGCTTGCAACCAAAGACGTCTTTTGTTCGCCTTGAAAGGGGCGAGTTGATGGAATGCACGGTTTGTTGTTTTTATTAAAGCAAGCACAAGACTAAATCGCCACTCTTTCTGCAGACTACATGTGCAACAGTGCAGGGAGTAACGTAGACCGATAATCCCTATGGTCCCCAACTGAGAAGAGATGTTCACATGGAACCATGGATGCAGTTTGAGTCTGCCATGCTGTTTGCATGATGAGCGAGCACTGAAAGGAGCGAACGTTAAATTGTGAAATATACAGGGCGGGTCATTCTGGGCATGCGTTAAAAAAGTAAATCGGGTTAATTCTGCAAATTAATTGACCCACGTTAGCGTGTTAATTTTGACAGCCCTAATTATTAGTAAACAATGGAAGAAAATTTGCACTCATCAGCCTGGAAGCTATGTATGCAATGTACATGGACATTCCAACATAACAATGATCCAAAACACCAGGCCAAATTAACCTGTTATTGGCTACAGCAACAAAACGGACAATGTTCTGGAATGGCCATCTCAGTCACCTGACATTAATAACATTGGTCTTAAATATTGCAATAATGGAATTTGTGTTACAGACCCAGGAATTTACAGCAATTTACAGGAACAGGTAGCTTTTAGCCGAAAAGAATATGGAACTTTATAATATGAGAAAAATATAGAAACAAAGTGGTTCATCCACCACTTCCACAAAAGTCTTCAAGTGGTCTTGATATTAGAGAGGGTATACATGGTAACAAAAATTTGGTTAAGTTGGTAAGTTCCGTTGTCATTCTAATTTATAAGGCGCAAACACAATTGTTTAAAAATAAATAGCTTCACCCAACCACTAACCAAGAATCAGAGAATAGTTTTTGTTGAACAAATCAATTCATATTATCTGAAAATGGTCCCAACTGTATGTGTGATGATACATTTTTACTGTGTACTTTTACCTGCACTTTAGATACGTTTAGATACAAACCAAATTTTTGTATCCAACAAAAAGGTTAATTTAATTTGGATTTTATACATTTATTTATGGTTTTGAAATTTCTTGACCAAATTTTGTCGATAATGCAAAAATATTTTTTCTAACTAAAACAATACCAAAAAGTTGTACTTAAGATACTGCACATATTCTGCCATATTAGTGGCTGAATTACATCCATCGATGGTTTGTGGTTCTTGGCAGAGCATTGACAAGAGTATCAGACGACCTCCGCAGAGTTGCTCTCTTGTTTACTTCCCGTGCATAATCCTTCTATCTTCTCCTCAGATAAGTGCCATGAATCCACTGGTTTATCTACATGATTCATCAGTCCCAGCCACCGTCTTCCATCAGGCAATGGTCTCACACTAACGCTTGCATTCCCATTACAGGCGTGAAAGCATACTAAGATCCAGACAAGCAATAACCACTCGGTGCCATGCCTGAAAGTCGGTGCATGTCTTCCCATGGGTGACTGCAATAACTAGGATTAGTTTTCAGCTGTACATCTTGCTTCAAATTGAACCACAAAGGTCAGGTTTTACTCCCTTTGTGGACCCGCAGGACATCTAGTTTATTTACTGACCCAGCATGTAAAAACCAGTGTAAGAAGTCATATAAATACTTCAGTGCTTTTTATAATGGGGATCTCATGTGATAGACCAATGCAAAGTAGTGTGTGATTCTGACAGAAGGATAATGACACATGACTTTATTTCACTTAAATTATAGCTGGATTTAGGGTTATGGTTCTGCCAGTTTTGAACTTGCAGACACTGAAATATTTAAACATTTCTGTTAGTAATTTTTTAAATTTATTTCTTTTACAATGGACAAATTACTACAACTAAATGTGATGTGATATGTGTGTAAATGTGATTTTAGCTGACTGGTAAAAGCAACAAAAAGGATCCTCTAATTCCAGTCTACTCAACATCCCTAGAATTAGAACCAAATACGGAGAAGCAGCTTTCAGTTTCTATGCTCCTCTAATCTGGAACAAACTTCAAGAAAACTGCAAAGCTGCTGAAACACTGAGTTCTTTTAAATCACAACTAAAAACTTATCTGTTCAGAGCTGCCTTTGAGTGATGCTTTGATTTATCATGATTTGTGTATGCTTCTTGCTATTTTTACATTATATGCTTTGTAATGCCTTGTTGTATCTGTGTATGTTTCTTGCTTTATTGCTGTTATTACTTTATATACTTTGTATGTGTTTTACTGCTATTTTCATTTTTCCTTGAATCACCTTGTTGTTGAAAGTGTGCTATACAAATAAAATTGCCTTGCCTTGCCTAAAGCCTCCAAAGGGGTGAATACTTTTTATAGGCACTGTATAGAGCTTGTAGTTTATATTGCCATTACTGTGTATACAAAGTGAAATTTCTGGTTGATAAATGCTGAATAACTTTTCTGAAAGACTTTTGCTCGGGATTCTCTTTTTTTTTCTTTCTTTTTTTACTTTTTTACAGAAATGGAATAAATAAATGAAATAAAATGTTTTACATTCTTAGCATGAAAGCTAAAAAGTTCTATAAACACAGCCAGCCTCCCTGGTAAGGTCTATTCAGGGGTTCTGGAGAAGAGCGTCCGACGGATAGTCAAACCTTGGATCCAGGAGGAACAATGCGGTTTTCGTCCTGGCCGTGGAACGCTGGACCAGCTCTCCACCCTCAGCAGGGTCCTGGAGGGTGCGTGGGAGTTCACCCAACCGGTCTACATGTGTTTTGTGGACTTGGAGAAGGCGTTCGACCGTGTCCCTCGGGGGGCCCTGTGGGGGGTGCTCCGGGAGTATGGGGTACCGGGCCCCTTGATACGGGCTGTTAGGTCCCTGTACGACCGCTGCCAGAGTTTGGTTCGCATTGCCGGCAGTAAGTCGGGCTTGTTTCCAGTGAGAGTTGGACTCCGCCAAGGTTGCCCTTTGTCACCGATCCTGTTCCTAACTTTTATGGACGGGATCTCTAGGCGCAGCCAAGGCGTTGAGGGGATCCGTTTTGGTGGCCTCAGGATCGGGTCTCTGCTTTTTGCAGATGACGTGGTCCTGTTGGCTTCATCGGAACGTGATCTACAGCTTTCGCTTGAGCGGTTCGCAGCCGAGTGTGAAGCGGCTGGGATGAGAATCAGCACCTCCAAATCCGAGGCCACGGTCTTGAGCCGGAAAAGGGTGGGGTGCCTTCTCCGGGTGGGGGATGGGGTCCTTCCCCAAGTGGAGGAGTTTAAGTATCTGGGGGTCTTGTTCACGAATGAAGGAAAAATGGAGCGGGAGATCGATAGACGGATTGGTGGGGCATCTGCAGTTATGCGGGCGCTTTACCGGTCTGTCGTGGTGAAGAGAGCTGAGCCGAAAGGCGAAGCTCTCGATTTACCGGTCGATCTACGTTCCTACCCTCATCTATGGTCACGAACTCTGGGTGGTGACCGAAAGAACGAGATCACGGATACAAGAGGCTGAAATGAGTTTCCTCCACAGTGTCTGGGCTCTCCCTTAGAGATAGGGTGAGAAGCTCAGTCATCTGGAGGGGGCTCAGAGTAGAGCCGCTGCTTCTCCACATCGAGAGGAGTCAGTTGAGGTGGCTCGGGCATCTGGTCAGGATGCCTCCTGGACGCCTCCCTGGTGAGGTGTTTCAGGCACGTCTCACCGGGAGGAGGCCCAGGGGAAGGCCCAGGACACGCTGGAGGGACTATGTTTCTCGGCTGGCCTGGGAGCGCCTTGGGGTTCCTCCCAAGGAGCTGGAACAAGTGGCTGGGGAGAGGGAAGTCAGGGTCTCTTTGCTTAGGCTGCTGCCCCCGCGACCCGACCCCGGATAAGCGGAAGAAAATGGATGGATGGATGGAATTTAACTGTAGAAAAACTATCGCAGCATTCTAAACACTCCAACCAGTTTCATGCTTTAACACATCCAGTTTTATTACTAGATTTAGTTGATCCACTGGAACAAAGAAGGTGAAAACATCCACCAACTAGCGGTCATACTTTTAAATTTACTTCAAAGATTACTGTCATTAATGGTTACATTCAAATTCTAAAAAATAAAGAAAATAAAGAAAAATCGATACATTACTTTTGAATATCAATACAATATTGTGACATAAAACATTGCGATATATTGCCATATCAATATTTTCTTACATCCCTAGTATAGACTCCCCAGGCCTCTAATCTTACACATTATTTCTTCTCTCAAAAATCCGACCTAAAACCCAGAGTGAAAGTAAAGATGATGATAATTATTCATTTTAGTACTCGTCGCAGTTTGACAGACGTATTTGTACGTACAGGGTTACAGAAAAGAAGATAGGGATCATGTGTGTTCTTGACCTCTATCTATTCATCTTTTCAAATCATGCAAAAGCTTGGACCATATAGAGAAATAAGACAATGAAAATATTTTCTTTTATCTGAAATTTCTCAGCAGTGGAGACAAGAGAGCATACTGTACTGTAATCTTACCTTGCTTGATTTTACTTCTTTCAAGGCTACTTTCCACTCTGTGATAGAAGTTAGAACACTGCGTTGTTAAAGCATATAAGACATTTTCATTGAGATTCTGTATAAGATGCAGGTGAATGAAATATGTCCATATACTCTGTGTAATTTGCAAAAAGTATTCAGATGGCCACCTAAAATTCCTGTTTACCTCTGTGTTTGGGTTCTTGTTAAAGTATGAATCAAAATTGTAATATAGGTCTAGATAGCAAGCCCACCACGACCCTGGAAGGATAAGCGGGATGGCTGGCTGGCTGGCTGGCTGGCTGGCTGGCTGGCTCATAATATATATAGTATGTTTTTGGTTTGTCTCCTACATGAGTTGTAGCAAATGGCAAATATGATTTCTTAACAATTCTCTTCAAAATTAACTTTCTTACCAATTTTTCATAAAGGCCTGATTTGAATATTTATTATTTATTAATATGTATTGCCTTATTGTCGAGACTGTCCGACATCCATTCTATTGTCCACCAGTCATTTCTCCTGGTAATCAGTGAAATGAGAGCTACTTTCTGTGCTTTCAACCTACAGCCTAAATCTCAAAGTGAAATGCAAATTTAGAGCTGCAAATGGGCATTTACACTTAGCAGCAGTGCCTGACTTGGTGCAATGGGGTACGATGTGTTATTGACTGATTTCTGCCAATTTCTGCAAATATGTATCAAGAAATTACAAACAGGGTTCTCAAAATGTAACTGATGTAATTTTCAATAAGTGTTATGCATATATGTGTCTAATACATGTTCCACTCAACCCATAGCTTGATGACAGTTATTAAATTTTTAAGGTGTGCCATTATTTACAAGTGAGAGGTTTGAGAATCTGACTTATATTTTGGCTTCACATCTCAAAAGCCTGTCGGAATTCATCAAACTTTTATTAATATTTCAAACTCTTTTCATTTCTCCAGACACTTTTTTTCATAAAGTTCTAATGATTCTTCCAGCAAAGAAATATCAATATCGGAATTTGAATTTAGCTGGAGACAGGATAAAGATAAAGGCTTCAGTCTACTTTCCAATAATCTAGTAAGTATTAGTTTTTCCATTTTCACTCTATGGATTAAACATGCAGCAATAAAATAAACATCTTAGCTCTAGCTTCACATTTATCCGGTTTAATTAATTTTTTATGCAGTTATTAATCAGGATTCACCATATATGTTGTTGTATTTTGAGAATTCTGCTTGAAAAATGGAACCCAAAACATAAACAAGCAAAAACGTCCCTTTTTGCCCCAATTAGTTCACTGATATATGTGGTTATACAATTATAAACCCTGATTTATTATTATTTTTGCATTATTGTTTTAGGAAAGAGAAGATGTCCTATGTGTTGGGAGTCAATATTTTAGTCTTTCATTAAATAATCAGGGTTTGCCCAGTTCTAGCAATGTTCTACCAACTTGTAAAAACTTCATTTATGTACAAGAATAGAATAGAATACAATTGAAATCTCCTTTATTGTCCCTCAGTGGGGAAATGTAAGTGTTACAGCAGCAAAGTAAATTCACACTGGAAAAATTCTCACAAGAATTAGAATAATAAGAGGCTGTAAAGTAAATTTAAAAAAAGTAGTGCTTTTGGTGTCTTACCAATTTCTGTATTTCTATTTGTCTTTATGTGTAATACTAACATATTTTAACATTTCTAATTTCTACGGAAATTAAAGACAGTCCAGTATAAATGCAGCTAATTTTAAGCATTCATTGCTTTTTGTGAAGCATAATACAATCGAAAATTTCCCCAAAATAAATTTTTCTCTCTGAAAGAAACTGCTGTCTTAGGGTACCTATTTGAAAGCTGTATTTTCTTCTGTCACCTTGTTTAAAAAAGAATCTCCGTCCGCACCTAACCGCATAAGTCCGTTGTTAGGCACATTATTGAACATGCCAAACCTGTTGAGGGCAGTAGTTTCCCAAAAATCCTATCCACTCAAAGTAACCTTCTGTGTTCTAACTTCCACAAAAAGCAGAAATGGAGCTCGTAAAAAGGGCATACATGCTGTTTTTGAGTGTAAACACAGGTCGTACATGTGATGTCGGAGCATTTTTGTTGCGGAGCTGAAAACTCTGGTTATTTCTGTCCCCACGCAAACACTTAAAACGGAGAAAATGCAGATCTTCACTTTGGCTGGAGCTTTCGAAAAGCTTCGTTTTCGGTGCCGGAAATCTGCGTTTTCGTGTGGGTGAAAGGCCAAATCGTAGAAAAATATCTTTGTTTTGTGAGATACCCGGCTACGTGTGGACAAGGCATAATTCACAATACCTTGCCTTGTAGCATTTTACTGTTTAGTACAAAAACTTCATTAATCATTAACCAAGGGCAACAGCATTTATGATCAAACTTTGTTTATTACATTTTGTTTCTAAGGAAAAAACATGATTTTTTTTTATTGTGTATTTATTGTATGTCAAAGTTATAAGATAATATCTGTAATCAATAGTTTAGATTGTTCATATAGGCATTTTGTCAGCAAATTTGTTTAGTTAATTTCATCCATTGTCTTCTTTTTTTCTGTTAGTTCTAAAATCCATCCATCTTCTTTACCACCTTGTTGCTGCTCAGGGTCTTGGATGGCCAGCAGTCAATGAGTAAACCAGTTATTAGTTCATTACTGGGCCAGTACTTATGAAAAATAAATGTTCATGTTTTTGAAGTGGACCGTTTTGCTATGATGCAACAGTGCTAGGAACTGTGGCAACATTCAGTACGACTGTTCAAACTTGTTAAGTCTTGTTCATCCCCTAGAATTGAAATGACATATTTTCTTCTCAAACCCTGCTCTCTCCCTCAGTCTCTACTTTATATCCACCTTTTCTCTCTTGTCCGTATGGTCCCATAAATTGGCCTTTGGAGCCAAGCACTTTCG
Source organism: Valencia hispanica (assembly GCA_963556495.2). Taxonomy (NCBI): domain Eukaryota; kingdom Metazoa; phylum Chordata; class Actinopteri; order Cyprinodontiformes; family Valenciidae; genus Valencia; species Valencia hispanica. Next base: position 14,609,255 of record OY747717.1, on the reverse strand, counting down.
ATGGAGTGTAGCTCTAAAATGCTCCTAAAGTAAGGCCAACATGAGGGTAACAGAATGCAGATTTGATCCTAACCACCAAGGAGCTCTAAGCTAGCTTGCTCTGCCACGCATGCTCACACATGTTTGCAAATCTTTATCCCACCATCCATGGTTTTGTCTTGCTTTGCAGAACCAGACAAACAGTTTTTGGAAGCTATGCTTTTTTATTGGCCTAACATCCATGGAAATGTGCTCTAATGGCCTGCAGGCTCTTTGGGTATCTTTCCACACATAGATTTTGATTGGCAGCCCAGGGGCTCAGGCGGTATTACCACAGTTATCTCACTCCAGCACATCCTAAACTGCACTCATAGCCACCAGAGCTGTCTGTCACGTCAGTTAGTTTGCAAACCTTAGACATCAGAACACTGGGATAAAAATTCAAACCTACCCTGAGCTGTTTCCACTAAGTAAAACGTGGGGAGACACTGTGATATTTATTAAACCTGAAGGGGATAAGTCAAAAGTGGCTCCACATGGAATGTTTCTTAACATTTACAAAGGTAGATATTGGGATTTTATCCTTGTCTAATTTTAAGTGGGTTCCTAATGCTAAAGATGCAGTGAAATCATCCTTGTTTTTATGTTTCACAAAAAAATGAAGGTTTCATAAATTAAGTTTAAACTGCATTTTAAAGAACCTGTTTAGTGTGAAACCATCCAGTTCAGCTTCATTCAGTCTAAGCATTTTAAATTTCTAACTAGAGATTACGAAACACAGTCCCGGCTCTATAGCGTCAAAACAGATGAAAACTTTACTGTTGTCAAAATCTAGCGGTTAACCTGGTTATGTTATTCTAATAGTGTTCGCAAATCGTAACTTGTGTATCACCGTTTCTTTCTTTTTTTTTTCGAACTGACCAACATGCTGCCTGACTAACGTTTGTTGTTGGTTTGTCACCCCACGAGAAGTCTTTGTTAGTTGTTTCTGCTACCACAGCAAAGCAATTCAAGAGCTACTTCCTTTTTACTTCAAAATAAGAGTTAATTAAAGATGACATGTTTGGAAAGCAGATTAGTATTACGTTTGTATGAATTTGATTGAAATTTAAAATACTTTATTTTCCTGCCAGGCAGGAAATTTAATGGGAGCTTCAAAAGGTCATGTCTGTCTCTACAGTGCCCTCAAAACTTGGTGCCATCACTTGTAAGGATGAACATTAGCCCAAAAATAAAGTGTCTTTTTGTGGTGGGTTGACCCCAAGATGCCACTCTTTACTGCAGTTCTATAAGTGAGCTTTGCAGATCTTTTTACCCTCCCTTACCATCCTCTCCTCTCTTTGTGTTGTACTAGATAAATGTGTGTCCTTATCAGGGCCAGCCCATGGCATAGACAGTATAGGCAAATGCTAAGGGCGCCGGATACTCTGGGGGCGCCAAAGCCACGAAAGGAACATTCCACCTTTATTGTACTCCATTTACGCTCTATCAAGAGGAGCAATAAAGGGATTTACATGGCCTTGACTTTCTCTTACAAGTTCTTACCATAATGCGACCAAGGGGTACTTGAATGGATCACACATACACTTAGCTCACGGTGCAGAACAAAACATGAGGCGCCACCAAGCAGGATGGGAAACCACCTCCACCAATCAGACTTCTTTTACCCGGCTGCCATTCGTTTTTCGTTTTTATTTGCGTCAAAAAAAAAGTTAATATGTGAAAGAGTCCCAACATATCTGGTGACCAGGGGAGGAAAAAAAAGAAAAGAAGAGGAGAAAAACGCGACAAAGACAAAGGTAATGTTACAGTAAAAATTATGTTAATGATATTATTTTGATGTTACAGAACGATGATCAATAATGTATTGTATAATCTATAAATAGCCAGTGCTATCTGCTAGTTCTAACCAAAATATTAATAGTCAATGGTTCCAACAGATAAGCCTAGCGCTATTATTATGGAAAATAGTAATATGAGTACCTTTCTCAGACAAATGTGTAAATATTAGATCTAATCAGCAGGTGTATTAATTTTAATTTCATTGGCATAAATAAAACATTAATGTTTGAGCATAACTTAGCATTCCCACATGCAATATTATACTGCAGTTTACTGATTCTTTTGCATTCTGCTAATTAGAATTTCATTATAATGACAATAAATTTCAATTATTACTAATATATGAATTACTAATATAATTTGTATCTGAAGAAATACATTGTATATTATACACTATAGTCTACATCATGTATTTATCTCTAGGTTTCTCATTTATATTATTTCATTTAATAATTAATTTTTTAAATAATGTGTTATTTATTATTATTATTATTATTATTAAACTGGTGTCACATACTCCTCTTCTGTCTTCAGATGTGCTGCTGAGGTTTTTCAGTCCCACCCTTCCCAATCCCTCTGTTGCCTCCACCTCAGCAGCACAAACCAGCAGTGATGTAGCAGCATCAAGCGCGCCTCCTGTTGCCTCCACCTCAGTAGCATCAAGCGCTCCTCCTGTTGCCTCCACCTCAGTAGCATCAAGGCAAGGCAATTGTATTTGTATAGCACACTTTCAACAACAAGGTGATTCAAGGTGCATCAAGCGCTCCTCTTTTCGCCTCCACGTCAGCAGCATCAAGCGCTTTTGACCTTCCTGCATGTGAAGAAGCTCGCAGAAATGTACCCCAACATGTGGGTTGCTTTGAAAATCTCTGCCACTCTTCCTGTTACAGTGGCTGCTGCTGAAAGAAGCTTCTCAAAGCTCAAACTGATTAAAACGTACCTGAGATCTACTATGATGCAGGAACGTCTCAGTGGACTTGCCATCACAAGCATCAGACATGTGGTCTCTAATCAGTTGTCATATGATGTTGTAGATGACTTTGCCTTAAGAAAATCCAGGAAAGTCAAGCTGTAGCAAGTCATGTGAGATTAAGGAGGTGGTGGTGTAGTTTCTGAAGTAATTTAAGGCAGGACCAAAAACACAAATAGAGCTCTTTTTAAGATCATTTTTTTATTTTTTGTTATTCAAATCCTTGTAGTATTTTTGTGCCTACTTAAACATACTAATGGATAAGATATATAAGATAGATAGATAAGATAAAATAGATTAGATAAGATAGATGAGATATACGATAGATAAGATATATTAGATAGATAAGATAAGATAGATAAGATACTAATGTCTTATTTTGCACAGTGCCGTATTTCTATTGTATTTAAGTTAATGTAACTTGTTTACACTTTTCATTTCGGGAGTATTTAAATTTAATACTTTGTGTAAGCTATCTATATTGTATTTCATATGTTGAGTTCATTTCTATGTATTTGTTTCTTTAATTATTATTATTGTAATTAGTATTTTGAATATGCAATTGTTTTATTTAAATAAAAGAATGTCTGAAACAAAGCTATTAAGTTTCTTGTGAGTATATGGGAAGTACTGTACTGCGATGCAAGGGGGCGCCACTTAAAATCTTGCCTAGGGCACCAAATTGGTTAGGGCCGGGCCTGGTCCTCATCCAGCTTTGTATTTCAAAGTTCCAGTTGCTTTAAACTTTTTATTAATCTCTTTGGCAGTTATTGTGGGCAAACTTAGAGAAGTTTATATTTTCTTACGATCAACAAACATCTTTCTGAATTGCAGCTACATATTGTTTTGTGTTTCCCCTTTGAAAGAGGGGTTTGGACAAATAGCTCTGTGTCACTTTAGTTTATACCCCAGGTAAACATGATTTTATAGATTACACATTAAAAGGTCATTTACATTCTGGTCAACTTAAAAAGTAAAGTATGAATTAAGAAAGATAAGTGTCAGTTGCAGATATTTTAGGTATTATTTATGGGGATTTTTCTAACTTCTAATTAAAGGCTTTGTATTTTAACTCTAAAAACGCACTGTATTTTAAAAAAAACAATTGTAGTTTCTCATTGCCTCCATGTGTTTCTTTCAGACTCTCATGGGATGGATTTGTTTGCAGTCGCAGTTCATGAGTTTGGTCATGCCATCGGCCTGGTCCATACCTCAGCTATGGAATCCATCATGAGACCATATTACCAAGGTCCTGTGGGAGACCCACTGAAATATGATCTACCCTATGAGGATAAAGTCCGTGTCTGGCAGCTCTATGGTAAAAAGGCACTCACATTCTCTTCCTGTTTGTGTGTGTGGGTATGTGTGAAAGGACACTATTGACTCCTGTGGGGTGAGGTTATTGATTAATGAGAACATGGATGGAGTTAATTGGAACTCTTTATGGTATATGACCTTATCATACCATTCCCTGCTGTGGGGAGGACTGCAATAGAGAGAATAATGATCATGAAAGGTGGGAAAGAATGTTGAAGGACAAGGCTAGAAGGATAGATGATTTCTTTTAAATGAAGGAAATTAAAAAACCCATGCACAAAGACAAGAAGACAAACATTGTTGCTGCAATTTATTGCAAAGAATAAAAAAAAACATCTGTCATGTTGTTAGCATTTTATTTAAAGGGAATGAGTCGACCAGACATTTCTTTATGTTTTAACAGCTGTCCTGTCTCTCTCTGGAATATTCATCTGAATTCTGCAGGTGTCAGAGACTCGGTGTCCCACACGAATCAGCCCGGCAGCCCGTCTCAGACACCTGAGCCTCCCGTCCTTCTTGACCTTCCTGAAAACAGATCTACGCTCCTGTAAGTAGGAGAAAAGTTGCATACTTCTAATCAAGTGCAAAAACATACTCAAACATGAGATGATCTACGAACATGTCTTCAACTTACATATCTTCCCATTATTACCTTTAATGATGAATTCAGACTCACTGTTAAATTATTTGGCAGTTTTTTTTAAAGAGTTTTAGTATGGATATGTATAAAAGCAAACAAAAAATCTTTATTTTGCTGTAGAGGGTGCTAGTAAATGTGTTTTAAAACTGAAGACAAACAGTCTAGTTAAAGTGCACTGCATAAGTTCTCGTACCCATGGAATTTGTCATGCTTCAACTACAACATCTTACATTTAGATGTTATGTGATAAACATCAGCAAAGTAGAGCATAAAGTACATGGAAATTGACACAGATTTGTAGAAAAAAGTTTACCAAAAAACAGATTGGAATAAGTGGCGCAGTTGGTAATACTGTTGTCTTGCATCAAGAAGGTCCTGGGTTCCAAACTTTGACGTTTGCTGTGTCCGCTCTATAGATTGTGGCAAACTTTAAACAGGACGTCTTAAGGCTTTCTTTCACCAGTAGCTTTCTTCTTGCTTTCTTATCTCTTCACAAAGGCCAGACTTGTGGAGTGCACCATCAACACACTAATCTGTTGGATCTCTAGGTCCGCCAGAGTTAACATGGCGCTCGTCTATGATTAATGCTCTCCTTACCCAGCGTGTGACTTTAGGAAGTTGCCACTCTCTTTCCATTTTTGTATAATATATTGCACAGGCCTCCATGAGATGTTTGGAAATTCTGATATTGTTTTAATGCTTAATACTTAATCCTGCTACAACATGTCCACCTTATCCCTGACCTGTGTGGTGTGTTCCTCTGGTCAAACAGCCCTCCAGTGCCTTCATAGAACAGCTGTTTTCACACTGAGAATGGAACTGCTTGCACTGGAGTTTGTTAAGGGTTGTGAGAGTAAAGGCATTGGGGAATAAAAATGCTAAACTCTTTAGATTTTGCTTGCAAAATTTATTTAAACCTTGCACTTCACTTCTATGAACTACTCTAGATTGGTGTGCCATACAATCCTAACGAAATACTCTGAGGTTTGTAGTTATCCCATGATAAAAAGTTGAAAAGGCTTTTGCAAAATACTTTAGCAAGGCACTATAAGAAATGATTATGGGGAACCCCTCCTATAATGGCGCTAAAGAAGTTTCATGACTGACTGAAGCATGTCATTAAATTGTCAGATTCAGAAATTCTTCATCTCATGAGCTGGAGGAAATATTATAATGCTTGCATATGTCAAGGCAATGTGCTAGTACGTACAGCTAATGAAGTATCATTGCTAATTTAAATTTCCAATTTTTGTGACCATCTGGGCATTAACTCATCATTTGGCTTCAGGGCCAAATAATGAGTTAAGTCTTGAGAGTAGGGAACATTCCAGTTAAATGGTCAGAAATAACAAATGAAGCATAAAAGGATTGGTGAATATGTATTAGTGGAGATTAAACTAAAAGAATGGGACAGATCCTATTAAGGCCATTTTTATATAGTTTATTAGAACATTTGACTAAAGCATTACAGATGGGGTACATCAAAGTCATAAGCAATAATCATACATTATCAGGCAGCCCTACTGAATGTGTTGTCTTGACTGAACAGAAGGGCATTAGACACGAGTGATATGGAACATTTAAAAGTCTTTAGCTGTTTGACATTTTTTAAATTATGCTAGAGTGCAAGTATTTATACCCCTCACATTTTTACACATGTTTTATGTTAAAGACATTTCTTGTTTCTATACAATCTTCTGAGCCTCGTGTACCATTTCAAGATCAAGTGAATATATAGTAAAACGTATATATTTTCAGTGTAAGTACTTTGTACGTTTTAATATAAATACATGACCTACTGTACGGACAGGTTTCAAAGGTGTTATGCAGTGAAACATTTGGAATTGGCAATGTGTTTCTTCTGCCTTAATGTGTTATTTTATTATGTATTTGTTACTTAAACTACAAGAATTTGAACATAACTTTATAAAATTGGATTTGTCTGATTCAATAATTTCCATAAATTAAATCAGATGCTATGATGAAATAGTTATACAGTCCTTGAGTAGAGGTTTTACTAAATACCTGTTTTACTCTTGACTCACTTTTTGGATGTCAACCTTTTACTTCTACTTGAGTAAAAATTAGGGCTGTCAAAATTAACGCGTTAACGCAGCTCGATTAATTTGTAGAAAAAACAAGATTTTTTTTAAATGCAATTAACGCATGCACAGAATGACCTGCCCTTTTTATCCCACAATTCAGCAGTGCTCACTTGTCACATAAACAGCATGGAAGACCTGAATTGCACCCGTGGTTCCATGTGAACATCTCTTCTCAGTCATGGACCATAGGGATTATCGGTTCACGTCACTCCCTGCTTTGCTGTGCGTGTAGTCTGCAGAAAGAGATGCGATTATGTCTTGAGCTGTTGGTCTCTTTGATAAAAACAACAAACGTACATTCCTTCGACTCGCCCCTTTCACGGCAAACAAAAGACGTCTTTCATTGCAAGCGATCAGAAGAAATAATTGGAAGGAGCAGATGATTAAAAATGCAACAATCTGCAGCGATAACTTCACATCAGGTAAGCCTTGGCTAACAAACAAGCTAACATAGCTAACCAACACTGCAACTGCAAGATAACTGCAAATAATAACAGTGGGAACCAGGGATTAATGTAAATGTTCTGTGCGAAATCATTTGCGCACGCATGGCGGTGCTGATAAACAAGTAATCCCTATATTATTTAGAAACATTCAATTTGAAAATACTTTATTAATCCCAGAGAGATATTAAGTGTTGTTGTAGCTCATACTATTCAATTCTTCAAGTAGTTGTAGATCCTGATGGCTGTGTGCAGGAAGAATCTCCTGTGGCAGTCTCTGTTGCAGCGAAACTGAACAAGCCTCTGACTAAAGGCACTCTGTTGTTGTAGGATAGTCCCATGAAAAGGATGTTAATGGTTGTCCAAAATTAATAAGAAACGGTCAGCTTTACATTCAGAAAATGTTAATCAGTTAATTTGCCTTAGCAACTGGCTAAAAGATTAATAGGTTAAAAGAGCTACGTGTAAATGTGATAGTAGAATGTAATCTGACAAAATGTGAAAAAGTTCTCATTGTATGATTACTTTTGCAAGGCACTGAACAGTACCTTACCTAAAGGAACTAATGTAGTATCACTAGATTCAGTATCTTTCAGTTTTAGCAGTTTTAAAAAGCAGAAAGTGTCTCATGCCCTATCTTTAAGGGTGGCAGTTTACAACTAATAAAATGCAATGCCTTGTGTTTATGAATCACCATGAGACTGCAATATGCTGCATGCAGACTTCAAATTTGATAGCAGCAGTTTGACCATATAAATTCAACTGTATACGTAACCACAATGTGTTCCTTTAATATCGGAAAGTTTACATAGATGTGAATGATGAAAAACGAAAATATTTCTGAAATAATTCAGATGCAAATGTATGGTGGTTAACATGCTTCACATTCCTGTCATTGAGTAATAGTGTTACCCTGCTTGAAAGAACCTTCATTGTTGTTGACATAAAGCACATTCATAATCAGAGTAAACAATACATGAACCTTTACTGTATCATAATGCTGAACAAAATATGAATAATAAATGATGTCTAAATGTTGTTAAGCGCACATCTATTGTTTACTGGAATGGTTATGAATATAAGTCTCTCTTCAATATATCCTTAAATCTTTGCAGGAAAGCCCATCGTTGTGTGTGGAATTTAAAGTTATTGGATAAAATGGACGGTGAAAGTATTCTCAGGAGGCAAAAGAGACAAAAATTACACAAGTTTGTCAAAATAAAAGCTGGTTTTAGTAACTAATTGTAAAAAGGCCTAAGTATGATAGATTTGGGAAAATATTTAACACTTCTAAATGTTGTATTGGAAACATCAAAATGCTGGGTTTATCTATAACATCAAGGAATGTCTTTTACAACTTTAATCAGTTCTACACTGTAAAGAGGCTGAAACATTGGCCTATTGGCATCCAAAAGCATCACATTTGTTGGAGTCCTGCTTCTAATCCAGCTGAACATCTGTGAAGAGAGTTGAAACCTACAACTGTGAGAAGGGAGCCAATAAATTTTAGATGGCTGCAGCAGTTTGCTCAAAGAGACGGTCAAAAGCGACGAACTGAGAAATCTCATAAAGGGTTTAAAAGGCATTTGCAGAGACTGCCTTTAAATGTGTGCAACAAAATGATGGGTTTAGGTGAGAAAGGGTAGGAATTTGAATAGCCTTTCTTTTCTTTGTTCTATATGACTTTTCATTCTTTTACTTTCACTTTATCTCCTTTACTCTTTCTTTATTTCTCTCCTATGTCTGTTTTAACCCATTTTCTTCTCTTTCAATCTTACATCCTCCCCTCCATCTTCTCTCTAACCTTTTTTTCATTTTCTGCCTTCTTCCTTCTGTTTTTCACATTCTCTTCATCTCCATCACACAGCCATCCTCTTTCTCTTTCCATCATAATTTATTCCTTCCTCCTCCCCTTCTCTATATGAACTTCTGTCTCCTTCCCCCAGTCTTCCTACATCAAATACTGATGTAAGGACAGATCCTTACATCAGTATTTGATTCTATTTCACTCTGTTGTTCTTTCTCCTCAATGTTTTGTCCTTCCTTCCTTCCTTCCTTGCAATTAATGATTTAAAACAATGTGGGTTCCTTAGAGAATAATCAGACTGCTCTGAAATTCCTTCCTCACTTCCTTAAGCTGAAGGAAAGGCATACATGGATTTCAAAAGCGTTGGACATAATCCTGAGTTCTTCAACCCCACAATGAAACCTGGTGGTGGCAGTATCGTACTGTGGGGAGTACCATGCTTACTTCAAAATGGACAACGAAGCTTGTCAAAGTTGATGGGAAGTGTAATGGAGCTACATGCAGACCAGTTCTGGATGATGTATTCTCCCTCTATCTTTCACTGTTGCTTGCTTCCTTCCTTCCTTCCTTCCTTCCTTCCTTCCTTCCTTCCTTCCTTCCTTCCTTCCTTCCTTCCTTCCTTCCTTCCTTCCTTCCTTCCTTCCTTCCTTCCTTCCTTCCTTCCTTCCTTCCTTCCTCATATTAATTCTGTTCTTATTTAAAACTGTAATATCAGTGTGTGCTCTCCTCTGTATGAGCAACCCTGAAAGTAAATTATTCATTTGGTCCACCACTGTAGTTTTTGTTAATTAATGAACCATCAGAGGGCAAGTTCTTTGTCTTTGTGATCCATTATAATTTTGTATTATTAAGATGTGTATTTAAGCATGCTAGCATTTTTTAATTAATGATTTTAAACAGTGTGGGTTCCTTAGAGAATAATCAGACTCTGCTCTGTACCCAGCACATTTAAAGACTTAACAACATAACAGAAGTTGACAGGCAATACAGCTCATCTTCTATTCATTCTGCGTCTATTTTTCATACTTAGAAAAGTTATTATTCAGAAATGTAACAAGTATTACTTGGCGATAATACGAAGACCATCGACGTCAGACTCAGAGAAGCAGCAGAGGAACTGATGGCTTAATCATTAGCAGACTGATGCATCAGTGTTTAGAATCACTTACTAATTCAAGACCATGTTCCAGCATACTACCTCATTTTTATCCCATTCAACTGAAACAGAAATTCAAATTTTCTCACATCAATGCAATTGTATCTTTTTCTGTTTATATGTATGCAAATGTAATTTAACTGATTTGGTTAAAGAACTTTACGCCCTCTAAACCCTATCACAGTTTGGGGAGCTCACCAACTCTGCATTGGACATTTAATTTTCACCCCAAGGTGGTCAGGTGATCCTCTAGAAGTAGAAGAAGTAGAAGAAGGGGCCTCAGGTCATCTATGGCTACAATCGTAGCTTGCTTCCACCAGTGTGAGGGTGAATGAATAATGGAGTTGTAAAGTGCTTTGAGGGTCTGGAAAAGCACTATATAAATGCAATCTATTATTATTATGTCCTTCATGTGACAGAATGTTGAATGTCTGATCATGTTTCATAAAATACACTAAGTTTGAACCTATGTAAAATGTGTTATATAAACACCAACATATATTGCAAGATACATACAGTGTGATAGATCTTGGGTCATGTAGATGATCATGTAGAAACAAAAATCTGATTTTTTTCCCCGTCTCTTAAGAATTTAATAATAATTATATTATAATAATTTCAATAATAATTAAAAGCACAGGATCTCTAATATATAATGTTATTCATCGGTTTGGATTGGTTTGCTATTGCTTGTTCTGATATTCATTTGGGTTGAATTAATTTGAGAAAATACGACAGATTATGACTATTGTTGTCAAGAGATAAAAAAAAGTTGAGATTAATTAATTATGATCTGCACCTAATAATTGCTGAGAAAAGCCCTCATCTAGAGATATTTTCACTCAAGTTCCCTATGTTGTGACACAGAGTGAGTGATTTTTGTCTGGCTTACATAACCATCAATAGTTATGATATTTAATGATTTAATATTAATATAAGTATTGATGAAGTTCAAGTTTAATCTGTTAGTATTAGGGGCACCACTTCTGTATTAGAAGACCAGACATCCAGTCTCTTCTTGAAGGTAGCAAATAATACAGATCGCAAACTTATGCGTGCAACAAAGCTAAATGAGCCAACAGGTTCAGCGCTTAAAAACACTTTAAACCAACAATGAACGAGATCTAACTCGTTAAGAACTCTATTTTCCCTATTTATATGCCCAGACACAAAATTTGCATAAATTAACTGGTTCAGTCCTACTTTGTGTTGATGGATGTCCAGTCCAAAAAAGAGGTGAGCAAAATGTGTTCGTAGTTGAGCAAAAAGGGAGAGATAGAACCTGGTGCAGGATTTTGGGACTGTATGTCCTAACTGCAGGCCGGACGGCTTGTAGGTCAACGTCGTAAAGAACTGTTATGGAACAATTCTAATATAACCGAAGCTGGATGCACAGACATCAGTGGGCACTTTGAAGCTTTGAGATGAGAGTTCTCCCCGGTCCAGCAGGTCAGAACAAAAGAAAATCTTCACCCTTGAGACGTCCTCTCTAGAGCAGAAGTTTCTGCTGAGAACAATTTGAAATAGCCTCCGCTACCATTTTTATAGCCCTTGGCCATGATGTCATTGTTAATGTCACCATTGGTGGCCACAGACCAATGGGAGTGTGTTAGGGTCAAAGCTAGGAATGCTGGGAAATGCTGTCTGCCCAGTCCATATATATATATATATATATATATATATATATATATATATATATATATATATATATATATATATATATATATATATATATATATATATATATATATATATACATATATAATATATATATATATATATATATATATATATATATATATATATATATATATATATATATATATACATATATATATATATATATATATATATATATGTATATATGTGTATATATATATATATATATATATATATATATATATATATATATATATATATATATATATATATATATATATATATATATATATATATATATATATATATATATATATATATATATTAAAAATATATATATAGTGGGGCAAAAAAGCCACCAGTTGTGCAAGTTCTTCCACTTAAAAAGATGAGGCCTATAATTTTCATCATAGGTATACCTCAACTATGAAAGACCATATGAGAAAAAAATCCAGAAAATCACATAGTCTGATTTTTCAAGAATCTATTTGCAAATTATGGTGGAAAATAAGTATTTGGTCAATAACAAAAGTTTATCTCAGTACTTTGTTATATACCTTCTGTTGGCAATGACAGATGTCAAACGTTTTCTATAAGTCTTCACAAGGTTTTCACACACTATTGCTGGTATTTTGGCCCATTCCTCCATGCAGATCTCCTCTAGAGCAGTGATGTTTTGGGGCTGTCACTGGGCCACACATACTTTCAAGTACCTCCAAAGATTTTCTATGGAGCTGAGATCTGGAGACTGGTTAGGCCACTCCAGGACCTTGAAATGCTTCTTACGAAGCCACTCCTTCGTTACCCGGGTGGTGTGTTTAGGATCATTGTCATGCTGAGAGACCCAGCCACATTCATCTCCAATGCCCTTGCTGATGGAAGGAGGTTTTCACTCAAAATCTAACGATACATGGCCCCGTTCATTCTTTCCTTTACAGGGATAAGTCCTCCAGGTTCCTTTGCAGAAAAACAGCCCCAAAACATGATGTTTCCACCCCCATGCTTCAAAGTAGGTATGGTGTTCTTTTGATGCAACTCAGCATTCTTTCTCCTCCAAACAAAAGTAGAGTTTTTACCAAAAAGTTATATTTTGGTTTCATCTGACTATATGACATTCTCCCAATCCTCTTCTGGATCATCCAGATGTTCTATAGAAAGCTTCAGATGGGCCTGGACATGTACTGGCTTAAGCAGGGGTACACATCTGGCACTGCAGGTTTTGAGTCCCTGGCGATGTAGTGTGTTACTGATGGTAGCCTTTGTTACTTTGGTCACAGCTCTCTGCAGGTCATTCACTAGGCCCCCCGTGTGGTTTTGGGATTTTTGCTCACTGTTCTTGTGATCATTTTGACCCCATGTGGTGAGATCTTGCATGGAGCCCCAGATCAAGGGTGATTATCAGTGGTCTTTTATGCCTTCCATTTTCTAATAATTGCTCTCACAGTTTTCACAGATTTCTTTACACCAAGCTGCTTACCTATTGCAGATTCAGTCTTCCTAGCCTGGTGCAGGTCTACAATTTTGTTTCTGGTGTCTTTTGATGGCTCTTTGGTCTTGGCCATAGTGGAGTTTGTGGACAGGTGTCTTTTATACTGATAATGAGTTCAAACAGGTACCATTAATACAGGCAATGAGTGGAGGACATAGGAACCTCTTACAGAATACGTTACAGGTCTGTGAGAGCCAGAAATCTTGGTTGTTTGTAGGTGACCAAAAACTTCTTTTTCACCATAATTTGCAAATAAATTCTTGAAAAATCAGATCATGTGATTTTCTGGATTTTTCCCCCCCTAATTTTGCCTCTCATAGTCGAGCTATACCTATCATGAAAACTATTTCTCATCTTTTTAAGTGGGTGAACTTGCACAATTGGTGGCTGAATAAATACTTTTTTACCCCACTGTGTGTGTGTGTGTGTGTGTGTGTGTGTGTGTGTGTGTGTGTGTGTGTGTGTGTGTGTGTGTGTGTGTGTGTGTGTGTGTGTGTGTGTGTGTGTGTGTGTGCGGGTGCGTGTGCGGGGGTGTGTGTGTGCGTATATATATATATATAAACAGTTAAAATAAAGATTAAAAATTGGATTAAAAAACATAGCACACTAAACATGTCCATAATTAATTAATCACATTTGTTTAAACCACAATAACTGTGAGAGATTTTCCTCCTGGTACATTGGAGTCACATTACTAGATTTCATTAAAAAGGGATTTACCTAGATTAAAGGAAATTGCCTAAAATCAACCCTTGTCGAACTTTGTATGAACTGTCCCTAGAGCAAATACAAATAAGTTTGTGGTCAGCATGGCAAATAACTCCTTGTTTTGTGCTTTTCAGTTGTTGTTTTGTTATTTCAAATACTTATTCTTGCAATTGTTTTGTCTTTTTCAGACTGGCACAAGATGCTCCAGACAGGTGCACCAGTCACTTTGATGCTGTCGCCCAAATACGAGGAGAGGCTTTCTTCTTTAAAGGTAATTTAAGTGGGGGTGGGTTTGTTTTTTGGGGTTGTTTTTTCACTGTTAACTGATGTTATATATTTGACTGATAGGCTAATAGGTCAGTATCGTAACCAACGGTAAATGGTAAATATACTGAACTTATACAGCACCTTTCTAGTCATACTGACCCCTCAGAGAGATGATATTCCATAGTAACATGTCCTGATTGACAACATCAGTTGTTGTCAAGCCCTGCTAATCCACCTAATTTCCATCCATCCATCCATCCATCCATTTATCCATCCATCTTCTTCTGCTTATCCCGGGTCGAGTCTCGGGGGCAGCAGCTTAAGCAGAAAGACCCAGACTTCCCTCTCCCCAGCCACTTGGGCCAGCTTCTCGGGAGGAATCCCAAAGCGCTCCCAGGCCAGCCAAGCTACTCTGAGCCCCTCCCGGATAACCGAGCTTCTCACCCTATCTCTAAGGGAGAGCCCCAACACTATGCGGAGAAAACTCATTTTAGCCGCTCGTATCCGTGATCGTGTTCTTTCGGTCACTACCCAGAGTTTGTGACCGTAGGAACGTAGACTGACTGGTAAATAAATAGTTTTGCCTTTCGGCCCAGCTCTTTCTTCACCATGACACAGAGGTACAGCGTCTGCATCACTGCAGATGCCCTACCAATCCGCCTATCGATCTCCCGCACCGTTTTTCCCTCATTCGTGAACAAGACCCCCAGATACTTAAACTCCTCCACTTGAGGAAGGACCCTATCCCTGACCCGAAGAAGGCACTCTATCCTTTTCCGGCTTAAGAGCATGGTCTCGGATTTGGAGGTGCTGATTCTCATCCCAGCCGCTTCACACTTGGCTGTGAACCTCTCCAGTAAATGCTATAGATCATGTTTCGATTAAGCCAACAGGACCTTATCATCTGCAGAAAGCAGAGACCCAATCCTGAGGCCACAGAAACGGATCCCCTCATCACCTTGGCTGCGCCTAGAAATCCTGTCCATAAAAGTTATGAACAGAATCGGTGACAAAGGGCAACCTTGGCGGAGTTCAACTCTCGCCGCAAACGAGCCCGACGTACTGCCGGCAATGCGTACCAAGCTCTGACACCGGTTGTACAGGGACCTAACAGCCCGTATCAAAGGGCGTGGTACCCCATACTCCCAGAGTACCCCCCACAGTACTCCCCGAGGGACATGGTCGAACACCTTCTACAAGTCCACAAAACACATGGTAGACCGGTTGGGCAAACTCCCTCGCACCCTCCAAGACCCCGCTGACGGTGTAGAGCTGGTCCAGTATTCCACGGCCAGGGCGAAAACCGCATTGTTCCTCCTGGATCTGAGGTTCGACTGTCGGTCGGACCCTCCTCTCCAGAACTCCCGAATAGCCCTTACCAGGGAGGCTCAGGAGTCTGATCCCCCTGTAGCTGGAACACACTTTGTGGTCCCCCTTTTTAAACAGGGGGACCACCACCCCGGTCTGCCAATCCAAGGGAACTGCCCCCTATGTCCATGCAATATTGCAGAGCCGCGTTAACCAACACTGCCCTATAACATCCAGAGCTTCAAGGAACTCCGGGCAAATCTCATCCATCCCCCGGACCCTTGTCACGGAAGAGCTTTTTAACCACCTCGGTGACTTCAGCCCCAGAGATTGAAGAACCCGCCCCAAAGTCCCCAGAATCCGCTTCCAGATTGGAAGGCTTGCTGGTAGGATTGAGGTCTTCAAAGTATTCCATCCATCTACCCAAAACGTCCCGCGTCGAGGTCAGCAGCCCACCATCCCCATTGTAAACAGTGTTGGTGGTGGACCGCTTTCACCCCCTGAGATCCTGGATGGTGGACCAGAATCGCCTCGAACCCGCATGGAAGTCATTCTCCATGGCCTCTCCAAACTCCTCCCACGCATGAGTTTTTGCCTCAGTGACCACCCGAGGCCGCACTCCGCTTGGCCTGCCGGTACCTATCAGCTTCTTAAGGGGTCCCACAGCATCCCTCACCACCGGTGTCCACCAGCGGGTTTGAGGGTTACCTTCACGACAGGCACCGACCACCTGGCGGCCACAGCTCCGGTCAGCCACCTCAACAATGGACGCAAGGAACATGGCCCACTCGGACTCAATGTCCCCCGGGACGTTTTCAAAGTTCTGCCGGAGGTGATAGTTGAAACTCCTTCTGACAGGAGACTCTGCCAGACATTCTCAGCAGACCCTCACAACACGTTTGGGCCTCCCAGGTCTGTCCGGCATCCTCCCACACCATCGGCGCCGACTCATCAGCAGGTAGTGGTCAGTGGACAGCAAAAACACGCGGCCGCAAATCAGATGAAACGACAACCAAGTCGATCATCGAGCTGCGGCCTAGGGTGTCCTGGTGCCAAGTGCGCATATGGAAAATCTTATGTTTGAACATGGTGTTCATTATGGACAATCCATGGCGAGCACAGAAGTCCAATAACAAAACACCACTCGGGTTCAGATCGGGGGGGGCATTCCGCCTAACCACACCTCTCCAGGTCTCACCGTCATTCCCCATGTGAGCGTTGAAGTCCCCCAGCAGAACAAGGGAGTCCCCCGTCCCCCCACCCGTAGGCGAAGGGAGGCTACCCTCTTATTCACCGAGGAAAACCCCAACATACAGGCGCCGAGATGGGGGGCAACAAGTATGGCCACCCCAGCCCGGCGCCTCTCTACGGGGGCAACTCCAGAGTGGAAAAGAGTCCAATCCCTCTCGAGGAGACAGGTTCTCGAGCTACAGCCATGGGTCGAGGTGAGTCTGACGATGTCTAGTTGGAACCTCACACACCAGCTACGGCTCCTTCCCCACCAGAGAGGTGATGTTCCTTGTCCAAATAGTCAGCTTCTGCAGCTGAGGATCGGACCGCCAAGGTCCCTGCCTTCGACCACTGCCCATCCTACATTGCACCCAACTCCTATGGCCCCTCCCACAGGTGGGAAGCTCATGGGAAGGGGGGCCCATGTCACTTTCGGGCTGAGCCAGACCAGGCGCCATGGGTAAAGGCCCAGCCACCAGGCACTTGCCAACATGCCCCAACTCCAGGCCTGGCTCCAGAGGGGGGCCCCGGAAACCCGCGTCCGGGCGAGGGAACACTAAGTCCATTTGTGGTGCTCATCATAGGGGTCTTCAGGCTGCACTTTGTCTGATCCCTTGCCTAGGACCAGTTTGGCATGGGTGACCCTACCAGGGGCAGAAAGTCCCAGACAACTTAGCTCCTAGGATCCACCTAATTTGACTCTTTAAATCTCTGTCTGGCCATACTGTTAGAAGCTTGGCAGCAAGACTTGGAGTCGGGGATATGGTCCTTGCCCAATATGATCAAATGAAGAGATAGTTTGAACTCCCTCCTTCTCTCTGGTCATGCTCTGCATCAATAGGGGCTCCTTTTTAACTCGTCAGGGATTTGGGATCATATATTTCCTATATGCTGTATCTAGGAAGTGTCGAAGTATAGCATAAAGAAAAAGTTTGCTCCTGGGGTGTCAACAGGAAGAAAACAATTGGATGAAGCTTCCCTTATTGGGTGCAAGAGAAGGATACTATGATATCTATAAATCATAAATAGGAATCTGGAATGATAAAGATGGTGACAGCAGTTTAATGATAAACACAGTCTGTTGTTTTAATTCCCTTGAATAGCCTTTTTAAGTATTTTAGCTGTTGCAGTGTTATAAATAAGAGGGATGCATGCTCACAAATGCACGTTCTTTTCAGGCACTTCTTAAAACAAAGACAGAAAAGAAAACAGAATAAAAAAGGTCCAAAGACTAATTCCTGTGAGACACTCAGAGATGGATTATGAAACAATTGGCCTGTCAGGGCAAGTGATGAAAGTTTCTGTTTACTTAAGCTAGAGTCCAAAAATAGGAAACCAAAACCTGTTTCCTGTAAAATTATTGTTTTATTCAAAGTGTAGCTTTTAATTCCCTCTGGTAGTTTGCGAAATGTAAAATGCATTTACAGCTTTCAGACAGTGAAGTATGAAAGGACTGATGCAGGCAGCAGAAGGTGATAGTGTTTGGATGTGTTTGGAGGGCCAAAAAGAGAAGGGTTAAAAAACAAACACTTACTTATAGAGACTGGAAGAGGACTAACAGAGATGCTAAGTTGCTGTGCTGGCACAATGTGGCAGAAAGAGACCCATATGAGCAGCGGGGCTGATTGGATCAGACTTGCAGGTGAAGCCAATCACTCACATGCCAGAATGGTGTCTGAAAATTAAGTAGAAGGGAGAAAAGAGAGAGAGCAAATTCCCCAGCCATGGGAGCAAGAAGCTGGCAGGCATGACTGTACACCCTCTCCAGCAAATGCCTTCTGGCACAAAGTACCAGGGTTACAGCAATAAAAATCACTAAGGGAAGGGTAGGGGATCTTTTGGGATGAGACCATCACTCTTTTGGGCCATAATTCTTCCAATTTACCAAGTATTCAAGACTGTGCTTAGAAGCTCCACTGACTGCCCATGACATTGGTTGATGAGAGAGGGGGAACAAAGGGGACTGAAAGAGACCAATTTGAGTTGAGACTCATTAAAGGAGGGATGATTGCAGAAGGCACATGTGTAACGAGTGGGAGAGAAATGGAAAAGTAAAAAGTAGTATTTTTTTTATTTGACTCTAAGTAACAAGTCTTTTGATGTTCCTCAAGCTTTTAAAAGGAAACAGATTACGTTTCTTGTAAAAGCATTCATACCCCTTGAACCTTTCCTCATTTTGTGTGGTGCTGTCACCAACATAGGTGTATTCTGTTGAGATTTTATGTGCTAGACCAACACATAGCAGATTTGTCCAAAGCAGAAGTAAAATCCTATTTTCTACTAATAGAAATCTGTGTGACATGGTGTTGTATTTTACAACTTTTTGTCTGACAGCTCCAGGGCAAACAATTATAGAGAAGAAATCTAATTAATACGAAGTGTAATCCACTGTGTAATTTATTTTTTGTGTACAAATTGAAAAGTATAGGCAGGGCTAGGTTATAAAACAATGTTTCAAGCTTTTACCAGCTCACATAACACTTTCAGTTTGTCATTTTTAAAATGGGAAGAGGATGGCATGACTGCTAATCTACAAAGACATGGTCATCCACCTAAATTGACTGACTAGGCAAGGAGAGCATTAATCAGAGAAGCAGCCAAGAGGCCCATGGTAACACTAGAAGAGCTGCAGAGATTCACAGTTCAGCCAAGAGAATCTGTTGACAAGACGACCATTAGTTGTACACTCCACAGATCTAACCTTTATGAAAGAGTGGCAAAAAGAAAATTATTGTTCAAAGAAGGTCATAGGAGTCAAATTTGCAGTTTGCCACAAGTCATGTAGGGAGACAGTAACTCTCAATCCCCTCCGGGAGCATTTCAGACGCCGAAAGGCTGCGCCGCGGTCCGCAGACCTGATGGAAGGTAGAGACTACAAGGTCCAAGCACGTGCCCCCACCCCACAGACCCTTGGCCAAAGGGAACTAGAAAGCTAAAATGTAACATTGTCAAAGCTTTTTAATGTCTTAATATACTCCATCTCCAAAAAAGTAAAATTACACATCATTGACAACATTAATTGTTTAAATACCAGGTACAGCTCTGCAAACGGGTAATTCCATTAACAAAATATACAAGATTTTGGTAAATAATTGAATTAAATAAAATATGTTCTGTAAGTCTATTTGTAATTTCAATAAAGTAATTCATTTTAATAGATGCCACCACAAGGGTCTTTAATGATAGCCGACGTTACGCTGCGTAATAATAATTTTTTCAACTCACCATCCACTCATATGCGTCATTTTAGCGGGAATAGCACAGACATTTGCCCAGCAAAATTTGTGATTGACAGTTTTGTCACCACCACTTTTAAAATGTGAGGTTGAATGTGCTCCTAGCACAATTTCCATATAATCATTATCTGAACTGACATTATCTTGCAAGGCAGGTTCTAATTCCTGATTAGTTGTTCTCTTCAGTTTGAGGATATTAGCCTAAGGATATGGTCATACAAACTCATAAATAGGTACAAAAATGAACAACTGTTTTACTGATAGGTGATAAAATTTTTTAGTAGATGAAAGGTTATTGCAGAAACTGCCAAAATGGATAACTTTTACTCCCCGTCGGTGTGGTATTAATGAAAAAGAGAACATGTATGGAGGCGATATTTGATTCGCATTTAGTTGTTTTATTAGCGACAAGCACAAAAATACAATAAACCATGTGTCAACTATTTATTTCACCACATACCATGTTAAGACCTTACGTCTCAGATTGAAAATGTCAATAATTACAACAGTTAGCTTTTACAAACAAGCTGACATGGTTCTGGTCCTTGTATGTCTTTAACTCCAGCTGTGTGCAGCTGTTTGATATTATTTGAAAGAGCTTTTGTATTAAGTTGCCTTAAACTAAATCTTTTATCCTTTATTCCACAAGCCTTTGATTCTGTACATTATTTGCCTTATTTGTTTACCGTCATTTACGTTCAACATTCAATACTGAAAGATAACACAAAGTTATCAGGTTAGATTATTTGCTTTATCAATCTAAATTTTAAAATTTTCTTTTATTTAGATTATTGTCCTGCTGAGGTCTTCTCTTTACTTTATGATAAAGTTTAAATTAACAAATGTATTTGTATTTAGATTGTATTTCTGTCTTTTCTCTAAATTTTTATTTAAACAATTTGTCTTGATTACATAGCACCACAAACTGAACCAGGAGAATGTAATATGAATTTTAACTATATATATACCACTCTCGGTTTTTTATGATTGGTCTATTTTCCATCTAGATGAAAGAAGGCAACATCCATCTGCTGTGAGAGAGATCTGTCCAGTGTCACAATTTAGAAAATAAATTTGTGTTTGTCTGCTTGTCTTGAATATGTTTGAAGAGGTTAAAGGTGTACTTCCAATGGGTTGGATTGTACCAGAAGGAAACAAAGAGTTGCAGTATGGAGGAGTGAGAAAAGAAAAGCATGGAGAGGATAAAGACTAATCCGGACATGATAGAATGGACAAAGTGGCTCCTAGGGCGATCAATTTGTGTTACTCTTAGGGATTTTACCACAAGCTAATACACCGTTACAATTTTGTAAATTATGATAGCCGAGAACCAGAAGCAAAAGGGAAGCAGTATGAGGTGCAAAGCAGGGTCACGTAAAACACATTTATGATGAATAACTAGAAGGAAGTCACACCAATTGAAAACAGGATCGTAAAAGTGGAGCAACAGGAATCACAGATTGAGTATTAATGCAAGGTAAGGTATTGATGAATTAGAAACAGGTGTACTATTAGAACGATGGTCACAATGGCTCCATTTGATGCCTTTTCTGATAAATTCAGCTAATGTTTAATTGATCTCTTGGGGGCACTCACAAAATGCATCTGATTGTACCTCAATATCAAAAAATATGGGGGGGAAATTAAACTGTGACATAATGGCAAAAGTGATATACCAGAAAACTGAACCTTTTACATACTTTTCCACAATACACATGCTCTATATTAAATGGATGTATATGAAAAATGACACACTTAATAAAAAGTTGTGACAGGAATTCATGTTTCATAAAATGTGCTTCGCTTCTTCACATTTAGATCCTTTTTAGACACAGCAACACACATGACAAGATAAACAGTGATGGGAGCCTTAATGAGACACTAAGAGACCAAGAGTCTTGAATACATTGGGCCTGATTTATGAAAGGTTTGCGCTTGTTAAAATGTGCGCAAACCTCACTGCGGGCGCAAAAACATGCAGCAGGTGATTTACTAAGCGGGCGCAGGGAAGACTGTGCTTGTTAAACCTGCAGCAAGATCCGCACAATGCATTTATCGCTTTTCCCCGTGATGAAAATGCAATGTGGGCGTTTCTGTCAGAAGGCAAGAAATATTGGGAGGAGAACATGCAAATAGGTAGGCGTTCCTCTCACTATGTGATTTATCAAACATGAAACTGTTTGCGCTGGCTTTTTTTGTGCCTATTTTTACTGCCTTTGAAAGACATGCTTTAACTTTGCACCACCACGATTTAACATGTTTATTACTAACAAACAAAATATATAATATTTATATATAAATATATAAAATATAATTCACAAACATTCTAATCTAATAGTAATTAACACTCGAATGGCCATAAACCTGACAGGTATGTCAATATTTTCCCTTTTTTCCAAAGACACAACTCACTATGCGTCTGCACCTGCTGTCTCTGGAATGCGGCACCTGCATGGAGCAGAATTTATTAATGACAAACGAAAAATATAATTCACAGAGATTGGGTAGCTCCATGTTGGAGTGGCTCCATGTTGGAGTGGCTCTGTTGGTGAAATATTGTGTTTTGTTTTTTCGGACATTGGTTCCACTGTTTCCTGAGGAAGATTGCCTTTTTTGGGCTTGTATACTCTCTAGTTTTTGGTGCTGTGAAGCTGAATGGATTTTTGCTGGATGAGGTTCAAACCATCTCTTCCATCGATCATAATGGGCAATGTGAGACCACTGGCTAACAAGATGGATGAACTCCAAACCCTTACAGGGACTCAGCCAGAGTATTGGGAACGCAGTGTTATGTGTTTCACTGAGACGTGGCTGCTGGATCATATCCCCGACTCCAACATCTCTCTGCCAGGCTTCCTGACTATACGAGCAGACAGAGAACTGAAGACGAGCAGGAAAAGTAAAGGAGGTGGAGTAGCAGTGCTTGTCAACAACAGATGGTGTCATCCAGGACATGTTACTGTGAAGTGTCGTTTCTGCAGCCCAGATATTGAACTCTTGGCAGTAAGTTTTCATCCATATTATTTACCAAGAGAGTTCACCAGTTTTATTTTTTGCATTTGTTTACATTTTCATCTTATCTGGTGATTTTAATCATCCCTCGGTCTCGTCTACACTTCCAACATTTCAGCAGCATGTCAGTGCTCCACAAGAGAAAACAAGACCTCATCTGGGACATCCAGATCACACTCTTGTTTTTCTCTGCTCAGAATATAAACCACTTGTTCAGAGGCATCCTGTGACAAATAGAACTCTGAGAAAATGGTCACATGAATGTGAAGAAGCCCTGCAGGGGTGTTTTGAGACCACAAACTGGATGACTCTTTGCCAAGCACATGGAGAGGACATCAATGCCATGACTGTGTGACTGACTATAAACTTCTGTCTGGACATCATCCCCACCAGAACAGTGAGATGCTTCCCCATTAACAAACCCTGGATCACCAGTGACCTGAAGAGACTGCTAAATAAGAAAAAAAGAGCCTTCAGGGAGAGAGACAGGGAATTATTGAAGAGTATACAGAAGCAACTTAAGGTCAAGATCAGAGACAGCAAGGAAGCATACAGGAAGAAGCTGGAGAACAAACTGCAGAGGAATAACATCAGAGATGTCTGGTCTCTGGTCAGGAATGAAAAAGATCACAGGCTTTAAGCAAAGGAAGGATTGGATAGATGGAAGTCTGGACAGAGCCAATGAACTGAACGCATTCTTCAATAGGTTTGGTTTGGGAACTCGCTCAGCATTCTCCTCTCCTGTCCCCAGTCAAACAGGCATCACACTCTCCTCTGACCCACAGCTCTCCTTTCACACCTTGGATGTTTTATCCTTCACCTCAGTCATGGACTCTTCTGTTTCCACAAGTTTGTGTTCAACCAAGTCAGGAGATGCTGCTACCCCCTTTGCCTCCCCCTCCCACTTGTCTGTCAAGCAAAGTCAGGCGAAGAGGCAGCTGGAGAAACTGAACCGGAACAAGCCTTCAGGTCCAGATGGTATAAGCTCCAGAGTCCTGAAGGCCTGTGCAGAGCAGCTCTGTTTGATTCTGCAGCACCTCTTCAACCTTAGCCTGACCCAGGAGAATGTTCCCGTGTTGTGGAAGATATCATGCTTTGTTCCAGTACCAAAGAGAACTCACCCATCAGTCATCAATGACTATTGACCTGTTCCCTGACATCCCACATCATGAAGGTCCTGGAGGGACTCCTGTTGACCCCCTGAATAAGCAAACAAGAACATATCAGGACCCACTGTAGTTTGCTTATCGCCGTGGAGTTGGAGTTGAATATACCATCATCCACCTGCTTCAACCAACCCACTGTCATCTGGACAAAGCAGACAGCACTGTGAGTATTATGTTATTTGATTTATCTTGTGCATTTAACACAATGCAGCCTGATTTGCTTTGTCAGAAACTCCTGAAGACACAGGTGGAGCCCTCAACAATCGCCAGGATCAACACAGAACCACCACAGTGGACCGTACTCTCACCATTCTTTTTAACTCTGTACACCTCAGACTTCCAGTACAAATCAGAGACCTGTCATCTGCAGAAATACTCAGATGACTCTGCAATTGTCGGGTGTATCAGAGATGGACAATAAGCTGAATACAGAGAGCTGGTGGACCGCTTTGTGACATGGTGTGGAAACAATAGTCTTACCTTGAATGTGAACAAAACAAAGGAGATGATTGTAGATTTCAGACGAAACAGGGATAAGTCAAACACTGTTTCCATCATGGGAGAAGAAGTGGAGGTGGTTGAGGGGGAGGTGGTCCAGAGTTCACCTTGACAACGGACTGGACTGGAGACTAAACAGTGAAACCGTCTACAAGAAGGGACAGAGCAGACAGTACTTCTTGAGGAAGCTTAGGTCCTTCAAGGTTTGCAGCAAGATGCTGCAAATCTTCTTCTGTACAAGTCTGTTGCGGAGAGTGTAATCTCTTCAGCCATCATCTGCTGGAGTAGCAGCATCAGACCCAGGGGCTACAAAAGGCTAAACAACCTGATAAAGAAGGATGGTTCTTTTCTGGGGACCACTGTGGAACATCTGGAGATGATGATGCAAAGAAGGATTCTTCATAAAATAAAATAAAAATTATGGACAACTATGAGCATCCTCTTCATGTGACTATTCTACAACAACAAAGTGTCTTCAGTCGGAAGCTTATTCAATTTCGCTGCAACACAGACCGCTACACAAAATTCTTCCTGCCCACAGCCATCATTATCTACAACAACTCCTTAAAGAATTAATTAAATGAGATATAACAACACTTAATTTCCCTCTGGGATCAATAAAGTATTTTTGTATTTGAATTTGAATTTTAGCCTAATAGTAATTACTCTCCAACAGCCATAGACTTGATAGGTATGTTGTTTTCCCCCCGTTTTTTTGCCAAAGAAGCACCATGAATCCAGTCCACCAATTTCTCCTCTCTCTGGCTGTGGCGCAGTGCATAGAGCGGAAAGGGTGGCACGCACAGCAGCAGATGCGAAGTCCTTATTTAAATGCCGCTCTTTGTGCCTGTTATGATTGCACACACAATCTTAGTAGATCACCTGTGTTAGGTTAAAAAGTGGTTGACCTACAAAGAATCACACAAGGGTCGGAGAGAATATGGAGTCAATAAGCTCTCCAGAGGTAGATGTGGATAATCAGTTCTGCAGAGGGAGACCAGGAAAATACTATAAGGAATGAGCCAACCGTGTCTGTCTGTTCTCAGCCTCCCAGTGTCATAGTCTCTGGTCTCCAAGAGCATCCCCTCTGCAGTCTCTCTTTATTTAGTCACACTTCATTAACATATTAAAAGAACAGGATGTCATGCAAATGAGCATGTGACTAAAATCCAAAATGACATTTAAAAAGTACATTAGAAAGACACCCTAAGAAAATAATAATACAACATTATTATTTTACCTAAGATTTCCCCCCTGAAATGTGGTTTTTAAATGTGATCACGAACAACAAAAAGTTGTAAAATAGGTAACAACTCCAATAATGTAAAAATATAAGAATCATAAAAACCAGACAACAAAAGGTTGCAAAATAAGTAGCATCCCAAATTTAAAAAAAAATTAAAAATAATAAAAATAATAATAATAAGACATACAACAAAGAAATTGCAAAAGTAAGTAGCAATTTCAAAAAGATATTAATGCGAGTTTCACCTAGACATCATTCAATTAATCGCTACCTGAACAGTAGTTTAGATTAATGGAATCATAAAAAGGTTTTTACACATGTTAATTACACCCCATCTTCTTCTTCATTTCTGTCTTCATCTTCAAGCCTCTGATTAAGAAGAGAGTATTGGACCATTGTGTTAGTTATCATCTTATTCATCATTTGTTTTATACATGGGAGAACACAACTAACAAAAATGCAGAAAAGTATCAAAATTACAATGAATGGCATAGCTATTTTTAAAAGAACCTGATACCACCTGCCAGTTGTCAGCCAGCCCATGATATCCCATTGTCCATTACTGCTTTCTTGTTATTTTAAAAAGTCAGTTAATCCCCGCACCCGGTCATGAATGAGAGTCCAATTATCATGTGTACTAGGAATGTAAGTACAACAGTGTTCACCAATTACAGTACAAAGTCCACCTTCAGAAGCAAAAAGAGTGTCCAAAGCTACCCGATGTTGCATCAGCATGGACTTCATCGCCAGTTTTTCAGGATCGTTGGCCAGCAGGTTGGACATTTCAGCAAGGATGTCTGTGATGTTTTCCAAAGTCCACCAAACCTCGTTCATCCGTTTTGTCAGGCTTGCAACTCCAACAGGTGGGAACATGGTGTGGAAGATTCCTTTTGCATCACTGTAGCGAGGTTTTCGTCCACCATTGTCAGAGAACGGGTTGAACACTTGTGGAGGGTTGAATTCCCGTTTATTCAGCTCTGTAGGTTTAGAAGGTGCTCCGTTTTCTGTTATGATGTATGAGGAGGGTTGCAGTCGAGCCAAACTGCATGTGCCACACCAATCCTTAGGTAGGTAGAGGTAGAAAGTGTGACCACACTTCCAGATGTATCCGTCAGGCGTTCCCATGCCAAATTGGGAGGGAACCTCTAGGAGATGGGTTCCTCTTTTGACAGTGGTTTTGAAACCACTTATCTTGTCTTGAAGTCGAGTGGTGTTGAGGGTTATGTATCTTGGCACAGATGTGTTTCCAATCGTCATCCAGTCGTTTATACGCATCATTTTCGTCTGGGTCGCTGACAAGGGTAGCGTGTCCTCACAGATGGAATTTCCTAAAAATGCATGTTTGTTGTTACAAGGGACTGAAAAACAGAAAGTGTCTTTTCCAGTAAGGCGTAGTAAGTTGATTCCTTTGGCAACTGAAGCATTCGTTTTTTTGGAAAAGTCACCAGGCTGGGACCCTGTCCTGTTGTTCTCAGCAGTGCAGCAGTGAGGTAAGGTGGAACAGTCTGTTCCAACAGTTGTTATAGTTAATTTGTATAGCAGACATATGGTATTATTTAAGGTGGTTGGGACAGCAGTCATCGATGAGACTTCTTCAGAATGGTGTGGGATCCATGAACAGACATAACAGCTGGTATTGAAACCTAAACGTTTTGCAGTCAAATTAACTATTTGGTACCAGGTGTTCTTGAACACATGGTGGGTTAGAATTTTAGCTCTTCTTTCCTTTGATGTCTGGGCATCATCAGGTGTGAGGAAAAAGCAGTGGAATAGAGGCAGGCAAACTGCCAGACAGGAGGGGAGCCAAACTAGTTTCATGTTGGCTAGAGGCAAATAAGAGGACTAGCCCTCCAAAAGAAAAGGTTTGACCGCTAAGGGGACAGGGATGCTGTTCTGCTGGGTTTGAGACCAGAGGCCCTATTGGTCACTCTGTCCTTTGTAGTCCAGACTTCCCCACTGTCCCGTGTCTAGTCCCCTAATTGCCTTTGCAATTTGAAGTGTGAGATGTGTATCCACGAGGGTCTCTCAGCGATTTTCACAGCCGTGGGCGTGGTCAGCAGGACTTCAAAAGGTCCTTCCCAGCGGGGACTCGTCCAGTTCTTCCTTTTAATCACCTTGGTGAATACCCAGTCTCCAGGTTTGATTGGCTTTTCAGGATCCTGCAAAACAGAAGGAGAGATAGGCAGATTGTGTGCGTTTTGCACTTCTTTGGCTAGGATAATTTTCCTCATGTAATCAGCTAATGTGAGTTCTTCGTCTGCTTTTTGCAAATCAGGCGCAACTAGAGGTAACCTGTAAGGTCTGCCATAAATGATTTCAAAAGGTGTTAAACCTTGGTTTGTTGCCGTGATTCTCATGTAAAGTTTTACTAGGTCCAAACACTCAGGCCATGGTCTTCTAGTCTCTGCCATGCATTTCCTGAGTCTGCTTTTGATGGTCCCATTATGTCTTTCTACTAAACCTGCACTTTGGGGGTGATAGGCACAATGATTTTTTAGTTGGATTTCTAAATGTTTTGCCATATTTTGAATAACCTCATTCACAAAATGTGGTCCATTATCTGAATATATTACTTGTGGAATACCATGGTTTGCAATGATAGTTTTACATAGTGCTTTTGCCACTGTTAGAGCATCATTCTTTGCAGTGGGAATTATTTCCAGCCATTTGGAGAAAGCGTCAATTATTACTAAGCAATATTTGTATGAATCGCTCTGTGTAAGTTCAATGAAATCCATGTGGATTGTGTGGAATGGGTAGGCTGGTTGAGGAAATTGGCCTCGCTTGGGTCTCATATTCCCTTGTGGGTTGTGTTTGATACATGTTAGGCATGTTTTGCAAAAATGTTTTAAGTATGTTTCAAGGTTGTATGTTGTAAAGTGTTGCTGTATTATTGATACCATCCCCCCTGTGTAGACATGGCAAGGCCCATGGCTCACAAGCGCAGCAGCTTTAAACAGTGATTTGGGTAGGATGGGTTTATTACGAACTTCATAAAGTCCATTTTCGTTTTAGAATGGCACCTTTTGTTTTCCATAATTGTTTTTCAGAAGAGGGAGCGTTTGTTTGCATGTCTTTCAAAACAGTCCGATCTATAAGTTCCTGTTCTGTGGTCTGTGTATAAGCATTCAGAACATTAAGTTATTCCCAGGCACAACAGCAATCCACCACCTCATTAGAGGCAGTAAAAGTATCTAGTCATTGCTGTGTGAACCGCGAGGGTTCTGGGGCAATTGGACCCTGTGTATGGATCTGACCTCGCCCTCTGCCCCCTTCTCGGCCTCTGCCTCTGCTACATTCATTTGAAATGTGGCCTACTTTCCCGCAGATCCAACACGTGGGGGCAGTGTGGCCACCTTGATGTCTCCATAAACCCTGGGGTGTGTGAAAATGTGTATTCCTTCGTGGTCTAAACCCCCTTCCTTTGTTGTGGTTGTCACTTTGATAATAAACTTCCCCCTCATCGTCTTCAAGCTGGGTGTGAAATACCTGTGTGTCGGAGTCTGGAGGTTTTGGTTTCTTCCCCTTTCTTTCCATGACACCTTCTGCAAAACGTGCATTGGCCATAAGGGTAGTAAGGTCGCAAGTTTCCCATGTCAGAAGGTGATTTTTAATCCAATTAGTGATAGTGGGGTGGAAACTATGTAGCAGACCATTACACAAATGCCGCATATATGGGGTATCATCACCACCCTCTTTAACGTCTTTAAGTGACCATGGTCTAAAAACATATCTCGGAGTGCCATCGGCAGATGGTACTTGAATCATAGGGTTAACATCTATTGAGTCCTCTGGTTCACTCTCATAAGACTTATCCTCAGATTTTTTTGGACCTGACTTCTTTGTAATTCTAAGTCTTTGTTTTATTGTGGTACCATCTGTTTTTTCTTCAATTGCAAATTGATCTCTTGGAACAGGAGGATATAGACCTTCCCCTAAAGCCCCCGGCTGGTCTGATGGGGGTGTTGGTGGAGGTGCATAAGGTTCTCCTCCAACAGCCCCAGGGGGGTCTGTCTGGGCTGTAGGTAGAGGTGCATAAGGAGGAGGACACAGTGTGAGTTCGTCACCGAGCTTTTTCATAAGAAAAGCCTCATCTTTAGAGCCTTTGTTTTTTTTCCTGTTTTTATATTTTGCTTCTTTTTTTTGCTGTTTCATCAGCCCACACACGTGCTATTTTTAACTGTGTCTGTTTAAGTTTTTTCTTTTTACCTTTAGCGATAAGTGTTTTTGCTTCGAGAACACATACCAGTTCTTTCCATTGATTTCCTTAAAGTTTCCCGTCTACTTTATACTTTTTGCGCCATTTTGTCAGAAACTGAAGATTTTCGGGGTTCTTTTTATGCATATACTTTGAATCTCCCTCTAATTTGTCGGTGGAAACATCGTTTCCCATCTTTGCGTTGTTTTTATATAACCCTTAATGGGTTCTATTAATTGGTCTGGTAAAGTCTAGTGTTAGAATACCATATAAGTTCTAGGAGGATAACGGCAATTATTAATATTAAGATTAAGGTGAATGAAAAAGCAAGAACTATTAAATTAGTCTGTCGAGTTAAAATTAGTCATTTATTCTTTAATTAATTAAAATAATTTTTTGGTCATTTATTTGAGATTTTTAATTGTAATCAAATTTTGCTAAAACTGGATCGGATAGTTTTTACTCTAAGTGTCTCTTTTGTGCAACTAGATTGAGCCATTTTATGGCTTTCTTAATCTAAGGATGTGTTGTGTAACCTATAATTCCACACAGAACGTCTCTTGTAGTGCACGTCAAACCGTACGTTAACACCGTTAGGTTTCAGGTTGGACTGGCATACATAAAGATTATGTCCTGTGCCTATCTTACTCTACCCACCTGGGGTGCGGTATATCGTTTTGATTCTGCTGTTTGTGTTTTTACTCCCATACACTGGCGTGCTTTATTTCCCAGCGAGGTGGATTGGCTCGCAAACCTAACCCGTTACAACCGTTTCCCAGCAAAGTGGACCGGTTCGCAAACCTGGTCCGTTACACCCTTTTTTCGAGGTGGACAGGTTCGCAAACCTGTACCGTTACACCCTTTTGCTGTAGTAATTAACGCATTAATCACTTAAGGATCAACACCTGATATTTTATCAGAGAGGCTAAAGCGTCCTTTAGGCCCAAACAGCAGAATGTACCCTGACTATCTTAGAATTGTTTTTTGTTTTTTTTAAATGTGAAGTTGCACAAAAAAGACGTACTCACAATCTCCCCCCTAAGCGAGTGATTCAAACCGAATCGATCGCACGGGAGCACGCGCAGGGGGTCCTCGTGGAAGTTATGCAGCCGGCCAGTACAGCAATTCAGCGATCTGGACGTCAAGAACAGCCCTTCGACGGAGACCACCAGCGGGAGTGCTCCGTACGTCGAGTCACGGCACCAAGATGTTAGGTTAAAAAAGTGGTTGACCTACAAAGAATCACACAAGGGTCGGAGAGAATATGGAGTCAATAAGCTCTCCAGAGGTAGATGTGGATAATCAGTTCTGCAGAGGGAGACCAGGAAAATACTATAAGGAATGAGCCAACCGTGTCTGTCTGTTCTCAGCCTCCCAGTGTCATAGTCTCTGGTCTCCAAGAGCATCCCCTCTGCAGTCTCTCTTTATTTAGTCACACTTCATTAACATATTAAAAGAACAGGATGTCATGCAAATGAGCATGTGACTGAAACCAAAATGACATTTAAAAAGTACATTAGAAAGACACCCTAAGAAAATAATAATACAAAATTATTATTTTACTTAAAAACCTGCAAATCAGCAGCCTGCGCTTTGCTAATTTTTTTGGCAGTGCAGGCAATTTTGATCTCTTTATTTGGAATATTGATAAATCAGGCCCAAAATGTACAAATTCTGCCATCTAAAAAATTGTACTACAATGAACAGTATTTTCCTGCCAAACTATAAATCAAATGATCTTTTAGTATGTTTTGCTATCCTTTCCAAATTTCAGTTGTGTCTGGAATACCTTTTTTGACAGTTAGATGAAAGCAGAGTAAAGGAAGTGAAGTATTGCTAGCATGCCATTTGGCTGCAATTCACCAATCTAAACATGCCTTTCTTTTAACAACCTTCTTTGGAAAAGCTCTAACCCAGTCTCCTCTGGTTCCTGTAGGGAAGTACTTTTGGAGACTAACAAGAGAAAAACACCTGGTGTCTCTCCGTCCTGCTCACATTCATCGCTTCTGGAGGGGGCTTCCTCCCAACTTGGATAGTGTAGACGCTGTTTACGAGAGGCCAGGGGACCACAAAATAGTATTTTTCAAAGGTAAGTATTTTGTTCTGATTCAAAGTTACACTTTAGTTATATTTTCTATTATGGTTTGCCTGTCTGGTAATAATTGCAAATAGAAATGTGTGGCTTCATTATTTAATTGTAGTGTTTGTGCTGAACCTTCAGGTCAAAAGTATTGGGTATTCAAAGACAATAATGTTGAGGAGGGTTACCCCCGTCCAATAAGTGACTTCGGCCTACCCGTGGAAGCAGTGGATGCAGCATTTGTTTGGTTACACAACGACAAAACCTACTTCTTCAAAGATAACCATTACTGGCGCTATGACGACCACTTACGACACATGGACCTTGGCTTCCCCAAAGACAGCACGCTTTGGAAGGGGCTCCCGCTACAGCTGGATGATGCCATGAGATGGTCTGATGGTGAGAAGCCAGAAGCATTTACGCATTCATTATTCATTCATTATTCATTCATTATTTATTCATTATTCATTCATTATTCATTCATTATTTATTTACCTTTATTTTACTTTAATACAAACAGCACTCTAAAAAACATAACATATTTCAATTCAGATGCTGTACCTTAGATTCCTGTTTTTTATACAATCTAAAACATAATTTTTAACCTTCAGCTCTGAAAAGGTAATTTCAGCTGCTGTTTCTATAGATAACTGTGCCAATAATTGTTCAACTTCAACAGGAATGCAGCCATTTTTTATTTTAATTACTTACTCTTGATAGTTTTCAGCATCAATTCAGGCTTTGACTTTGTTTTTTTCCACATCTCACTTACTAAGTATTGCTATGCATAAAATGCTAAGACAGGCTACCCTACATTTGCCCCACATGAGCACAGGTTGATTACCATTACCTACTGCCCAATGACTAAAGTCTTCGTCTATATATATATATTTTAACAAAATATTCATTTGGTGTTTCATATGATGATTGAAAACTAGTTTTTAATAAGGTATTTATATCTAAGACACCAAGTTAAATAATTTAAAATGTTGTCCTTGTTTTATTATTCTTTTTGAGTAGTTTTAAGTTTAAGCAAATAATGGCCCAGTTCAAATGCCATGTATTTATAACCTGAGTAAAAAAAATATGCAGCTTTAAAATTCCGATTGTCTTTATTAAGGGAATAAATATATCCAAACCAACATGGCCCAATAGTTTTGTTATGGTTTTTTGGTTTTACAGGTCTAGCAGTAATTAGGACTGAGTGTAGCTTCAGAAATTAAACAAAAACTGTGGTTAATCACAGTTAATTCATGATTTAACAATGGCTGCAATTATATTTCACTCAGAGTTAGGTTAGGGTGGATATCTTCTTTTTCCTCTTAATAAATGAAATTATAATTCAAAAACTGTTCATTGTATTTATAATGTTAAACTTGCCTAACCTCTGCTCACTCTTTAGTTGGGAATACTAAGATGGAAGACTAATCAAAATTCACATTTTCATTTGGAACTCTGTTTAAAGAGCTCAATTTGGATCCACAAAAACCCAGTAAAATACTACGAAGGAATTAGGACAAAAAGTAGATTTACAAGGAGTCTGGAACAACACATTTTATTATAAAACAGGATATTAAATGTGGTAGAGATTTTGGCCACAGTTG
Source organism: Valencia hispanica (assembly GCA_963556495.2). Taxonomy (NCBI): domain Eukaryota; kingdom Metazoa; phylum Chordata; class Actinopteri; order Cyprinodontiformes; family Valenciidae; genus Valencia; species Valencia hispanica. Next base: position 14,575,295 of record OY747717.1, on the reverse strand, counting down.
CTGGCAGATCAGTTCTTTAACAGTAAATCTGAACCCCATTGATTCCTTAACATTTTGGACTATTTTGAAAGCCAGTTGGTCTTTGCTAATGCCAGCATTGTTCCATAATATATCGTTTATAAGTGCATTTTGCACAAACAGCAGTTTTTGTACAAGCTCTTGGAAAGACAATGTGATGACATGCGCCAAAACAGAGGCTATAAAACATGCTGTGGTCTGGGAAAGTAAAATGTCTTGACTATAAACCTTATAGAAACTATCTGCTAAAGTTTAAGGACTGAAAACTTTTTTTCAATTACACTTGGTCAGTGTAGCACAAGAGACCTTTCCACTATAAACACTGGAAAAATCTCTGTCAGGTGTCATGAATCCACAAGGTGCCACTGTGAGCTTAGTGGTCCCACAGGAAGCACAGATGTTAAAAAAAATCTAAAATGGGGTGACAGGTTCTCCAATCTTATCAAAGGAGTGATACAGAGAACATTTCTTCAGCCTTAACCCCTGCACACAGCTGAGTCCATCATGATCTGCTCCTCCAGATCTATCTTCTGTTGCAACAACAAGAGTAAAGTAAAGCTTGTTTCAGACTGTTTGGATGTCACCGGAGCAAGACAAAAGTCTATAAAAGTAACGGCTGATTTTACTTGGTGGCTGCCCACTTGTTTCACTTCAGTTCAGCTCTCAAACTCTGTAGCCCTTTCATCACAATCACAGTTTCCACCCACACAGGAAAATATCAACAGAAATACTTTTTTCTACATTGTACTCATTAAGCTGGTATAGAAATGAGAAGTTCTGTGATTTTTTAATTTTTTATTTATATCCAAAAGTTAATGTTTTTATAGATTGTATTTGAAGCATTGCTGTTCTGACCTATAACTTTATCCCTCATTTGTGCAATTGCATGTCATTGTCATTGCACAGTGTTGTTTATTCTGGGTGGAAATGGGATTACTGCTGGTAGCCAGGTTAATATTTTCTTTACATTTTTTTATTTATTTTTTAAATCTATATTTTACCTTTATTTACATAGGCGAGACAACTGAGAGCTTATTCTCATTTGCAATACCAACCAGAAAGAATCAGCAGTAAAAGCAAATATTACAAACATAATAAATCACAAGGACACACTTGTAATAGAGAAAAGAAAAGCGGACTCCAAACAAAGGCACAATTTCTATACAATACATACAAATCAGAAGCAGGTGCTTTGTTTAGAAATCATTCATTAATTCATGCAATGAATTATTGAAAGTAGCAATTGGGATGTAGGGCTGAAGCTTTAGCATGTTTCTGCAAGTTATTCCAGTTGTTTGGGGCAACAAACTGAAATGAGGAACGACCAATGGTGGTGCAGACTTTTGGAATGGTTCTGATGATAAAATTACTGGAGCATAAATTGCAGCAATTTAAAATTTAAAATTAAAAAGCATGCAAAGGTAAAGAAGAGGTTTGCCAATGATTGTCTTGTAAATAAACAAGTACCAATGTAGCAACCTGCAAGAATGGAGTGATGGCTGAAAGGGGCACCTGTGACAGAACAGATTGTAGTGTGATAGATGACATCCAGTTTATGGAGAAGGTTTTTGGAGCCATTCCCATAGATAATGTCAGCATAAACTACAGCAGAAAGAGTTGTCATTTTGACCTGGTTGTGCTTTGAGGAATGGGTGGACTTATCCCTTACTAAAATCTCTGAGATATACTTGTTGCTCAACAGAACACATTGAACACATCAGTGTTACTTAGATATATTTTTTATACTTTGCTTCAGTTTCTTTTACAGCTCAAACCTTTACTAAAATATTCATTTCTAGGTATCTCAGTGTTTCAGATAAAGCTTTGCAAACCCAGTTGTGTTATTTAAGACCTCATCCCAGCTGTCTTTGTTCATTTTTTTTTCATCAAAATACTTGTAAGTTTTGTTACCATGCGAAAAAAGAAATGGACAAGTTTTTTGCGTATTTCTCAGAATTCCATTTGCTTAGAGAGTAAAAAGTCAGTAGGAATGGTTAAAATAAATTGAATAAATTCATTCTCTTTTTTTCTTTTTTGCAGGGCTGATTTTCCCACTAAGTAATCCCTAAAGAAGAACCATGTCATATTTGATAGGTAGTCTGGCTCTGGCTGTTAGAGCAAAGAGAAAAAGCTGCAGGCTGAAAAAAAAAGCTTGAAATGATTAAGATAAATCTATTCATAGATCTCTTTATAGGTTTAAAAGTCAAAATAAATCTGGATAAGAAAGTGAAATTAAAGCTGCAAGCAGTCTCGAATGGCCCTTGAATGGCCCTAGCAGCTTAGCGCTCCAACCTGTGTCATGACCGCGGGACTCACACACCGCCAACTTAACACCACCTCAACGCTTCCACTGAACCTGCTGAACAAATCTGCCTGAGAAAGTGTTTAAAAGGCACAACATGGCAGCATTTGACTAAAATGGCTGATTTCCTGTGAGTTATGGACCCTGGCTCACTGACTTTTTTATAAGTCTTCAGAAACTACATATATGTACAAAATGTTTCAATCCTAGTTGAAAGCATTGCTTGTAGATGATTGTTTTAATGCTTCTAGGGGGTGCTGCCCAGAAATTAGGACACGCCAACAACATATTTGCATACATATTTGTTAGGGGTTGGACTAATATCCATTATGCCGAATTGGTAGCAGATCAGATGATGTATGTGGAAATTAGAACCAAACGTATGGCCATGGCATAACATCAGAGTTTGCCACCATGCCACAGCCACACAGTCAATCAAATACTATCACTACTGGAAACCAAGTTAGACCAACTTGTTTTCAGTCATTGGCCAATCTAGATGTTGACATGGTAAAGGGAATCATTAATGATCCTTCCAAACAAAACATTAGATTTCCTGTTGTCAGGGGGTTGGACTAAGCAAAGCCGTTGAGTGCTGGTCTGTGATGATACATAGAAAGCCTGATTCACCTCTGACTCTGTGTGGACATGACTATACTGTACCTTCTTCTTTAGTGATGACAAGCCATACTTTGAGGCTTGGCCATGCCCACATGCTTTGATGAAGCAAAAACCTGTGAACAACTTTTGATCCCCAATGCCTTAAGACTGTCCTGGCTCATTTTTCAGGTCTGTAAGTCAAAACCTGTAGGAGTTTGTTTGTTCCTATTTAAATGGGATCCAGGGATCAGACACTGGTGGCTGCTGGTGATAGGCTTGTTTTTTTCTTTTGATAAGGAGCTAAGTGTGTCACTATCGACACAGTGAATTCGAGACCAACTTTAAAACTTTTTGATTGGTCAGTTTGAAAACATCTGATTGTCCTATGGCAATCAAATTTTTTTTGTCATCATGCTGAAGATTTTTTCTTTCTTTCCATTTAAATTAGTATTGAAAACGGAAGAATTAATCAGACCTGGGGTAATGAAAGAAATGTAATGGTTGATCTAATTGTAAAGAGTAATCATGTCCCAGGGAGGGTTGTTGATCAAAAACACACCTGTCTAAATTTCACATTTCCATTTAAATAAAAAATCAGTTTTTGTAAAAACAATTGTGTGTATAACATCAGTTTCTGATGTACTTAGAACCTAAACTAGACTTTATGGCACACAACAGAGAGCAATAAAAACCATATGTCTTTGTCCTCTTCTGGATGGATGGTTGATCATCTGTGAATCAAATATTGTGTAATAATATGTTGTCTGATTCCATGGTTAAGGGCAATCTCATTGTATTTAGCCTGCTGCATGATAACAGTCTTTTAATGATGGCTAACTCACATTAAACATTTTCATGGATTTACTCAAAAGCTTGAGGCTATTTGTATTATCGATGACTGATCTTTTGATTATCAACAAGTCTGCATGTTTGCCATTCTACAATAATGTGTGTTTCACTATCGGATAGCGGAGTTTATATAGCATATGTACTCATTCTAAATGAATTTAGGTGTGGACTTTGACAAGGCCATGCCAACACTTGAATATACCTCTATTTTAGCCAATGGTTACTAGCTCTGCCTTTATGTTTAAGGTCATTTTCTTGCTGGAATAAACATATTTTTCTTAGTTTCAAGTATTTTGGCACCTCTATGACCTATGTTTTTGTCAATCTGCCCTATTCACTCCTCATTGTCTGCACCCGTCTCAAATCATTCACACCTGATCCTACTCACCTCCTGCCTTTATTACCCATCACTTCCCTTCACTCAGGGCCGGATCATTACGATTGTTGTCTCTATCTCCATGGTGTGTCGTCTTCCTGTCTTTCCGTTCCTGCCCGATGTCCAGTATCTCCGTTCCTGCCGTCTTCACCATCATCATCACCTCCACCTTTAAATAAACATCCTGCACTTCCTCAGCATCTGCGTTTGGGTCCATACTCTACACACACCCCTGACAGAATGATCCGGCCACGAACATGGACCCAGCACTCACCCAGGAGATCGCCTCCCTCCGCCAGGACCTCTGGGCCAACCTGGCCAAACTCGCTGCCTTTCCTCACCTTCCTGTGCGGGTCTCCGAAGCTGAGGAGATCCTCGGAGTGCTCCCTCACTTCCGGAGTGTCTTCTCTGCCCGGGATCTCGCCGATCTGCGGCGCGAGGCGGAGAGGATTCGCCTTGAGGCGTTGGACCAGATCACCGGTCCACCCTCTCCGCCTTCACCATCTGGCCGCAGGCAGCGGTCCCGGCAAGCCGGAGTTTCCGGGAGGGGGAGAAGAGCGGCGCTCCCACACGGACCACCAATGTCGGCTGCATCTCTACGCTGCGCGCACCGCCGGTTCTCTCCCCCGCCGTCTTTGTCCCTCCTCCAGCTGGCTCTTCGTGGGCTCCTCACATCAGGGAGGAGGAGCTGTTTGAGTTTTTTCATGGGGACAAGACGGCCTATCTCTACTCCAGGGGAGATCCAGCGCCTCGTCGGAGACGGCTACACCGCCGAGGTGGGGCCGCTTCTGAGGTGGAAGGCAGAGTTCCAGTCCGTGAGCCCGTTCCAGCTCCAGTCTGTGACGCCATCCGGGTCGTCCTCCGGACCTCCGTCCAGCCAGAGGACGCCACCGAGGCCGTCCGCCCGACCTCCGTCCAGCCAGAGGACGCCACCGGGGCCGTCCGCCAGGCCTCCGTCCAGCCAGAGGACGCCACCGGGGCCGTCCGCCCGACCTCCAGGTCCTCAGGGGCCACCCACCTGGTCGTCTGCCAGACTTCCAGGGGCGTACCCAGAAAGACATATTTCCATTCCCCGACATATTCCCATTCCCCGAGTTTCCCTGCTTCTGCTAAAGATTTGCTTCCCCACAGTATGATGCTTGATGCTCCAATCATCATGTCTCCCTGTGAGGACAGTTGGTTCAGGGCAATTCATGTAGTCAAATAAAGGTCATTTTCAAGCTCATCTGTCCAGAACACAATCTTCCAGATGTTTGCTGTCTCCTCTACAGATCTTGTTGCCGTATGAGAAACGTTATAGCTTTCATTCAACAGTTGCATGCTTTTTACCTCTCCTCTATAAAGGCCAGATTTGTGGAGTGGAGGACTGAAAGCTGTAAGGTCGACAGATTCTCCCTCTTAGCTTGAGAAGCTGTGCAGTTTCTACAGTTTGAATGGACCTTTTTACAGCGGTTTTGATTATTTTTTCTTTCTGTTGAGGTGGACGTCCCTGTTTTGGTAGGTTTGCTGTTGTGCCATACTGTCGTTTTGGATGATTAACTGTTGTTTTACAAGCCAATCCTACTTTAAGCTTGCTATAGTATACTCCAGCATTTCACGCCTTCATCTGCTGTGGTTTCTGTTTTTTATTGCTGTTTGTTCTCTGAAAAATCTCTGCCTTCAACAGGAATTATACTGAGATTAAATCACACACGAGTGGAGTCGGTTTACTAGCTAGGGTTCTTCTGAAGACAATTGCGTTGGATTTAATTTACCCCTGCTTTCCGCCGAACACATAAGCGGCATGTAACGTAATAGACTTATTTGCGAGTTCAGCAGCGCATCCCTTCCCACCAGGAGTGTTTTAGACACGTATCGGTTGCGAATGCATTCCATGCAGCTCGTCCCAGGAGATCATGAAATCACAGGAGAATTGCAATTGCATAACTTGAAGGGTAGTGTACAGAGGGGGACAAATGTGGTTCTATGCTAATAAGTATCATAAACTCACTATCTACTCCCAAAACTACAGATATATCTGTCCATCCCTTCTCGGTTTTAATGTTGTCCTTGTGAAAATGATAACTAGTATAATATAAATTTGGTGATTCTCCACTTCAAGTATTAACATCTCGTCGTTCATGATGAAAACCAACAAATCAGACCAACACTGACTGACTTCAACCCAGTATCACAGATAATGAAGTTTTGTTTTTTCATAGTTAAGCAATCGGTCTTTTATTTTGAAATTTGCCAGATGCTTTACACTGTTCCCGTGTCTGATTTCCTGTCTGGCCTGATCTAAAGTGCTGAGCTTAACTTGTTTTAGAACCATAAAAATTGGACCCACCACATAAATTTAGGAGAGGGCCACCACACAGCGCTTCTGGGATGCATCTGATTTGCGCCCGGTGGAAACTGACCCAATGACTATAACGGCGCCTATCAGCTGCGTTTTACGGTTCACTGATATTGCGCACCCCTTATGTATCCTGTGGGAAGCATATGTTGAATACAAACGGCATACATAGTTTCTGAGTGAATATTCAGAATGTAACAGATGCTATTACAAATCATAATTTGTAAAGTCTTTGAATTGTTTAAATAAATGGAACCAGCAAAAGAACTTGTTTAAGCTATGGTTGTTTAAATTGTATTTTTGTTTTGCTTCATTCAGACTTCCAAGTTGTGTTGACTTATAAAAACTTTAGGTGTATGAATACCCTCCTCATGCAGACTGCAGTCTATAGTTTTACAGCTCGTAGACGGCCACAGTCAACACTCCATTGTTTTCATCTCTTATCTGCTGTCTCCAAGCTGCTGAGCATGAAAAAACATTTCATTGTGGCATCACAGGTGCTCCCTTCTGTTTGCGTACAATTAATCAGCTTCCTCAAAATGATTATTTTCTGTGAAGTTTCCGAAAACATATAACGAGAGTCTCGGAAGCAGATGGATGAGAGACATTTTGTTTACCTCTAAATACCACAAATTGCCTCATAGTTTACTGACAAAGTGCTTGACAGTTGCTCAGAAAGGTCATCACCAATCACTGATGGCCCCTTTCAAACATAATTCAGCCTATTGTGATCTTTTCTGCACTGAGGCACACATGGTCCACAGATTTTCTGAGCAAGTGCTCTCTGCAGGGACTTTAGCATTTGCATTTTCCATTTAATAAAAAGCAGCACATGCTAAGCCAAGTGAGGCATAAAGATGGATAAGGAATTAATTTTCACAAAAACCAGAATAATAATCAAAAAAGTTCTTATTTCTAAAAGGTCTAACTGCATTTCAGAATTATCTGTTTTTGCAATGGTTTCAAAAATACCCACGCAAGTTGTTTTCTAAAAAATATTTTAACATCTTAAATTGGCAAAATATTTATAGAAAATCCTGCTGATTCACCTCACTTCAACCAAATGAGCATACGTGTGTTGTGTGAGCTCCTGCCAGGTATGATCTCTCCTTCATTTCCCTATAATCTTCCTCCCAGCATCCTCCCATCCCTTTATACTTATTTTGTTTTTCAACAAGTAGCAGGTTTTAAAACATGAGGTGATGTGACTGTTACCGGAGCTCATTATGTCTGACAATGGCAGTAATGTTTACACAATGTAAGACTCTGTATTTCTTCAAGAGAATATCATTACTCTTGAATAAAATATATGAATTAAAAAAACTAAATGTGTTTGTGTGGTAGTATTGGAATGAACTGGACTACGTAATTGGATCTGAGTCTGATTATATGATTTAATTGGATTTAAAACAATGATTGATTTGAATTGATTTTAAACCAATTTGGAATAAATATAGCTAGGGGTGAATAGGACCTGTTTTTGTATCTTTAAGTGCTTTAAAATGACATTTGCGTATTAATTAAATAATTTGAATTGAATTTAGTGTAACAGTAGTAGTAGTAGTATATATATATATATATATATATATATATATATATATATATATATATATATATATACATATATATATATAAATTTCAGACCTATTTGGTATAAATTTTAAGGAAATAAGTAAAAGTATCCTTTGATATTACTAATAATGAACGAGAAGAAACACTAGGGATGGGTATCGTTAAGGATTTATCGATACTACTACTCTTAGCGATACTCCTTATCGATCCGGTACTTTATCGGTATCCTTATTCGTACTTTTTTTTTTTAAAGACTATAACAAAAGGGGAAAAACACAAATAATGAACTGTAGTTTAAGAGAAAAAAAATTAACTTAGATAAGAAGGAAGCTGTTGTTCAAAAATATCGAGCATTTATTAATTGCAAGATTAAAATAGCAGGTTAAACTGTAGTTTAAGAAAAAAAAATTTAAACTTAGATAAGAAGGAAGCTGTTGTTCAAAATATCCAGCATTTATTAATTGTAAGGATAAAATAGGAGGTTAAACTGTAGTTTAAGAAAAAAAAAATTAACTTAGATAAGAAGGAAGCTGTTGTTCAAAATATCCAGCATTTATTAATTGTAAGAATGAAATGGCAAACTTATGTTCATGCTTCACGTGTTTGCTTTGCATACAAACATACATACCTGTTGTATCTCATTCAGGGGTTGTTGTTGCTGCAGCATTCAGGCGGTCAAACACCGTGCATCTTTCGGTTTGTAGTTGGTGTATTTTGGCAAGGTGTTTGGTCAAATTACTAGTGTTCCCCCCTTTGCAAGCAAAGCTTTTATTACATATGTGACAGCGTGCATTGTCGGCATCTATTTTCGTTCGCTCTGCCATCGTATCTGTAAGGCAAACACACACGTGAGCGCGCAGCAGTCGCCACTCCGTCCCCCGCAGCATGTGTGCTTGTTAAGGAGGAGTGTCAGAATCAGCCCCGGGGCCAATTTAATACCGGGTTTCGGTACCCATCCCTAAGAAACACCATTTTAAATTTGGAGCCTTCCTCTTGCAGGAACACTCCAGCCACATGAGGTCTAGCATTGTCTTGCATTAGGAGGGACCCAGGGCCAACCGCACCAGCATAAGGTCTCACAAGGGGTCTGAGGATCTCATCTCAGTACCCAATGGCAGTCAGGCAACCTCTGGCGAGCACATGGAGGGCTGTACGGCCCCTCAAAGAAATGCCACCTCACACCATTACTGACCCACTACCAAATCGGTCATGCTGGAGGATGTTGCAGGCAGCAGAACGTTCTCCACGGCGTCTCCAGACTCTGTCACGTCTGTCACATGTGCTCAGTGTGAACCTGCTCTCATCTGTGAAGAGCACAGTGCGCAGGTGGCGAATGTGCCAATCTTGGTGTTCTCTGGCAAACGTTCTGCACGGTTTTGGGCTGTAAGCGCAACCCCCACCTGTGGACGTTGGGCCCTCATACCACCCTCATGGAGTCTGTTTCTGAGCGTTTGAATAGACACATGCACATTTGTGGGCTGCTGGAGGTCATTTTGCAGGGCTCTGGCAGTGCTCCTCCTGTTCTTCCTTGCACAAAGGCGGAGGTAGCAGTCCTGCTGCTGGGTTGTTGCCCTCTTACGGCCTCCTCCACATCTCCTGATGTACTGGCCTGTCTCCTGGTAGTGCCTCCATGCTCTGGACACTACGCTGACAGACACAGCAAACCTTCTTGCCACAGCTTGCCTTGATGTGCCATCCTGGATGAGTTGCACTACCTGAGCCACTTGTGTGGGTTGTAGACTCCATCTCATGCTACCACTAGAGTGAAAGCACCGCCAGCATTCAAAAGTGAACAAAACATCAGCCAGAAAGCAACTGAGAAGTGGTCTGTGGTCACCACCTGCAGAACCACTCCTTTATTGGGGGTGTCTTGCTAATTGCCTTTAATTTCCACCTGTGGTCTATTCCATTTCCACAACAGCATGTGAAATTAATTGTCAATCAGTGTTGCTTCCCAAGTGGACAGTTTGATTTCAAAGAAGTGTGAGTGACTTGGAATTACATTGTGTTGTTTGTGTTGTTTAAGTGTTGCTTATTTTTTTGAGCAGTGTATATATACATATATATATACACACATACACAAGAAAACAAAGAGTTTAAGGATCTAATATACAGGGACTTGGGATCTTTGGCTGAAAGGGTTCTAAAGATGGGTGGTGGGATATGAAATATGAATATGTATGAATTTTATAGATATGCAGTTTAAAATGTATTGATTTAAGCATACAGTGTGCATCATTTGATGAGAGAGAATCCCTCCTTAAAATAATCATATCATCATGGTTGTGTCATTTGCTTCATCCCTCAGATGCTGGAGAAAGGATACCTGTTATTACCAAGCACTTACAATATGTCAAAATTTCAAGTGCTTGCATAGTTGCAGAACAAAGACGACTAAACTGATTAATTTTTTTATCCACTAGAGGTGTGCCTGGTGTGTTTCTCCACATGGACACTCTGTGTCTCATATTTCTAGCTGTGCTGGGGATGCTTTTCAGCTGAAACCTTGCACAGCAAGTGTTTTATAGACATGAGCCATTGATTCAGGAAATTTGTACTTCAAATAGTGTGTGTAAAGCTTTTGAGATAATTGATGTCTGCTTTTGCACTTTAACTGCTATGAAACATTATTAAATTACTTTTTTGTCTGATGTAGTAGTTTGAAGTGCAGCCAGCAGAAGTCTCTTTTCCTTCTCCTAACACAGCCGTGCAAAGTAGGAGGAGCCACACCTAAATGCTGTATTTACAGAGTAGTCTGTTAGTTTTACTGAAGGGAGTTCCTTTTTTTTTATCCAGCTCATTAGACTTTACAAAATGAGCCATTTAAAAAAAAGTTTTCAAGAAACTCTTCAAAGGCAACATCACTCTTTGTTTCCAGCAGCAATTCTTACATCAGGGATTTTCTACCATCATATTTTGATCCACTGGATATGTTACTGTGCTTTTCCAGATGATTGGATTACCTCCTCTGGAAGTTTTTCACCTATCAATTTCTATTCTATTAAACATACAGGGGAGTGTACCATGAAGCTGTAAGCTGGGGGTCTTGCACTGTCACGAAAATAAACAATTTAAATTATTTTAGGTCTATTTAGCTTTTTATCTATTTGTTTAACTACTTCAATGTTGATGCGTTCTATTTCCTATTTTTCATGTCTATGTTTAGTTTGATCTATTTTTAATGTTGTGAAGCAGTTTGGTCAGCCCTGGCTTGTAGAAATGTGCTACATAAATAAAGATTGATTGGTTGGTTGATTGGATGACAGTGGAAAAAGATTGTATTGTTGTTACTGTCTAAAAACTTTGTTTCCATCCATTTGCTGACCCTTCTCTCCATCCTTTTGGTATTTCTCTGTCCATCCATCCATTGTTCCATTTGGCCATTCATACATGTATGCTTCCATCAATCCCCAGTCCCACCACTGTAGAATTCTCTGGTAAAAATTCACTAATAGACTTTGTATTTTTACTATGAATGACATAAAATGACATAGAATTTTGGAATTTGAGTGTGAAAAAGCAATTCTAACATGAGAAATGTCTACAAACCCTAAAGCGCTGTCCTGAACAGTGTGGAAATTTACTTCCATGTAACATCTGAACAGAAATTGCAGAAAAAATGTACACAGTGATATAAACTAAAGTAGATTCACATAAAGTCTGCACACTTTATGGAAGAAGAATCAATAATAACCATCATATGCCATAAATATCTCCTCTACAGTGGTATGATCATATAAAAAAGATCAGTATGAGCTTGAATGCATTGGTGGCATTGCAGCTGGACTTTAATGTAATCTTACATGACTTGTGACTGCAGCTCTTACCATTCGGAGACCCATTCTTGACAGACATGGCCAATGTTAAAATAAACTGGAGTTATTGATCAAACGCATGCTATCATGAGGAGAAATTCTGCATAGTCAGGTAATTATAGGCATAACAAAGGTGTAAATTTTCAGCTCAAAGCAATTAGTCTGCACCTCTTTCAGCTGTCACCCTCCCTGGAATTCTAAGCACATGCCATACAGAGACTGACTTCATTAGCAGTATTCATTAGACCTCCTTAAACACACACACACAGCCACACACATTGCCCCATTGTAAGCTGTCTTAAAGAAAAATGGGAATTTATTCCTTCAGATTTGTTGCAAACTCTCCCAGCCTTCATAAAACCCAGGTCTCTGACCAGCTTGCTCATGCTAATAGCTCATTATGTACACTGAGCTAACAAGCACATTTCCTTCTTGGGATAATGACCATTTTCCGCTCATTACTTTAGATTTTTTTTTTTCAGTTCTAGGCACAAAATCAGCTCTTTACGTTGGTCCCCTTGTAAACTCTCATTTTGGGTCATTTTCTTCCCCTCACCTTTCTGAGAATCTCTCTAATGACATCACTGAAACTCCAGCTAATGCGTCTACGTGTGCTGAAGTTTTAATGTGGAAACAGCCACTTTGCTCCTTCTTTGCATTAAGGGGAACAGAAAGGTTTTCTCCTACAGTGCATCACAAAAAGCACTTTTATCTCAGACCAAAACACTATGGTGCATAAATAGAAGGAAAATATTTTTGTTTATAATTTGTTTGACAAATAAAAACCTGAAGAGAGTTTGTGTACTTCAGTTCAACTCCTCTGATTCTGGTTGAGTGTAGAACTAATTTGCTGCAGTTACAGCCTGAGGTCTTTTTGAGTATGTTTCTGTCACCTTTGCACATTGATGGACTGAAATTATTGTCCAGGCTTTTTTGCAAGATAGCGTCCGTGTCCATGCTATAAAGAAAAAGAAATCACACATGACACCTTTCAGGCATTTATTTACATTGTTCTCCTTCCACTTCACAACTCAGTGTTAACCTAGCACATAATACATTTTAGGTTGTAGTTGCAATGTGACAAAAAATGTAAAAGGACCTTTATAAGTTCTTGATTTCTTCTTTATGGTGCGTTTGTTGACTGTTAAGTGCTGTACCCAAAATAAAATAAAATATCAATCATGTTTTCTCTCTCTCAATCTCTATCTTAAAGGATCATCCTATTTTTTCAAGGGAAAGGAGTACTGGCGAGTGCCAGGCAGTGACATGGAGGCGGAGGCAGGATACCCCCGCCTGATTGCGAAGGACTGGCTGCTCTGCACCGAGATGCAGTCAGACTCTCCGGACACAGAAGCCAAGAGCACGGAGACGAGGGTCAACGTGCACCGCCACCCAGACCATGCAGAGAATGGATACGAGGTGTGCTCCTGCACCTCTGACACCGCCTCGCCTTTAGGCATCCACTTATCCCCATCTCCAGTTTGGCTACTGCCACCCCTTTGGACGTTCTTATTGACCTACCATGCTGAACTGCTATGATGCTGAAGCACGGGGTTAAGTCCTTGTGTTGAGTGCAAGAGACAGACTAATTAGTGGACGGTCAGAAAAAAGAAAAAACTGCAAGAAAATTTATCATATAAATACAGTTTATTTTGTTTGTTTTGTTCTTTTTATTTCACTTTTTTCTTGGGAGTTATTTATTTCACATGCCATCTTATGGCCACTTAAAGAGCCTTGCAGTAGCCATTCTACGAACAATTATCAGTTATTATCCACTGACAGTGACAGTATTAGATGTTTCATAAGCTGAGTTGCACAGAAATACAAGTTATCTTCACTCCCCAGATGGCCTCATTAATGCTGAGAGGGCTAAGGAGAGGGGAATGTTCAGCTATTGGTGGTTTTATCATTACAGATTTGAATGGTGACTTACTTTGGGGTATTCAGTCATATGAACTAGAGCTTGTGGCTCAAACTGCTAGGGTTTGAAAGTATTCACATCAGCACTGACACCGGTTTGGAAATTACAGCTTCTTACTAACCGAAAAGCTTTTTTTTTTTTTTTTTTTATTAAAGAGATTTAATGTTCAGAGCATAATACTGTAATGCTAATCCTATAGGTGTTTGTTTGTTGATATTTTTTTACATTGGTGTTCTGCAAATAAAATGCAGCTCAAATCAGAATGAAATTATTTTTTTTCACAACATACTGACTTACTTTCGAAGAGGGTGGGTCTTTTTTTACTATTTACTTTGAGTGATTGTCTATCTGTCTGGTGGCCTTGGGTCAGTTAACGCTATAAAGGGTTTACAAAGTAATATTTTCAAAACCACCTTTCTGTCATACTAATCCCACAGATTTAATTTCAAATTAGATACATGATTTTTCAGCAGTATGGTGCATAGAATAATGCAGTACTTTCCCTCCCCCACTTGTTGCCTGCACTTCTGGACAGCTGGGTGAATGAAGGCTCCTACACCTTCCCTTTGCTTTTCAAAGAAATACATATTGGTTGTTTTTCTAAATTTTTTGTAACACAAACAAATATTTGAACTGCCATGGTTTGGAAGCTAAAGCAGCACTACCTATTGCTCCTCTTAAAACGTCTGTTCAGACTTTTTGGCAGCGAGCATCTGTGAAGTTATCTGTAAATGTTCCCTTATGTGCAGCAGAAAAATATTCTACTACTAGTTCAAAGAGTAAATACACCCTTGGAGTGGTGAAATTTAACAAGCTAACAAAAAGGTTCTCTGTATCAATCTGCCTTATCAATTGATTTTAAGACTGCTGAAATAATTTTCAAACAACTACAAAACCTAGAAAGCACAGGAACATACCATTTTTGATAATATTGCACAACGTGCAAAATCTATAAACTTAAGTCCCAATGGTTCAACCAACCTAACGTCACATAGCAACCCAAACACTGTTGTGCTTAAAAACATTACTTAGCAGTATTTTGTAAAATTGGATAGTGTTATATATGCAAGTATCTGCAGAAATAGTGTTAGAAATGTGTAAATTGACTAAAACAGACTAAAACCTATTAGGCTCTCATATTTCACCACTCCGTGAATGTAGTTCCTTTTTCAACAAACTCCAAATGACATGTCATCTTTCTGCTAGATATAAGATAAGCCTTAAATTCTAACCTTCTTTTATTTAAACTAGGTTTGTTAAGACCTTTTCTTCAACAAAAAAACTATAAAACAAAACCCTATTCCACCTGCCCCAAAGGAAATATCTACAGAAACAAAATGCTCCCCTGGCATCCATGCCTGGTGGATTCAGTTGTTTTTGTTTTTCTGAGGGCTTTGTTCATCCAAATCAGAAACTTTAGCACTTAGCCTCTCTGAGGTCCGAGTGTGCATCCTCAAACTTCTTTAATAGTTTGGCTCACATATTCTGAACCCAGCTCAAGCAAACACTTGTTTACCGTTATCCTCCTCTGTCATCCGAAAAGGATCAATATTTGTCTCCATTTGATTGAATCAAGCTGTCAGCTTATCCCCAAGTTTAGCTGTAGCATGGAATCAAGGGTGATGAGAGGAGGTGTGTTGTCTTTTTTTCTGGACTTATTTCTCTTTGAAGTCTTTTGAAGTGTGAACTAGATAAGACTTGATCAGTGTGTGGCATACTGACAACTTGAAAGTTTTATAGTATGATGTTAGAGAAGCAGAATGCAGCTGATCCACGTGTCAAAGCCATGAGAGTCACCTACCGGAAGTCCTCTGTAGGCTAACGCTGTTTTAAAACAGCAGCTGTCAAACTACAAATACGGCGTACATGTTAAGTAGCTTGAAATTTGAGCAGGTCAGTTAATTGGTCACCCACACTATAAGAAACAGAACAGCAAAAAAGGTATACTATTCTGCACAAAAAAATCACTTCTACTAAATTTGGCAGCTACTTAAGTCCATGTAACAGTCCATGTATCAAAATCAAAATGACTATAAATAAATGCTATAGACAACATTGCCATACATGTAATTCTGAACATGTTCTTTCATTTTCTGTTTTATTTAAATGTGATCTCTGAAGGAGCTGTAATTTCTAAAGCGTTTGATCAAGTTGAAAGTGAATACTCTCAAATGAAGGCTACATCTGTGCTGTAGTGTCAAGTGTTCAGATATATACCACTCTACTTGGACGCCACGAGGACAGTATCTTGGAAATTAATTTCTATGTTGAACCTTTTCACATCCTTTGCAATGTTACAAACACAAACTCCAGTGTATTTCAAAGGGATTTTCTGCGACAGACCAACAATAAGTAGTGCATAATTGGAGTTGTAAAGCGCTTTGAGAGTCTTGAAAAGCGCTTTATAAATGCAAGCCATTATTATTATTATTAATTGTGAAGTACAAGAATTTTACTAACTAAAACAAAATATATTAAAAAGTTTTGTGTATTAAGCCCTAATGAAACAATACTTTGTCCAGTCAACTATCTCGGCAATTACAGCTGCAAATATTTTGTGGTACTGATACTAAAATATTAAACTAAACCAGTCTGTTAGAGCGCAGAATCATCGTCCTGCTTTAAGGTGAAATTCTGCCCAAATCCCAACTCTTTTGCATCCTCTTAACTGGTTTTCTTTAAAAGAAATTCCAGTGTATTTAGCTCTATTTGTCATATTTTCATATGTGGCAGTCTTTAATGTCCTTGCTGAAGAAAAATCCAAGGTTCTCCCCACCCTTTCCTTACCCAGCCTGTCAGTTAAGGTGGATGGCCATGGTAGGTTTGCGGTTGTGCCATACTCTTTCCAATTATCAGAAGCTGGGTTGAACAGGGCTCTATGAGATGTTCATGGTTCGACATTCTCTCATTCACTCATTTATGACGGCAATCTTATTTTTTTAAGGGGCATCAGAGTAAAGGGGACTGAATTTGTTGCACCCCACTTTCTTTAGATTTGTATTTGTAAATAACTTTGAAAGCCATGCCTCATTTTGCTTACTGTTCTCTATTTTTCACTTCTTTGCATTGGTTTTGGTTTATCACATAAAATCCCAAATGAAATGTAACTTGAAAAAGTTCAAGGGGTATGAATATTTTTCCAAGACACTGAATGACCAGGGATGAGATTCAGATCAGCCAATCCCAGAGGAGGAGGCAGGATTGCTATTAAGCCAAATACAGACTCAAGGAGGAAGAATGACATCCTGAGGTGTCATCGTTCGACAGGTGACTGACACTGCAGCACGTCTCTGGAGGCAGGTGTAATGTATCTTGGGATATATTGGAGATAGATGGTTAGGTTTTCAGATCAATGGCTCTGTGGGAGCTTGACGTGAAGAAGACACATGAGTGGCGTGCTGTGCATCACCAGGTAGATGCACAGTCAAGAGGAAGACAAGTGAACATCATGGGATGTCGGGGGGGGGGGGGGGGACAACAAATGAATGTTGGACAGAACATTCAAAACCAAGATTCCTGCTGTTGCTTATTGACGTTATCCTTGCTTTCTATCCATTCCCTGCACTCCTTTATCACACAGATGGTACTTAAACAGTTCAGCATTCTCACCTTTAGCATTCCCTGCCACAATCTGAGGTAGTATTGGTTTGCTGTATTTTTTTGTATTAAGTATGAATATATTGTGAGCCATTGCTTTGATGAGATGACAGCTTCTGAGATGACATTTCTGACACAAGTGCAAGACATCTAATGCAGACCTCACAAAGGCAGCAGATTTATTGTTGTTGCTGATATATTTACCTACAAGTTTGAATATAGACAGATATATTTGAGTCACAATGTTCCATGGTTACTGCTAACCAATTGGACTGTGTATATTTCAAGCTGTGTTTTCTAATGTAAAATATTTTTGTAGAAAAAAAATAAAGAATCTGAATGGCTTTCCTGGCTAATTATGGTCACATGAATGTGTGGTGAGAGAGATTACTTTGAGTACTCTGTCTTGTCTTGAGTATGTAATTATTTAGAGTCATTGAAAGTCAACCCATGCTTGAAGACCGATGAAGAAAACTTAACGCTTTGCAGACACCAACTGGGAGTTGATGTCTCTCTCTGTAGAGTTCTTAAGCATGTTTTTTTTTCTTACTGTTAATTTGTATTTATGAGTTTGTTCATGAATATTGCAAACCTTATGATATTCACCCCACACAATCAATCTGTCTGAACGTTTTATAATTTCTTTTAATGCTTTGACGCCTACGTTAACCCTGAACTGAAAACACTGTATCTTTTCGAAATATACATATGCGTCCGGGTAGGCAACATTCTAAAGACCCTTTATGGACTCTTGAGCCTTTCACAGTGGCGATGTTGAGAAACCTTTCTGAGTAAATATCAGATTTTTGGCAGTATTTATCTTGCTCATAATTATGTGGATGTATTTTTGAACATTTTCTTTTTTCTTCTTTGGAAATTCTCTTTCAAAGCACATTATTGATGATACCAAGAGATCCACCTTATGTTGAACAAGGTTATGAGCCATCATGCCAGATTCACCATTAAGATAATTGGTTATAACAGCAGTACATTATCTTTGCCACAACCATCTATCCAACCATCTATCTTTTTATCAATCCGTCCAGCCATCTATCAGCCTAACCATTCATCCATCTGCTAATTCATCAATTATTTTCCCATCTAGCCATCTGTTGCCTTTTCTATTTGTCCATTCGTCAGTCCATCCACCCATCCAGGTTAACATTACAGTTTTACAGATTAACTTTTATTAATTATAACATTAGTCTTAAGTAACTTTAACTTTGTAGCTTTAAAAAAATATATTAACAAAAAAAATCCATTCATTCATTTATTGTAAATGAATTCACTGGTATTCTCTGCACATACTCCTTTTGACATAACTTGCAGGCCATGGTGTGACAGCACTGCGAGCATTTTTCCCTCCTCTTGACACTCTCGAGTGATGTTAATTAGCTCGTGTGTCCCAGAGGCCAACAGGAGAGCACAAAACTCCCTGGAGGAAAAACGACACGAGGCCAGTCTTCATCACTTTGTCCAGTTGATCCTGTTTGAGCCGGACGCTAACCGATTGAGTTGGTAGTAAGTGCCATGCAGGTATGTGTTAGTTCAAAGACTATTAGGCTGTTTGTTTCTATAGAGTTGATTGAAAAATAAATAAATCTATGTATTTATACTAACAGTTTTATATTTATAGTACTTAATTGATCAAACCCGGCTTGAAGTGGTCTTTTTCTGCAGAGAAGTGAAACATTCACTCCGAATTTCCCAATTTACCAGTGTTCTCAGGCATCTGTGCAATGCCTAGTCCAGTTTGACGCAGAGTTTTATCTGATTTATATACTGTAAAGACAATTATTAGAACTTTAAAGGCAGAGGTGCTCAAGTCCAGTCCTTCAAAGCTACTATCCTGCAATTTTTAGATGCATCCCTTCTCCGACACACCTAAATCAAATGAATGGCTTGTTACAGGGCCTCTGCAGAGCTCAATGACATCCTGAGGGAATATATCAATTTTATTCAGGTGTGTTGAGCAGAGATGCATTCAAAAGTTGCAGGATAGTAGCTCTTGATGACTGAACTTGGGCACCCTGCTTTAAGGTCTTCCACATTGTTGTCTCAAACTCCCCTTAGAATTGATTTCATTTTACTTATCAGTTTACAGTTATCCAGAATGGCAAAGAAAAATTGGATTCCTGAGTGTGCTATTTTATTGAAAGTGAAAAACTGAAATATACCATTCAAAGAGCTCACACATAATTTAAAATCACATTTTCCCTGGAGGGTAGCCCTAAGTCTTTAGGGAATGATGTTAAACAGCATCCCCAGGGAGATTTTGCTGTTCTAGCTAAATATTCAGAAAGGATTTATTGCAATTTCAGGTCCATACAAATTACATTAAAATAAAATTCACTATGCCAGAAGGATTGCAAATTAAAAAAATATAACACTGAACAATGCAGTTTGAAGACAGCAACTGAATTTGATAGGGAATGTCAGAGTGCAGCTATTTCAATTATGCTTTTTGCAATGGATAATATTTCTCACTGCCAACTTAGGGCAGCACAAGTTGACTGTCTTAAACAAGAATCAGAACCACAATCAATAGATTGTATAAAATCTTCAAAAAATATTTCGCAATCAAATTAAATTAGAAGTCAGATTTGAGCCTTTTTATGATTACTTCGAGGTATCTTTATGATCTTCAAGGTGCAATTTGTTTTACAGCAGAGAGTAAACAGGGGGGAAAAAAAAACAAAAAACACACACACCATACAAACAGTTGCATACCTAATTTAAAAAACGAATAAGTGGTAGTTTAAGGGACTTTCTAAACTGGTTGGTTCTTTGTCCCGGCAAGGTATATCTGCAACCCGATGGGAGCAAGACAGACTCTTCATTGCTGATATTGGACATTTCACCACTTTATACCCTTGTATTTGTGGTTATTTCGAGTGCTGCCGCCTTCCAATGTACATTTTGGACTAACCATTCATCAATTCATACCCACCAGGGGGATGTTTCTAACTTTGACAACCAACAATTTTAAAGCAATTTTCTATATAATCCTACACAGTATACTCTTAAAAAATTTGGTTATTTGACTTCATCACAAAATATTAAGCAGAAGTATGTCACTTTAAACTATTGTTTGAGCAGAGGTCATAATCTCTTTAATACTTTATTCAAGTCAACATACCCAAAAGGGAACCAGAGACAAAATAATTGAACACCGAGTATAAAACACAGTTTTCAGATAATAAATATGTGAGTTGAAAAGTGAGATGTGAGTGTTTTATGACAATTTACCTCAACATTCTGTTAAGACACCTAAATACAAATAATTAAATAAATATTCCCTGGTTTAAGCACTTGGGTACTGAACTAAACAGATGCACAATGGTTAAATACATTGGTACCAAATGGTTTATTTATGGATATGAAATGGAGTTAGGAGGGAACAATATAGAAATGGGACTAGGAACAGGCAAAGCAGAAAACTGACCCCAAGTTTACCAAAGATCATGAACAGTCGAAAAAAGGGTTTTATAAAAAATAAATAAATAAAAAACTCTCACAGAATCAATTGTTTACTGTATGTAACTAAATTTAAGATTTGTAAAATGTAAGTGTACCTTTACTGAATATGACCTAAATTAACTTTTGTCTGGATGTGTTTCACTGAAACCTTGCAGACAGACAATAATGAAGAGGAAAGAATTTTACAAAGTGGAAATCTCCACCAACAATACTAATATTTCACAAATAAATAACAGAATTTTAGAAGTGGGGAGGTATAGGGAAACTTTTATGGTGTTATAGTAACTGGATTAAGGAAAAACACTTTGGCCATAAAGAAAACTAAAATGATCTCGTATGAAGGGCACTCTAAACAGATCCAAACTCCCAAACTTAAAGTGACACAGTGAAGAAGAAAAAAATACATTTCTGATATGGTGTATCAAAAAATAAATTAAAAAAGACCTATGGACTGTATATGTGAGTCTCACACTTCACCATGTAGATGAGATGCTGTCAGAAAGCTTAGCTTGGCTTCTTCTCGATTCATGCTTGGTGGGCCATTGAGGGAAGAATCTGCAGACTTGTCAAGCTCCGGCAGTCCTTCACTGTCACATTCCACTAAAGGTCATACTGGATTCAATTCCTGCCCACACACAAGCCAGGGGACATTTACTACGACTCAGCCCAGAGTTTGAGCAGAGGTTTCACCTCCGCTGTGGATGTAGTGACTGACGGAGTTCCATGGATATACATGGTTCATTAAGATGAGCGTTCCCAAGTGTGCAAGGAAGGGCTTTAAAAAGAAGCACGGAGAGATGCTTTCCCTGCTGGACAAACTGGCATTTTTAATCAGATAATGAGCAGTTCGAACGCCTCTGACCATTTTAATTTAACTTAGATAAAATGGGAGCAGAGTCAAAGGGGACCAATTTCAGTGAGCCACCATACACAACACTAGCATCCTGAAATTAGTCCAGCGAAACAGAATGCAGCCTTTATTTGTCAGAGGCACTGGTGCTCGTCCAGCATTAAATTGCCTAAACGAGGAGGGGGGTGGGGGGGAATCCTACAACAAAGATGTTTTCACCTGAACCTGGAGGTACTTATCACCATGTAAAGGCTTCATATCCAGTTTATGAATACAGAATGCCTCCCTCAAGTATAAGTCTCCCCAGGTTGTAGTAGAGAGTATTGAATTTCCTTGAGATTCTCAGTTTAATTATCTCCCGTGACCTATTGGCAGGAATTACAAGGTTAAGCGTGGCGGCGCGGCGCGGTGCGGTGTGCAGACAAAAGTGTTATGCTGATAACGTCTTGTACGTGCATTGCAATGCAGAGTTGGGTTTGAAGAGGCGGTGACCTTCTTGGCCAGATTACTAGCCATCTGTCTGCAGGAAAGGCTGAAGAGATGAGCAAGGCACGGTGCCACAAAACCCGATGACGGTTACTCGAAGAGAAGACTGCGGGAGACAGTCAACCTTTGGGAAGCAATGAAAGCCATAAAGCTTATCATAAACAGATAGGGTATTATGAGGCATAAGATGGGCAGCTGGAGGGATTTTACAATTGGAAAAGACACTAGTTAACAGATTAAAGTTAGCAGTTCCTCTATTTCAAAACAGGTGGAATCAGAATAGTTTAGGATGCAGTTTTCCTTGTTTACAGAATAACACCCTGCAAGGTTATTACAGCTGTTCCAGTTTGTGTGGATTAATCAGTACATAATTCAAAATATATTCAAGCTCTTAAAACTGAGCACGTGACATATTAAAGCATGTCAGTATTTGTTAAGGAAAGACTTTGTGAACGTTTCGAAATAAATAAGTACACCCTAGGGTTAGGTGGCTTTTAAAACCTCTTTCAGCAGATATTCAATTAACTTTATCAATCATACAAGAAGGCCAACATCAAGTTTTCAAACTTACTATAAAGATTAGTAAAGCTTTAAAACCTCAAAAACAATGATCTTACATTAGAAAAACAATTAATAGTTTACAACCAAACAAACAAAAAAGTCAGATCTCTATGGTCAGGAGGAGGTACCATTGAAGGAATTTTGAGCCCCCCACTGCAGCTATTTCTTTAGGCACAGTTTGGATTATTATCCTACTGCATGAATTGATGAGCCAAGCATAAAGGGATCAAGTAGAATTTATGATGTGAGGTTCTGTTCAAAGCTTATAAACATAATATCTAATCTGCCATCTTCATTTAGCAAAAATTCAGATAACTTGAATTTGGGGGCTGAAGCTATCTGCTAGCCCAAGAGGGGTTCAGGCCGAAGGAAAATTCTGCTCTTAAAATAGCAGTCTCAAAAACAGGCAATTGTTTTGCAAATATTATTTCATTAAAAATTAAACAATCATCACATTTGCATTGAGTGGTTATTGGTAAAAAATGAGGATTATTATTTTTTACAAAATAAATAGAGGAAGGAGGCAGAGCCATTTTTGATCGTCCTGTGTGAAAGGTAAACTGAGTAGAAAACTTGTTTCCAGCTGTGTAAATGTCTCACACAAAAGTATCGCAACATAAAAAAATAAAATAGAATAGTGGTTTGAATGGGCTTTCAATTATGTTTAAGGTAAGATAGTAGCTACTATTAAGCTCTCAACAGAATCCCACTTTAAAAATTCCAAACTATCCCTGAAACCTGTCAAATAAATGGCATCACCTTGTGCGTACAGACAAAGTCATGATTGAGTCATTCACTAAGGTTGCCCAAGTATGACTGCAAAATAAGCCCACATCATCATTCTTACACTACGCTTTCCAGCTAAGATGTTAATGTTAATTCCAAACTTTGGAACTCATTACCATCTGATATCTGAAATGCTGACTCCCTTCCCCTCTTTCAGGATAGCCTACTCTCTCTAACGTTATTGCTAAATCTATTAGTTGTTTTATTGTTTCTCTATTGTTTGTGTCTACTGCTTGTTTTATAATAAAGTGTCCTTGGGTGTCCTGAATGGCACTTATAAATAAAATGCATTATTATTATTATTATTATTATTATTATTATTATTATTATTATTATTATTATTATTATTATTATTATTATTATTATTATTATTATTATTATTATTATTATTATTATTATTATTTTAATTATTATTGTTATTATTATTATTATTATGTGGTGATCAGTTTACATCAAATGTGATTATTCAATCTAACAGGACATCATATCCAAATGTGAGTGTTCTTTTTCGATGCAAGTTTGCAAAGCAAAGATGTGCTGCTCTAGATGTAAGAGAAGCCTCTTTCCTCGCACAGTACATCAAAACAAATCATACTGCACTAGTTCCATGTCTTTCTACCAAGGACCGCACAGTACAGTCTAACATGCAGCTCTTGGATGCCTTTGCATTTGCGTTCAGACTCGCACAGCCTGGCCTACATTTGGAATAGCAGAGAATTCCACAGCTGTAAAGGTTGTCTTCGATGTTTAACACTTGTAAACAGACTCCTTCACAGTAGATAAATAAATAAGGACCAAAACCCAATTACTTTTTCCTCCCATCAGTTTTTCCATCAGGTTTCTTGCTAAATATATAACACAGTAGTTTAGAGTGGATATAAAATGTCTTCATACCTCTTCTTAATTATAAGGGTTTGTGTTAAAACTTAAAGAAAGATAAATAGTATTTCTCATTCCCACATGAATTTGAACTGAAAATATGCAACGATAAAATAAATTTAAAATATAAAAGCTGTAATTATCTGGTTGCAAAAGTGTGCACACCCTTAAACATAAATTTTTAAGCGTTTTTTTGATTTCCTTTCAGTATTCGGTATTTACGAGTCCACATACTGTATCTACTTTTAATTCTAGTAAATCTGATTAACCTGAAGTTCAGCAGTTTTAGAGTGCTTTGCAGTCCCATGTATTCTCCACATGTCATGCTTAGTTGTTTTAGGGAGGACCCAAATGAAGAGAACTATGCTTAAGAGTTTATTTAACAAAAGGTTTCCAACTTACAAACATAAAAATTCCAAGTGATTATTCAGTAGGAGCCAGTAGAGAACAAGGTGAACCAGAGGACTTAAATATACGGAGGAGGAGCGGAAGTGACAGAGAAAAACCAGAGGGCTAATTGGAGGAAAACACATGCAGGTGAGGGGGAGAGAGCAGGTAAGGACAATAGAGAAGCTGGGCAGGGAAGCAGGATGATGCGGAGGAAACAATAAACAGAAGAGAAGACTGGACAAGAAATAATCCTAAATGAGAAAAGGACTCATTCTGAAGTAACTAAAGATGAAAGATATCTAAGAAAATAAGAATAAACAATTAAGGAACCTAAGAGGAACATTAGTTAACAGGGAGAGAGGAGATAACCAAACATAAGGAAACATAAGTATAAACACTAGAAAAAGATTCAAAGGAGAAAACAATCCTACTAGGAGAAATAAAGTAAAACAGAACTAACAGAGGAAAATGATGAGACAAGGGAAAAACTAATAAAGTTTGAGAAAGTAAAATAAAAGTAGAAGTTTATACAGAACCGAACCTAGATGAGAAACACAGAAGTAACTGATATAAAACCTAAGTAAATAAAAAAATAAGGAACTACCCAAAAACAAGAAAAACTGAAAGTACAAACACCTGAGGGTAAAACAGGAATGGGGGAGAAAAGGTAGTGGAAGGGAAAAACATAAAAACACTAAGTAGAAGGAAACTCAAATCACACAATAACCCTGAATGCAAAAATGATTTTGAGACCTTAAGGAGTAAACTAAGATGATAAGATGATAATCAGATAAAGAAACAAACCAAACCCCAAAACAAACAATACCATCTAAAGAGCCCAACACCACATCCATGGAGTAAAATTTAGGGTTTACAGACAAAATTATTTTCCTCCAAAGAAATCAAATCAAATCAAACTTTATTTATAAAGCGCTTTTCATACAAGAAGTTGCATCACAAAGTGCTTTACAGATTAAAATGACCCCACATAAAACCACATTGCCATCCCTCCCCCACAGATTCAAAAGCATGGTCACAGTTATCCCCCCCTATCGCCAACCCAACTCCCATGCACAAGCACAGTTAAAAGCAACAGTGAAAAAGGACATTGGGCCGAGTGCAGATGAACCATGCAAGGAACCGCCATCAGAGGAGCTATCTGCCCCGGCAGCGGTAGATCAACAGCAGCAGCCGAGGCACCTACACCGAGCGCCCAATGGAGCCAAAGCCGAGACCCCCACCTCCACCTGGAGAGCACCCAGGCAGCTACAGCCAACCACCGCTCCAGGGGCAGAGGGCTCCCATAGAGGAAACACTGGAACGGGGATGAAGATAAATTAAAGTATAAAAATAAACAGTAAATTAATGTGATAAGATTAAATAGTAAAACACTGGTAAAAATATAATCATATAAAACATGCAGAGCAATTAAACAAACAGTAATAAATAATAATCAGTTAAAAGCTAGGCTAAAAAGATCAGTCTTGAGCCTGCTCTTAAAAACATGAACGTTCTCTGCGGCCCTGAGGTCCACCGGCAGCCTGTTCCACAGGTGAGGGCCATAATAATGAAAAGAAAACATCATGGTCTGGCAAAAATCTTCTAAAACCTTGTGAAATTATTTTTTTTTTTACAGACTATCCTCAAACTTTTGCCCAAAGGGTCATGCACAAAAACAACATAGTACAGAACCAATAGAACATCATAGCCACAGTGAAATGTGGTGGAGGCAGCATCATCTTCTCAGATTACTTTTCTTCAGATGGAGCTAGTCATAAACAGCTCTAAATACATCAGTTTTAACCCAAACCCTGCAGGCCTGTAAGGATGCTGAAGATGAAAAGGTATTTCAGGATAACTCTGAATCCAAACAATTATCAAAATTAATAAAGAGAATGACTTCAGCAGATGAAAGTTAAAGTTTTGGAATGATCAAGGCAGAGTTCAGACGTAAATCTGACAGAAAATCTGTACGGTCACCTGAAGAGGGCTGTGGACAAGTGATGCCCTCAAAGTCTCATTGGTTTGGAGAATTTTTGCAAGGCAGATAAGACAATGTTAAGATGAATCATGCTGATATACTCCTATCAAAAACAACGCAAAACAAAGTATTATTTTAAATGTTTTACTGATGATTTTGTGATATTGGTACTGTCTTGAATTCCACAGGACAAATGTCACATGGGACAAGTGGGAAAAGTTTTGCAAGGATTTATCATGGTCTCATTTTTTTTACATCACAATGTTATGGCATTTTAACAGGGGTGTGTATACTTTTTATGTCCACTTTATCATATCTATCATTCTTCATCTGAAGATCTAAACCTGTTTCGGTCCATGAAACATTTGTATTCCTTAAAACTTTGCTCTAAAGTTTAAAGATAAGGTTATAGTGCCTGTAGGGGCTGTAAATTTTTATATTTTACTAGAATGATTGCCATGAGTGAATGTAAATATTTCATTCACACAGAAGATCAACAAGATCCACCTTCAGAATTTGTATGCAGCGTGCAGGTACTTTGGGACCTGTCTGGCTAGGAATTTCCATCTCTACCCAGAGCGAACACCTGAAGGCTCTTCCACTGACTGACACAAACAGAAAGTTGAAGTAGGCCAGGAAGGACCAATCAATCATCCTGTTGGAGCCACAAAGCAACAAAAATAGTCAACACCAGAGCGAACTCCTGCACAGTCAGACACCTGTAAGGCTGTGTGGTGTGTATCCTTCTGCAGAAACACCAACTGTCCTGCTCAGGCACACTGTCTGACATGATAAATCAAGCACAAGGCTGAAAGCAGAATTATCATTTGTTTACTATTATGTAAATCTGTCACTGTATTCAGCAGACTGCAGATTGTCAGTTACATCCTTTTACCCCGCTGTGAACGCATTTGAAAATGAACTCTTTTCAACCGAGATTAATCAATATGACTGCAGGTGTTTTACATAATAATAGTTGATATGAATTGAACTGTGTATTTTTTCTTAGTTTCTTCTTACATTTTGTTGTCTTTGTGTTGCTATTTATTGTTTTATATTGTTATTTTTTATATTATCTTTACTTTTAATGGAAAACTAATAAACAAACAAGCAGGAAAATAGGAAGTAAGTTTATAACAGAATTACAATTTTCATCATTTCTGGGATTTTCTCAGACTTGTGCATGCAACAGTAAAAGTGTTGAACAGACCTGTTTTATATTACATCACTGCCCTCTTCTGGTAGTTTTACGGAACTTTTACTAAATATTCATCAGGTGACTCCCGCATATTGATTCTGAATGTATTGTTGTATCATTTGTTATTGTACATAGATTTGGTAGATTTGGAGGGTAAAACCACCTATTTTCTTTCAGCACTAAGTGTAATAAGCAACTAAAAGTGTAGTAACATAAAGGGATACCAGAGATTCCATGTGTTTAAAATACTTACAAGTCACACAAGCAATGATAGAAATTAGTTGAACAAATAAACATTTTTTTTATGGAAAACTATTTTCAACACGTAAACACATAAAGTATGCAATTTCACTCAAGAATTGTTGGACGAAGAAAGAAATATTAGGAAATGCCCTCCTATGTTTAAAGAGCAGTCTGTGCATATGAAAGATGACATTGTTGTAAAAAAAAACTGTTGCAAAACTATCTCTAAAAGGTTTGGACTCTGTATGAACTTATCTGGCGCTGAGTCAAGCAGCAACATACCATCCAACTCAAGGATTTTGCCAAGAGAAACTCTACATTATAAATAGAATTAAAAATATATAATCAAATCAGTCCAATTAATATACAATCCAATAACATGGTCTATTGGTTTCCAAACTTATCTCACCACAATTGTCAAGTTAAATATACTAATGGTCCACAAAAAATTGTTTTTTAAGAAAAACACAAAAATAGAATGAATGTGATTTTTATTTTATTTTACGTGCTTAATAAAAAGAAAACCCCACAGTATTTTAATGAAATTATCAATTAGGGAGATTAAAAAAACAAAACAAAAAAACCCTCCATTTTGTGAATTGCTGCAGATCCAAAATATGAAAAAGAAACATGCACACAAAAATTCCCACATTTTTTGTATGTTTTTTTTTTATTTTCTAAATGAGGATAATAATTATCTATTTTATTATATTTTTTACATTTCTCAGCAATAAGGCACGGATATGGATAACTCTTTATCTTCACTAGCTGTATTTACTGAAGTTGAATGAATGAATGGGAACCAGCATGTTAGCTTTTTTATCTGGATATTTGTGGTCTTGTAGGCTACTTAGTGTGTTATTTAAATGACAGCATAAAATGCACAAAAATAATAATTTTAGTAACATTTAAATTGTTACAAAAAATTACCCCTAAGAAAGTGTCTTTTTTGCATCAACCAAATTTGTACATTTTTGAACTGGGGTTGTAGGATGCACAAAGTCATTCCAAGGGATACAAATAGCCTACAGGCCACACTTTGGACACCCCTGACAGATTCAGTAACAAAGTGTCCAATCAGCTTTCTACCAATCAAAGATATGACTTAATTCTGAAAGGGTTCGTGGAAACACAAAGTGGGATGTAAGCTAGTCCAGCAGCATTCCAGAGCTGGAACTGCTATGTAGAGAGGAATGAATTCCTGCAAGATCATCAAGTTAATGTCAAACAAGAGCGGCTGTGACACACATATGTGAAATATTTCTTCAATAGTTAAATGAGCAATTACAAAAATGACATTTATTTAATGGGATGTTATAAAAGTTCATTACATTATAAGTATTTTCCATCCATACATTGTCTATACCCGCATAGCTGTGCAGCTACAGGAGGCTTTTTTGAAAAACCGATTAACCTAACAATCATGTTAGGACCTGGAAAAAACCCAACCAAGCACGGGGAGAACATGTAAACTTCATGTAGAAATACCCTTAGACAGGATTCAAACCCAAGATCTTCTTGCTGCAAGGCAACGGTGCTACCAACTCCACCACCATGCAGCACCATTATATCTCTATTTGTATTACACGCTACAAACTGCTGGGTAAAATTAAATAATTTTATTTGTATATTCAGTTCTGGACCAAAGAGTTTGAATTTACAAAACACTTGAGCGTCTGCCAGCATACTTATTCCGGAATTGCGCCGCTCAAGGTGGCAGCATGTTGGAGTAGCTCTGTTACTTTGGTTCATATTTTTTTCTTTTTTTAAACTTTAATTCTTCCATTTCTGGTAGAAACATTGTTTTTGTGGACAACTGTTCTCTCTGGTTTTGAATGCTGTGCAGCTGGAAGGATTTTTGCTGATACTTTTTATTTTTGGACATTTGTTATGATGCATAACCATGGCAACAAGGTGGTTTACAACTGGCAGCAGCTGATTAACATCACAAAAGCTCAGATAAGACCTCAACTACAGCCACGGGACCCTGGTGAGTTGGGGGGAGGACGCGTCGGACTGTCGTGCAACTGCGGAGCGTCTTCAGTCAGAGGCTTCTTCAGATCTGCAGAGCACTACAAGAGATCATCCCTACCCACAGCCATCAGCATCTACAACAAATCTTTGAAGGAACTTGCATAATGAGTTACAACAACATTTAATTTCCCTTTGGGATTAATAAAGTAATTTTGAATTTGAATTGAATTGAATACTTGGTTAGGTTTTCAACTCAATAGGGCAAATTCTGCAGTACAGAGGTTTCCAAATTTTTCAACACCAAAATACCAGCAACTTCAACAATTGGTTGAGTTTATAATCATAACTAGTAAAAATTCTATACCACTGATTATTTTTGCTTTTTACTTTGTCAATAACTCAAATTTTCTGATTTGCTTTGTGTGATTGTCTGTTTGGAAGACCAATTTTTCCACAAGCTTTAATTTCCTGGCTAAAGTCATGAGATGTTGTTTCATATTTACATGTATTGTTCTTCTCATTTAATGTAATCTATTTTGTGAAGAGCACCAGTCCCTCCTGCACAAAACTCAACATGAGGCTGCCACCATGCTTCACAGGTAGAATGGTATTCTCATGTTTGCAAGCTTCTACCTTTTTCTTTTAAATCTAATGATTGGTCATCATGAGCCAGCACTTCAATTTAGTTTCATCAGACTACAGGACGTCCTAAAAGTGAAGGCCTCCGTTTCATGTGTACATGTCAGAACTGTAATCTAGATGTCTATGTTGCTTTTAGAATAATTGCTTCCTCCTGGCTGAGTGGCTTTTTAGTCCATTGTTTGACTTTGGATAAAGACACACTCTTACCAGCTTCAAACAGCGTCGTCACCAGGTCTTCTGCCTGTTCTGTTGTTGATATGAAGATCTCACACCAAAACACATTCATCTGCCTAAAACAGTACCTGTCTTCTTCTCTAATGGCTTGACAACTGGACATTCAACAAGAACGCAGTCTTTTTAAAGAGTTGCCTAAAATACATTCACAAATGTGACGATATTTAACTCAACTGTTGTGAAGAAACCCATCAAAAGCTTACAAAGTCATGACATTATCACTCTGGATTTTCCTAATTGTTTTAAGGCATGCTTTATATACGGAAACTTTTGACTTTGAAGAACGTTAATAAGTTATGCTCATAAGTAAATAGTTATAACTCTGTGACTGACCAAAGAAAATTTTAAATTTAGTCTGATTTAATTCAAACCACTGAGGAAAAAATGGTTGCTTCCTTTTATAGTGTATGCAAGATTGACTTTCAATTCAAGATTTTGTAAATTTCTGAGAAAGTGTAGGCTACTTTATGTTTTTATCAGCTGAAAGTCAAAATCATCCAATTTAACACAAATAAATCCCAGAAATGTGTAAAATTAATCGAAGAGTTCATATGAGTGTAAGAAAAATAAACTTTTTGTTGGCATTGTAATGTATCGAAATGTAACCTTATTGCTGTAGTTTAATTTCTAATAAATTAATTAAATAAAGTAATTAGCGTGTTTTGTGTCTGTCTAAAAACAGAGTTTGACTGTAACTGTAATATCTGCAACATGTGTGATCTAAATCTGCAGTGAAAATTTAAAATGTAGTTTGTAGCCTACTTATTTTCAATTATAACAAGCTGCGTTGTAATGACAACTTTACGCCAAGTGGATTTTACCATAAACATATGTTTTTTTAGGTCGAAGAATTTGACGCTGTCCTTTCTATGGCTGCCGAGAAGGGAAAAAAATCGTACTAGTGACGTCAAACCTACAGCTGTAAATGCACTGCGCATGCGCTCGTACCATCGAAAGCAGATTCTGCTTTGTTGTGAGCGTCGGTGCTGTGGCGTTCGGCGAAGTCAGCTGCTATTTTGCAACATATTGCGATTATTCTTTAGTGCATTCACTGGACATTAAATGTTGCCGACCTGTTTTAAGTTCAGTTTGCCGTCGTTTCGTCGGATGGAAGTCTCAGGCGACAGAAGTCTGGACCTCCTGTATATAAACAAAACGCAGCGAGCTGCTTCTTAAGGTGGCCCGTCAAAGACAGCTGTAAAGGGGCTACAGTAGTCGGCTTCCAGTTTGTCAAGTTAGCTAACTTTGTGTTGGTCGCATTGCCAGTGATGGAAATACACGTGCAACTCTGCTAGGAGTTAAACTCCAAGAGGGAACCGTGCGAACATGAGAGAAGAGGACAGTTTGCTGTTGGGTAGCCAGTCCATGGCAAGCGAAAGAGGTGGCGAACGTCCCTGCAGCAGCCCCCACTTGACAGAGGAGAAAGGACTGTCCAACGAGAAGGGTGACCCAAAGCCCCCTGGTTGTTTGTCCAGGTCTTAGTTGGAGAAATCCGGACTTTCGACATGGAGACGGTGGGAAAATTTGAGTTCAGTCGGAGGGACCTGATAGGACATGGCGCATTTGCTGTCGTTTTCAAAGGCAGACATCGAGAGGTGATTTTTTTCCCTTCCCTTCTACACTTACAATTTAGCAGCCACAAATAACTAAAAGTGCATTTACAAATGCTTTTGCTGCATTGTTTTGAGACTATTCTAATTTTTTGGCCATTTGGGACGTTTGTTATTATTGTACGGCCTTAAGAGGCCTGTTCTAAAAGGCAGGATATTCCCTGAAAACCAAAAAGCTATCACATAAAACGCTGTAATCGTCTTCGCAATACTTGCAAAACGTTTAAAGAATGCACGGCTCATTATTTTTGTGGTATTTACTGTTTTTGTAGAAATGTGCAGATGTTGCACGTCAGCTTGGCAAATTCTAATATTGGCCAGCAGACTCTTATTGTTTTCTATTGAAAGCTCTATACTGGGGCCAGTAATAGACATGTTGAAACATGTACTATACCCAAACTAAATGCATGTTAATTATTATGGATTTGCTTATTTAACCAGTTTATTTCAATAATATAAATACTATATTAAGTCATATAAACTTGAAAGTAGGTATATTAAACAACAAAATGTAACCAAGTCAAGTATTACATGTTAAATATTTCCTATGTGCAAACGCTGGACATTTATAAACACATTTGTGTTAGTTTTAAATATTTAATTTCTATGTAACTTTTGTTGAATGCATAATGTTGTCGAATTTAGTTTGCATTCATAGGTTGACCAAAAATACAGAAAAATCAACTACATTTCTAGAGAATAGCAGAAAGCTTTGCAGGGATGCTGCTCCCTCCACCAGAAGGTAATGTTCTGTGAAATATATTTCCTTCTTCTAGAAACTCGACTGGGAGGTGGCAGTGAAATGCATAAACAAGAAGAACTTGGCCAAGTCTCAGACGCTGCTGGGGAAAGAGATCAAAATTCTGAAGGTGAGCCATAGTCATTGTGAATAGTGCATAAAAATACACGTGGAAACATAGCTATTATAACATTCATCCGCTGTCCACAATTGTCTAAATGGACATGATTTTGTTGCATTAAAAGATCAGTGTGATTCCTACAGACCAAAAGAAGTCCACATTGTCATTATCAAATAGGATGACTCCTGAAAATCTACTGCACCTGGCAAAATTTTTCACACCCCTTGGACTTTTTAAAGTTGGACTTGTTTCAGTCAAATTCCATATCAAATATTAATGTAATTTTGGGGATGTTATGTATTTGACCAAATCAAGGTAACAAAGCTTCCAAGTCAAAGGAAAATATTGCATATCTTTCAAAGTTTTTTTTTTTTTTTGTTTTTTTTACAAACAACAATCTGAAAAGTTAGTATGCATTTGTACCCTAATATCCCATAGAAATTCCAGT
Organism: Valencia hispanica; assembly: GCA_963556495.2. Classification (NCBI taxonomy): domain Eukaryota; kingdom Metazoa; phylum Chordata; class Actinopteri; order Cyprinodontiformes; family Valenciidae; genus Valencia; species Valencia hispanica. The sequence goes on along the minus strand of OY747717.1, from coordinate 14,541,285 downwards.
GCAAACTATTTGTTTCAGAAGTTAGAACACATGGGGTAAAAATGCCTGTCATGTGCAAAGTTGGTAGGATCATATCCCAAATATTTTGGAAAGCATCCATATTTTTCTTCCATTTCACAATTAGGTGCTATTTGTGTATTTGGTCTAGTACATAAAATCCCAGTAAATCACTTTAACGTTGGTCGTTGTAATGTGACAGAAAAGGTTCATGGGAAATAAATGCTGTAGTTCATTAAGGCAATGTGTTTCTGTAAACAGCTGAGGCTACAACCTAAAACCAATATTTATTTTCTGTCATTTCTGCAGGAACTGAAACATGAGAATATTGTTGCATTACTGGACTTTCAGGTATGTATGTACGTATTTAATGAGAAATATAAATCTTGTCAGTTTTTAATGAATTTGTTTACATATGAAATGATCATATTCTTTCTTGTCCCTTATTTCCTTCTGTCTATAATTGTTAAATGAAGATACATTCTTGCATAAACTGTATGTGTAACGTATGACCATATTTGCCACATATATTTATTAATTGTTTTTACTTGGTTAATGAGGCTTTTCTTCATTTGTTTGCTCCAAAGAGTTTTTTTAACCATTGTTAAAAACACAACAACTTATTTTACAACCATAGTGCGAATTTCACCCATAAATCATACGTTTTGGCATTATCTGCAGTATTTCCTCATTTACATGCAGACACCGGCTAGCTGTGCGTATTGATCTCTTAACTTACTGTCAGGAAAGGTGTTAAATTGTTGGGAGACAAACCTGAGTCCTTCGTGACATTGATGCTGTTGCCTGTAGCCTAGTTACCGATCTGAAGCGGCCTGTTGCAACACCTCCTGGGTAGTTGATACATCACGTCCCTCACGTCTCCTCACAAAGTCTTATCTGAGCTCAGCAGGTGTTCCTTTAGTTTTTAAGTCCATAATTAACACTCTACCAGCTGGGTGGAAAGCACAATGCTACTTTACATCATGCTAGGCTAAGCTATGTTTCCAAGATTAGAGTTCAGTGTTTGACAGAGGACTATTTGTTGTGAAACTTTCAATTTTAAGGAATGTTTTGTTAGGAAGCATTTAAAAAAAATCTTTAATCTATTAAATGAGTTCAAATGTAACACGAAGTGCAAGTCATTTCAGATATTGTTCAGATGTTCTCTTTTTTTAAAGAGAGTGCAGCAGGACTTATGAGCGTTTGCATTACAGTAGTGGTGCTGAAGCTGTAGCTTGGTGTTGCAGGTGTGAAATAGTTATAGATCTGCTTTGTTAGGTCATTATCAGTAGTCTGGTAGAATAAAAGTCTCTTGCAAAAAGTTGTTATGTTTGTGCCAACAACGTCCATCTACACACCTCACCACACAGGGTAGGTGAGTGCAGCAGAAGCACTGTTTCTTCATAACACAGACCAAACCAACCCTCTTAAGAGTACACATTTTTGTCGGTGTTCTCAGCTGGGGATTAATCCGTCTATTGATCCACCTCTTGTATGGTTAGAATGAAAGTTACATGAAACCAAACACTGCACTCCAGCAAAAAAGAACTGGCTTTCGTATTGAATCTTTTTTTTCCGACTGTCTTGCAAAGATAGATGAAAGCTGAGTTAAAATCGTAAACATTTGCTTAACTATTTGCTTAAATGTTTCAAAGATTCATTTCATAAAATTACTACACTTTGCCTTTGCTTACAAGACAGGAAAACTGGAAATATTTATAGTAGTAAAAAAAAAGTGAGACTGGGACCAGCGGAGTGGGAGGTATGGATTAGGCCACCATCACTCTTATTAGGGTAATGCTGCTTAAAAAATTACAATTGGCAAACTATGAGCACCAAGTCTTTTTAAGAAACTGACTGCAGACTGGCTACGTGAGCAGATAGGCTGACTAATCAACCAGCTATTCTCATTTTATTAGACTTCTGGTGTTACTCCGTTATAATCAGAATTGCAAAAAAGTAAAATAGTCATTACAATGGGAATGTTTGCTTTAAAGCTACTTGTAAAAGAGAGTAGATGTAATTTAGTTTAATGAAAAGATGTCAGTTCGATTAGCTGCTGCTTGATTGCAATTTAATCATGTAATGCCATTTTCTTTTTATTGATACCATAAAACCGGGGTAATATTATGCAAGGTTAACCTACCATGAGAATCTCTTTCTAGCCCATGTCTATTACAGAAAAAAAAAAATTCTGAAAACTCTGTAAAGCGACAAAATGGTCTGATACACAGGATGTTGTCTCGCTGTTCTGTTAGACCTTTAGCAACAAGGGCAGGGCAAACGTTTTATCTACCAGAAATGTGTTGCCTCAATTCTCTGAGACAGCCTGTGAACTCTGGCTGCCGGCTCGCTGCCAGAACCTGTTTGCTGTCCATTTTCTCATTGGAGCCACAAACAGCCAGCGTTAGAAGCCCTGACTCAGCTGAACTACAGAAAACAGTCTGGCCTTTGACCGCTGCATTCAAACAGATACTGAATTGGGGTAAGAGTGAGAGATGACTGTCATCTGTTGCTATGTGATAAGAAGGTGTTTTGAAGTTGGCACCAGCAAGTAAAAAAAAAAAAAAAAATTTTGCTTTTGTTCGTTTTCATCCAAAACTGACACTATTTCAAAAGGATTGTGACAGACTGTAAAAAGCAGACCTGAAAAAAATGTTGGGAGCTCTGGGTCTCTCAGAATGATCATATGAGCATACCTTTTTCGTTTTGTATGTAACAAGGTAATTGACCCTGTTAATGTTTTTTTGCGTTTCTATTATTGCATTTGCTATGGCTGGTATCAACTGAAACATTTGAATGTTGATAATTTCACCCTTTTCTTTGGGCAAAAACTAGTTTCTAAAGGTAAATCAAGTAAGTAACTTAGTAAAACAAATATTCTATTTATTATTCACTTTCTGTGTAGTTTTATATAAACTGGAAATAAATCCAAAACAAAATTTCCCTATGCTATTGACATACAAGTGCAAATTTTTACACATTTTCTGCAGCTCAAACAAATTGGGCAGGGATCCACTAAATTAGCCAATCAAAAGAGAGATATTATGTTTAGATAGAAATAGATATTCCATTGTTAGGTTAACTTTTCTGAACACACCCTTTTATTTGTTTTTTTATGTTAACTGTAAATTCAAAAATAAAAATCCAATATTTCTCTTTGTCATGTTTCAGTGTAGTTTGTTGCCTAGTAAATGGGATTCACAAAACAGTTATTTGATCATGATGACATCATTTACTGTATAAAAAGGGTTGGTCTTTTGTAACTATTTACTGCTAATGAATCCGACTATTGTGTGCAACAAGATGTAGGTGTAATCTTTAAACCAAAATAGAAAAGAATGACCTCGTGATAATAAAAAAGGGCATTGATCAAAATAAAATGTGTATATATTAGTTTTCAGGATTTTTCTGACTTATGTTTCTCCATAGTTCATTAAAAAACTTAACCAAGATGGATAAACTGATATTAAATGAGGTACATATTGGAGTAGGGTCAAATTGTCCCAAAGCAAACAATCTCTTTTTTTTCTGTTTTTATAAACCAAACCACACAACCAAGACAGTTTGTGTGCTGTCTAATTAGACACTGAAAATTCCAAAAAAATCAAATCAGCTTCTACCAATGTTTTAATTAGCAAAGATTTCATAGTGATTATAAGCTGAATAGATATTAGTTCAGTTTGTACTCTGACAGGCTGTTTTCTCGTTACTGTTTGACTGAAATGTGTTTGTGTATTTGCTCTTATCTGTTCCCTCTTTAGGAAACTGCCAGCTCAGTTTACCTGGTAATGGAGGTAAGCGTTGCTGCGGCACGTTGCTTTGTTTGCTCAGTACTGTATTGTCTCAACTCTGTTTGGGCTGGAGCTATAATTAACTGACCCCTCAGGCATGGAGTTGTGGTAAATGGTTGCCAGTCCAAAAAATTATCCGTTTCATTTGCTGTAGCCTGATGTGATTTACTTAATGAAGAGTGACTGGAACCAGATTTTGGATCACCATAAATATTGCTATTCAGTGGATTTTTATTAAATGCTTGTGTTATTATTATTCTATGTTTTGTAGATTTCTTTTCTCAGCTAATATGATATGATTGTTTGAGGTGAAATTCAAATGGAGTCCAAACATGAAAATGCTTAGTACACTACTGCTGTCAATTTTGTAATTTGTATAGAGTTTCTTGTGCTCCACAATATAGCATGTAAAAAAAGTTATTATGGCTCCTTTTTTATATTCTCGAGACAGATGATATAGTACTTAATTCCTGTCTTTTTATGTTAGATGAAATTAACTTTTAATTCCTTACTTTTCACATCTCACTATTTGTCTTTAAATACTTGGTGTAAATATGTGATCACTTTTATGAAAATCCCTTCTGTTGCCTCCACTCGATTACTCTCTCTCTCTGAGATCCTGAGGAAGTAATAGTTTTAGGACAATATGACTTCATGCAGCATGTTATTGTTGATGTTATACCTTTATATTTCTCACCAATCATGTCTTCCTTTTTGATCTTAGTATTGCAATGGCGGAGATCTTGCTGACTACTTACACTGTAAGTATAGAAACTGATCCACTGCTTGATTAGCAGCCCATGCATGTCAATAAAGGCAAACAATAAAAATTAGTTGTTTTCCTGGTGGAAAAGACTGCATGTGGCATCAAAGTTGATACATTAGATCTATAAAAATAGAAGTTCCTATTTGTATGGAAAGTATTTTCCCGGTCTGGATAAGTGTAAAAAATGAAAGTAGAATATGGCAAAATATCATCCATCCATCCATCTATCTATCCATCCGTCCATCATTTTTTCCCCTACCTTCCTTTCTACCTTACCCTCATCCTTCTTTTCTTCTTTTTTCGCTCCTGGTTTGTGATTTTCCCATATTTTCTATATATAAAGCTTCTGGAATAAATATGGAAATTTGAACCTGGAAAAAGGACTCCTGATGAAAGTTAAGAATAACATTTGAAAGAAAACAAGGTAAACATGAGAGACATTTGAAATATTGATTGTTGATTGAGGAACGGATCCCTTACCCGGCTGAAAGCTAATGCAATCTAATGCATGCATTCATGAGTCCCTGCAGGAGAGGGCAGTTCTTCACCAGTTGAGCTGGTAGCAGCTTTCTTAGTTAACAGTCTTGGAAAGCAGATTTAACCTTATAGAAGGACAGTTTTTTTTTTAGGTGCAACAGGTCATAAGACACTAATGTTTTGCTTAAGTGACAGTTTGAGCTTTATAGAGAGAATCATTTTTGAAGGGTTATGCAAAAATCCCTGCACCTTCCTTGTTTAGCTTTTTAAAATTAAGATCTTAACCAGTTTTTGCTGCAATAGGCTGGGGTGCAGGGATCCATCTTACATAATGCATTAAAATAACAGTGTCTAACATTAAAGAGATTGGTAGGTACTGATGGGAAAAACAAGAGGCAATTATTTACGTCAGCAAACACTTTTCTACTATTCCATGTGCCTCTGTTTTTATAACAGGATGCAGGATATTATCTGGCTCACTGAAAACAAGGCAAATTTAGCGTTTCAAAAAGACAGAATTACACTAATTTAATGCGACTCCTTCCAGATGACGAACAGCTCCTCAATTTCCCCGACAGAAATAATACTCGTGCCTCGTATACAGAAGTTTTTTTCCCGAGTTAATTGTTGTGCTTTGTTTTCCTTTATGTCTCTGCAGCCAAAGGCACACTGAGTGAGGACACTATTCGGGTTTTCCTGCAGCAAATTGCAGGGGCCATGAAAGTCCTGCAAACCAAAGGAATAATCCATCGGGACCTCAAACCTCAGAACATTCTGCTCTCCTACCCACCGGGTCGAAAGTCTCACTCCAACAACACCTGCATCAAGATCGGTAGGTTTCTTATAACGAGTTACCTCATTGCTGGCTCTCTGTTTTTCCTTTTTATCCTAAAAATAAATCAAATTGAAGTAAAATGGATTTCCATTGTGAAAGCTTCAACACCATTAAACTTGTTTTTGAACTTATAGGAAATATCAAAAATATCTGTCCATGTGTGGTTTTACTAGAATGCTCTTCCCTGATCTCCTTTCTGTCTCACAGAAAATGTCATACATCAATGTCATGCTTGCTTTCTTCAGGCTGTTGCCTTTATATGTCCACTAGATGTGCACTATAAAAATAATTACAGCTTTCTCTGTTTGCTCAATGTCAATTTGCAACACTGCCCATTTCCTATTAAATCCATTTTGTAGCGTCTGAGCTGAAACAGAAACAGAAAATTCCATGTTCTGCTCATAGTTTCTTTTAAAGATATACCTATAAGATTAGAATAGTTATTTGTCAGTGGCGAGTTGCCCCCAACTTTTTTTCCTGAGTATGGCCCTTGTACCCTTAATTAGCAGTGTTATGGCTTATTCTATATCTAATGAAAGTCAGTGCAGCTGGAGATTGAAATATAGAACTGTAACATTTCTGGTGTTTTCAAATAACTTGTACCACTCTCATGCTTTTTGGGTCATTGAAGGTCACCTGTGTGCAGATTGTGGGGTTATTTTGTCAGAGACGGAGGCATTCACATTTCAAGTGATATTTAAAGTTCAGCATGTGTTTTCAGTGCCCTATTTATGGTGTTTCTGCTCAACTTAAAAATCATCTAATAATTGGGAAGGAATGAAACATCATTTATGCTGACATTTTCATGAAATTCTGCATATGTGTATTCACATCTCTTTGAATACGTACATAATTTGTGCCAATCCAAGAAGTCATTTTTACTTTGTCATATAAAAAATGTTGGTCAAAAAAAAACAAAAAACCTCTTAAATCTAAATCTGCCAGTAGTATGAATAATTTTTAACCTAACTGTTATTTGAAGCAATGTTCAGCTTTTCTGGAATGTCCTTTTCTATTGTACATTAGATAATTACTTTTCTTTCTCCCCATCATCTCTTTTTCCTCCTGTCTTTGCAGCGGACTTTGGCTTTGCCAGATACCTTCAGAACAACATGATGGCAGCTACACTTTGTGGCTCTCCCATGTACATGGTAATATCAATGCCAAGCAAACATATTTTACAATTTTATCCATAAATAGTTCTTCTTTAAACTTTTTTGTATTTGGGACATTCGCTGATAAGTAATCATGTGAGCATAATTACATATTGTTAAAGCTCACTATTTTTTTTCCAACAGGCTCCTGAAGTTATCATGTCCCAGAACTATGATGCCAAGGCTGATTTGTGGAGTATAGGCACCATCGTGTTTCAGTGTCTGACTGGAAAAGCTCCTTTTCAGGTAAAACACACACATTACATCTCCTTTTATTGTTGGTGTGTCAGTAGAAATAGAAAACCTTCAAGTTTGACTTGTGCTTGTGTCATATATCATATATGTAGTATGCAGACTCTGTTTAGTATACCTAGTTTCAGACAGGGAATTCACAAAAATACTTGCCTGTTCACTATTTTTCAAATCATCACGACTTTTTCAATAATGAATGTTCTTATAAATTTCTTTGAGATCTTGTGCATTGATTGAAATCTTTGGACCTTCTGAAAGTGCTTAAAAATATCTTGCAACAGTAGGACAGACCAGCAGGGTCTCCAGTGTGGTGTATTGCACTTCCTCCTCCCTGTGAGGTTCCTTGATGCGTCATTGTTCTAAGTTTACCCAGACAAAAATGTAAACTTGTCTATCCAGTTCTCCCAGTCCTTAAAAGATTATTTACTAGATAAGATAATAAAATTTTATTGTCTATTGGGTTGTTGTAGTTATAATGACATTTGTTTTTGTGCATCTGAAAACAAATGGGCAGAAATGGAAACAACACAGAAAGAAAAGATCTTCCCAGCAGCATCCCTGCTAATAATTACTTAACACAAGGAAGGATTAAAGGTCACAAGGCACACTGCCTGGCAAAAAAAAAAAAAGTTGCTACCTGGATTTAACTATGCAAATAGGTACAGGCCTCCTATTGGATAATTACTACATGGGCGATTATCTTACAGCTGGCAAAAAGTTTTGTCTGTTTAAGAAGGGTTAAATCATTGGCATACATCACACAGAGAAAACAGCTAAGGAGATTGCAGAAGCTACTAGAATTGGGTAAAGAACTGTCTAACACATTATTAAAAACTGGAAAAAAAGTTGGGAACCATCATCTTCAAGGAAGAAATGTGGTCGGAAATAAGTCCTGAACGACCGTGGTCGGCGATCCTTTAAACGTTTGGTCAAATCAAAGAGAAACAACAGTAGAACTCAGGGTTATGTTTATCAGTGAAAGTAAGAGCATTTACATGTGCATAATAAAAAGGGAACTAAAGGGATTGGGAATGAACAGCTGTGTAGCCATAAGAAAATCAGTGAGGCTAACCAGAGAAAAAGGCTTCAGTTCGCAAGGGGGAATAACTATTGGACTCTGGAGCATTGAATGGAGGTCATATGGTCTGATGAGTCCTGGTTTACCCTGTTGCATATTAATGATGGGCATCAGTGTAGAAGGGAGATACACTATGAGATGCACCCATCATGCCTAGAGCCTACTGTACGAGCCTCTGGGGGGAGTGGTGTGATCTGGGGTTGCTGTAGTTGCTCAGGTCTAAGTTCAGAAACATGTGTCCAAAGAAGGGAGATCAGCTGACTTCCTAAATAATATTCTGATTGACCAGGTTATTCTGTTAATGGACTTTTTCTTTCCTGATGGCACAGTCATATTCCAAGATGACAATACAAGCATTAATAGGGCTCAAATTGTGAAAGAATGGTTCAGGGAGCATGAGGCATAATTTTTACACAGAGTCCGGACCTTAACCCCATTTACCAATGTTAGGGATGTGCTGGAGAAGCCTTTGCACATGGTGGGATTCTCCCATCTTCAATACACGATCTCGGTGAAAAATTGACGCAACACTGGATGGAAATAATTCTTGTGACATTTCAGAAGCGTATCGAAACAATGCCACATCGAAGGGGGGCCGTAATCAAAGCTAATGGTGGTCTAAGGAAATATTAGTGTGTGACCTTTTATTTAGTGGCAACTTCTTTTTTTTTTGGTCATGGCAGTGTACATACCGAACTAAAGGTAAGTCTGTTTACTGGTCATGAACAAGTAATAAGAAAACTTTATCACTGAAACTTATTTACAGTTTTATTCTATGTTATAAATTCATATTGACAATAAATTAGGGAACATTTTATAAATATGAAGTGTTCAATGATAAACTTCCATTGTGTTACAGTTTTGGGTTAACATGCCATTAATATTTGCATATTTTGCATCGTCACCTTTAGGCCAGCAGTCCTCAAGACCTCCGGCTGTTCTATGAGAAAAACAAGAATCTAAGTCCCAAGTAAGAACTTTAGTTTTTAAATTCTTGAGAGTTTAAATGAAGGCAACTGTACCTTTCTTGTTGTCTTGCATAGGTTTTGTCCTTCATCCAGAGGCTTCTACAGTTCTTAAAACTGGATTGGGAGTATCAGATTTATAAGTCTAATGTTAAGGTTAGTTAGCCTTTTCCTTAGTGAGCCTTAACCTTAGACTTAAAAATCTGATACTCCCAATCCAGTTTTCAAAACTGAAGAAGCCTCTTGAATGAGAGACGAAACCTATTCAAGACAACAAGAAAAGTCCAGTTGCCTTCATTTAAACTCTCAAGAATATCACGTCCTGGATGAGTGAGAAGCTACACAAACGTGTTTAGTTTTTAAACATAATGACATTTTAGCACAATAGTGTTTTGTTAAGAATGAAGTCCCTTTGTTTTTTCCTTACAGTTGTTTTTCTTAGGATTACAAACTGAAGTGTTTGAAAAAAGTTAGGTCAAAAATCCCAGCTCTTTACTCACTCTCTCCCAAAAGTGACAGTGACAGCCATCCTCATATGTTTGAAATCATTCAAGTTACAGTTTTTAAGATTTTCTGTTTATGGGACTGATAAATAACCATGCACATGCTTATTTAGGGAAAGACATCAAGAGCAAACCAACCAATAAAAAAAAAATTTTTTTAGTAAATTTATTTATATATTTTTTTGCAGTATCCCCAGAGAGACTTCAAGCCATCTAAGGAACCTGCTGCTTGGTCTGCTGCAACGCAACCACAAGGATCGCATTGACTTTGGTCAGTAACGGTCAGCGGTTTTGACGTACATCATTTAAAGATGCCTTAATCATGACCCAGAGCCGATACTTTGGTTTGAATCGAGATCTTCCTATTTATAACATAATTAAATAAATCGCACTGTCAGTCATTCAGTCAGATAAAACTGTTCCATATATAGGAAAACTTTTACAAAACGGATGATGAAAGAAGTGTGAATGCAACTTCTAACTATTTCTGTTTCCTAATTTGAGTTATGCTCAGCTTTTTTTTTTGTCTTGTCCAGCACTTTCAATCTTGTATATTTTTCTCTGTTTGGTTGGCAGATGAGTTTTTTACCCATCCTTTCCTGGATGCCAGCTCATCTATTAAAAAGTGTAAGTAAAAGTAAATACTACTCTATTTAAAGCTTGGTTAGGTGTGACCTGGCACATCTTCCTAAAAACATCACATTTTGTTTAGACCTAATGTAAGAACAAGCCAAATAGAAATGTTGAACATGAATAAAGCTGAAATAAAAAACAACCCTCATTGTGTCCTGATTATCGTTGCTGCTCACGACCAAAGGCTTTTTTTTTTGAGTCATGAACGGTTTGAACACCATTTTTGCATTGTCTCACAGCCATCCCTACAGTGACCATGACCTGTTTGCCCAGTTCCGCATCAGCCAGCTCTTGTAGCAGCTCCTCCACTTCTCACCTTGCTTCACCACCGGTTTGTTCAAAATGCTTCTCTTATCTCTCTGCGTCTGTTTTTTCTGCCATTTGCACGTGATTTATGAGGCTGTGCGTGTGCGCCTGTTCCTAACTGGTTGCTGTTTTATACTTTATAAATATACTCTTCTTCTGCTTGTATTATGTGTCTGATTCTTTCTGTGTTTGTGTCACTGCAGCAGTCTCTAGCTGAGACTCAGCATCTGCGTGCCAAAGTTCTGGCCTCTCCAACTCAGGAGGCTGCAGGTTTTCTCCTGAAGGACTCGTCTGGAGCAGGCGGCAGCAGCAGCAAGAACTCGTCTTCTTGTGATACAGATGATTTTGTAATGGTGCCTGCTCATTTTACAAGTAAGGAAATCCTCCCGTGAAATCTATACATAACATCAGATAAAACTCTAAAGGTTATTGCATATGTTGTAATTATTAGAGATAAAAAAAAAAAATTCTGTTTTGTTGTCTATATTTCTTCATATGAATGGCTTTCCAGCAGGTGAACTGACTTGTGAGAGCAAAGTGCTGCAGGACAGCCTGATGAACAGTGGGTGAGAGGCACTGACTATTAGTTAAAGCTCTTTGTAAAGCGTCTTTAAGTGGTTGTGAAAAGCATTATATAAAACTTAGGTACTATTATTAAAATTAAAAGGAAGTACAGTTCTTTGCAGTCTGATAGTCTGTTCCATCTATTTTTCTTTCTTTTTTTAGCTCTCTTTTGGCTTCAGCTGGTCTGTGTAACCAAGCCAAAACACCACCACACTCTCCTTCTTACAGTGGGTCTCCAAGTCCTGTCAGGTAAAAGAACAGAGTTTACATTTTGGGATTTAGCTGTAAACTGAAAATTAGGCACAAAATGATTTTGAAATTTGACATTTAAATTAAATGTGTTAGGAAATACACAGTGCTTGACAAAAAGAGGTCAGTATTTAAAGCAGGTGCCATTATTTTAATAGGCTTACATTATCTTGCGAAAATAACTACTGACCCTTTTCGCATTTTGTCATTTCAATCACAAATCTCCATGTATTTGATTTGTGATTCTAAAATACAATGTAAATAGTATATATTTTTCTGCCTTTTTTTGTTTGCTTTTTTACATACAAACACACAATTTTTATTCAGCTACATTTACTCCTTTCTAGCCTTTATATCCCTAAAAAAACAGTACAACCAACTTCCTTTAGAAGTCAATCAACTAGTAAATAGAGTCCACCTATGTGTATTATAATCTCCAAAAAATGGGGTTGTTCTGTGAAGGTCTCAGAGGACTATTTGAGAACATTAGAGAACAAACAGCATAATAAAGACCAAGCGAGAAATTGAGGTGTTTCTCCATATTCCAAGCCATCACACAGAGCACTGTTCAATCCATCATTTGAAAATGGAAAGGGTATTGCACATTTGCAGATCTACCAAGACATGGCTGTCAATCTAAACTGGCAGACCAAGGAAGGAGTGCATTAATCAGAGAAACACCCAGGAAGCCTACAGTAGCTCTGGAGGAGCAGCAGGATAACTATGATTCATGCAATCCACAAACCTGCCTTTTATAGAAGAGTGGCAAGAAGGAAACTATAATAACACAATCCATGTGAAGGATAACACAAAAGACTGGAAGAAAGTGCTGTTTTATCAAAACTGAGACAAAATCATGCTTTGGGGATGCTTTTCTTAAACTGGACAGGAAGTCTGGGGAGGCTTCAGTGGAAGAAGGATGGAGCTAATTACAGGAAAACCCTACAAAGAAACCTGTTAGAGGCTGCAAAAGACTGACGACTGGGCCAGAGATTCACCTTCTAACAGGAGAAAAAAAGCTGCCGTGGAATAATTTATACCAAAGCATATTTATGTGTTACTGAGTCAAAGTACAGACATAAATTCTACTAAGAAATTTTGGTAAGACTTGAAAATTGCTTTTTACAGACCCTCATCATCCCATCTGAGTTTGAGCTGTTTTGCAAAGAGTGTTGGGCAACGCTTGTTGAGACTTACCATGAAAGGCAAGAAAGTGCAATTTAAGAGAAAAGAGGTCCACAGAGTATTGACTCAGTAGACTGAATGCACCCCTTACTTTTGTAGGTTTTTATTGGGTAAACTATTCAAAACCACGTATCATTTTCCTTCCAGTTCACAATTCTACTCCACTTTGTGTTGATCTTTCATGTGAAAAAAGCTCAAGGGGTGCGAATACTTTTGCAAGACACTTGTGTGTGTGTTACACAATGTGAGTAGCAATTGTTTAAAGGCGTCTTAAGCAGTTTCCTACAATTCTTACGTAAGGTCTTGAACCCATAAACGAACCAAAATAAAATCTGTTGATCAGAAATCCCAGTCATTCAGTAAACTTTTGGCATCCGACCTCACTTTTTGTTGCTGAATCTGACTTTTCAAATCAACTCCAGATACTAAAACTACCCAAAGAAGCCTTTACATAAGACTTAAAGCAGGACTGTTTCATCACTTCATCTTTTCTCTGCGTTTTAAGAAAGCCACCACTTCTTTATCTTCCTTTTTAAAAACTAAAACCTTTTATGTGCATTTAAACTCATAAGCATAAACTTATACGTTTTCTTCTGTAGGATAAGCAGCTGTATGTCCTTAAAACCTTGGATTATCTTCCCATAGAGCATCTCGAAATCCTTTAACTGTTCAGCATAGTATTTGATTTTCATTCAGGATTTTAACGAAAGTTGTTAAAATTGGTTTCTTAAAGTTTACCTCGATCCTTCAGGTGTTGAGATTGGACAGTTTCAGCCTGATTTTATTTTCCTCAGTAATTCAACCCTTATTAAACACAGTAAAACAGTTTCCCCTTTGCCTCTCAAAGGAACTGCCCACTTACTTGCTTTTAGCTGAAAGATAATATTCCCTGCCTCATACTTGACTTTATCCTAGCGACCTTTTTATAGGGAGTTCTAGTTTTAAACCCATTAATAATCTCTGAAAGGTTTGATCATGTTAACAGTAACAGGACGCCACATCTTCAAAATGATGCTGGGCAACTCTTAAAAAGCTTTCATGAAACCTGTCAGTGCTCTGGACCTTTCCTTGACATTTCCTGCTCTTCTCTCTGCTGTTTCCAGGCCCGCCGAGTTCCCTGGAAGTAATTATTCTGGCAGCTGTGGAAACCATGTTCACTCATTGCCTATCCCAGTCCCCACTCAGGTCCAAAACTACCAGCGCATGGAGCTGAACCTTCAGTCTACCAAACAGGATAGCTCGCCACGGTCTGTTTCCAAACATGCACACAATCCCACCACCAAACTATCACACATAGAAATTACTGACACAGATGCTGAAGTAATTTAGTTTTTGTTTTTTTTACTTTCCAGGCTGTCGACACTGGTGCATCGCTGCAGCAGTGGGAGCTTGGTGGGCTATGCTAGAGCAGCACCCTCAGCCCCATGGCAGGTAGCAGTCCCCACCACCCGTAGGCTTTCGCTGGGAGGTACCAAAACGTTCCAGATTTCTCCTCAAGGTACTGAAGAAAGTTGCATGTTAAAAACTGTTTTTTGAATGAATAGATACAATTGTTGAACAATTTCTATTTTAAATATTATCTTTTAAGATCTTCCTGAATGATAAAAAACATGCTTTTTCCAGTTTCCTTTTAACCTTTTGTTGTATTCTGACCTGCAGATAAGGTTTCATTTGGGTTGATTAATCCGTAGGCTAGATACAAATATAACTATTCACCAAAATTATTTTTGAAAAGCTCTGTAGTGTCTGTTTTTATCTGTTGTTTAACATGTTTTATGGTGTGTTCTTAGACAAAATACTGGGTTTCTATTTAGTAAGAAGCCCAAACAAATCCAAACACTGAACCATATTAGATTGTCAAAGATACCTTTTACTTTCCAGGCCTCCAGCACACTGAATCGAGGCAGACATCTCAGCAGCATCCACAAGGAGCAGGGCTTGGCACACGGCTCCACAGTGCCCCCTGCCTGTTGGAGTGTGCAACTGGTGGCAGCAAGCAGAAAATCAAGAAGCAGCATTCAGACCCCGTCGCTGTCCCTCCATCAGGACTAATGAGCATCCGCCCCCTCCACTCTTCCCCCAGACTCAGTGAGCTAATGCAGCGAAACCCTCTACCTACCATCCTGGGATCCCCTTCAAGGGTGAGACAGCTGTGTTAGTGACTGAATTTGCTCGACGTACACAGGACAAGAAATACTGAATGTTTTGTTACTGTCTGTCTTCTCAGGCTATCCCTCCCTTTGAGTTCCCAAAACCACCAAGTTCTCCGAACCTTGTGACTTTCCTGACACAGAAAGGTTTGGTTGTTGGTTTGCCTAGCAGCAGGACTGTCCCAGGAGAGCTCAGAGACCTGGGACAAGCACTGGCGCCACCCGCCAGCCCTGGCTACTGCGTCCACAGAGTGAATGACGATGGCGGGAGTTTCGGAAGGTCCGGTTCATTCATTTACTATTAATCTTTTCGATGACAAATGAGTTGTTTAGATACAGGAAGCTTTTCTGTACGAAGAAAATTAGTTGTGAATAGGAAATCCATCATTATCTATTAACCACTTCGAGCTTATAGCAGTTTTAGTCAAAATTAACTCTGTATTTATCATCTGTAAAACCACATTTTCAGTAAAATAATAAACCTGATAAACTGCAGTTGAAGTGATTTTTTTCTTGTTGATTTTTGGATCTAAATAGAAAAAGGTCACAGTAGAGTGACCTTTTCAGAGTAGATCCATATGGAGGAACACAAAGTACATAAAGTAAACAGAGGACGAGAACTACTGGTAGTTGGGAGTGGACAGATTTCTTAACACAACGCTGATTTTCTCTGTTACTCATCTGCCTGTTTCAGGTCACAGAGTGCCGGCCGTCTGTCTGACATGCTGCTGATGGCTGCGTTTGGAGCAGGACATGCAGGAGACCGAGGCAGTACGGAGAACCTGGCCTCAGAAAAAGCCATAGACATAACAGGTTTGTCTTTTACTGAGGATTAACCAAAAAATGTTGCTTTGTAAGTTTTCTCTCTTTTTTCCCTCTTATGATGATTTCGGTAACTAACAGTTCAGGATGAACTTAGGCTGCAAAGTTGAAAGTTCAGCACAGTACAGTAGCTAAAATACTATTGCATCCTATCTTCTTTGGACAGCTAGTTGAAGATGACTTTGACATGAAATAAATAAGGTTGAGTTTAAGAAATCACAAGCCATCTCTCCCATACAACATTGTAATAGAAAGGTTGAGTTCACAAAATGTGGTTAACCCCTTAAAATCCATTAAATAGTGAAGGTATTGTTTTCTCTCCTGACCACTAATGCTTGACCCAGTGCTGTTTCCCAGCCTCTATGGTCGTTCCTTGGTCAGCGCGGTCAGCTGGCTGCCTCCTCAACAGATGACCACACAACTTCATCTCCATAATAAGCTGTATATAATCTCACATCATTGAAGGTTATCTTTATCTAAATTTAAAACCTACATTGTTTCACATGAAGTCACTTACAAATTTCCTTTTTCAGGGACAATTCTTGATCTGTACATTTCCAACTGTATAATCACATATCTAAAAATACAACTGCAACAGAAAAACATTCAAACTGATTAAAAATATAATTTGGATTAAAAAGCATTGTTATAGTGCTTGTGTTAGTATAACAGCTCAGATTGTTGGACTAATTAAAGAAAATCTAATCAAATGGGCTCAAAAAATTTGCATACATTTTTATAAATGACTTTTTAATACCAAAGAGCTACAAACGATTGCTGCTACATTCTAATGTACTCTAACTTTGTTATGTTGTAAACAGATCTATTTTAAACTGTCTTCTGCATTTTAAAATATCCATTAGCACAGGTAGCATTTCTTTTTTTTCTTTCTTTTTTTTAGCATTTCTAAAACAAACTTTGGTTTGGTGTTCACATCTACAAAAACAAACTGCACCAAGTGAGGAAAATGACTTGGTGAGGTTCATTCTTGTAGATGTGAACACAACAACGGCCCTAGGGTGCGAAGTAAAACAAACGTACAGAGGCCGTTTGAAGGAGGTGGTCTCGGTACGGTTTCAAACAAACTCTAAAGCAGTTTGTTTGCGGTGTGGATGTGATCCGAGCTACATGGTAACCGCTGCAAGCCTGATCCAACCGCCTTTCCATAGCCAGGTTTGCATTGCATTGTGGGATGCGGTAGAGTAAACAAATAAGCAATCACGGCACGTCTTTTCCGTAAAGCATGAAGCTCCATGCAAGACGTCTTTTCAAAATCATTCAGTGTACTGCACAGATAATTTTGCCTGAAATAATATCTAACAACACACTAATGAAATCCTCTTTTCCGACTAGCTCAGAATGTAGTATCTGCTTCATGTATTTACATTTGGTACTCCCACACCGAAAACATAGGACCAATAAAGAAACTGAACGTTTGTACATGATTTGTAGTCAAAGGTTTTGGTTCAGTTTGCAATTTTCTGTGTGAAAACTAACTGAACCACCAGAAAAAGTTTCAAATTAACAAATTCAACAACCGATTCAGACTGAAGTACACAAACTATAGGTGTGAAAACGCCCTTAGTGTATTCTGGTAGTACTTAGGTATAGTGCATTCACTGATTAGAGAACGTTCCTGAGTCTGACATTGTCCAGTAACACCAGTATGGATGTTTTGTCAATACTGCTATTGTTTTCCTAACTGATCTTTGTTTTTTTCAGCTTAACAAACTAATATAAAAAAAAAAATTGAGATTTTGTTGTTGTTGTTGTTGTTCATTAGCTCCTCCTGGTGGTGGCTTTGCGCCAGGTTCTTGCAGCCCAGCACAGGTGGTTTTCACTGTTGGCTCTCCACCGAGTGGCAGTACCCCGCCTCAGACCTCCAGACAGAGGAAATGTTCAGGTAACACAATAAAAAAATGTCTGTAAGTTAAGACAAAAGAAGAAGCTTTTTACAACAATATTTTACAACATGAGACATGGCTGTTCAGGCTGAGATCTATGTAGAATGTGGAAAAAAAAAATTCTTTTTTTTTAAAACTGACGTGGATTAGTAATCAAAGGCAGAGAATAAACACCAATTTCCTCTGCAGGGTTTCACAGATTCATAGACTTTATAATTGCTTAAAATTATTGTTGCTGTTAATTGCACAGTAGAGGAAATGAAGGAAAATGTCTGCCCTTTTTTTTTACGGACTCATACAGGCTCCTTCAGTTTGGGCAGTCCTGCAGGCTCATTGACCAGTCGCTACCCCCAAACAGGCACCTATCTCGAAGGCTATGAGGCCCCGCCCAGCCCTCGCTACAGTTTCACTGATCCTATCACAGCTAACATGGGTGGTGCTGTGACCTTTGAGGCTCCTGAGCTACCTGAGGAGACGCTGATGGAGGTAAAGAGTCGTTTCCCACAGAACTCTGGAAAGTAGTGAGATTGTAGACAGTCTCAAAAGCTGGAGCTTATTATAGGATTCATTAAAGAGTAACTAAGCCCCAGAACAACCTTTTTTATTTGCCTATAAACTGTATAAATGGCTATTTACCAATGCAATCTTTCAGTTTCGGGGGATTTTTTTACATTTTCATGTAAACTTGTTTAATTCTACACTTTCTGGTCTAAAAACGTCTTAGTGCTGCCCTCTTAGGGTTGACCTGTGGCTACTGTATTTTAATTTTGTGATTGGTGGAGAGCAGTACATCAAATGGGTACATCTTTGCGTCACAGACACACCCCGTGGGTTTGGGTATAAAACTATCAGACATACCGGCCCCGTGGCGATTTTGGAGTTGGATTACATTTTTCAGGTTACCATTATTATCACATTAGCACTTAGTTAGCATTGCTAACATACTGTTTTGAACGTTAGCCTATGTTAACATTACCACTCAGAGACTGGACCCATCCTGTCTCCCTCTGCCTCAGCGGCGGCGCTGACTCAGCGCCCTGAGCCAGCGGCTTGAATTGATACGGCTCGTGGCCGCTGGGCTCCATAAAGCCTCCCTCTACCTCTGGTAACGATGAAAGAGATCCGCTGGCTCAGGGTGCTGAGTCAGCGCTGCCCGAGGCCGGTGCTGGTGAGGCAGAGGGAGACAGGATGGGTCCAGTCTCTGAGTGGTAATGCTAACATAGGCTAAGGTTCAAAACAGATGAACGTTGATCAGATCGATCAGTTGCAAATCTGCCAATGTCACTTTGGTCACTGTCCACGTTTCAGTGTCAGATAAAGCGAGGCGTCACTGGCTTCCTGAACACACCCCCACGTTTCCCCCTCCGCTCATCCTTCACACTTGGCCACGCCCCTCGGGCCACTTTGTAGAATTTTTCAAATGTTGTCTGGGGGCGGGGTTATGATTTTTCATGGGGTTCAGTTCCACTTTAAGAAGAGGAATCCACACTTTTTTTATAGCAAAGCAGACTCTTTGCAACATCACATCCTGTTGATATAAATTTTGTCTCTAAATCACTCCCCTCTTCCTCTTTTTCTGCTTCTGTTGGAGTTCAGCAAGAGCACACAGACACTGTGCTGCGCCTTCGTTTCACTTTGGATTTTGCCCTCTGTCTGATGGAGGTGGCTAGCAGTCGTGGTGCTGTCACAGCGGGGGGACAGGGAGACGGCTCTCACCCCCCTGTCCTTCAGCAGCAGAGCCTGGTAGCAGATCAGATAAGCTCACTGAGCCGAGAGTGGAGGTAAGGTCATTTTCAAAGTCAGATATTACTGTTGCTTTTAAAACACCTACTCAACTTGTTTTTCTACAATAATCTTCCTCTGGTGTAGTTATAATAATAGAAATAGTTATAATAATAGAAAGCATTTGTTATAATAATAATAGTTATAGTAATAGAAAGCATGTGACAATATGGGAATTTTTTTTTCACCATTATGTGACTTGATCTTATAAACTGCTATCTGTGTTGTATCATTGGAGTACAAAATAAAACAAACAGTGGTGGGAACATTCTTTATCATT
This sequence comes from Valencia hispanica, assembly GCA_963556495.2. Classification (NCBI taxonomy): domain Eukaryota; kingdom Metazoa; phylum Chordata; class Actinopteri; order Cyprinodontiformes; family Valenciidae; genus Valencia; species Valencia hispanica. The sequence continues at coordinate 14,521,589 of OY747717.1, read as the reverse complement.
AAAGAAAAACAAGTCTTAAATTTTCGTCATGTCATCACTGAAATTTTGCCTAGCCTAGCTCTAAAATTGGAACAGAGGTGCCTAGAGTTAATTTAAATGTGTAGTCAAATGAGCTGAACGTTGAATGAGCCAAAAGGGAAAGTTTGGTGTTTAACATGTGTGGGGATGCATGTAAGAACATTTGCTCTCTACACAATTTTTTGTCCCCAGAGAACAGCAGCATTTATGGTTGTTTTTTTTTATAGTTTCTTTTTTAGGACAGATTTTACAGCAGTTAATTTTTGCTTGAGTCTTAAGTGCTGCATTTTTGTATTCGTCTCCTCAGTCATGCAGAACAGTTGGTGCTCTACCTTAAAACCGCAGAACTATTGTCTACTGCCTTACATACAGCCATGGAGCGAGTTAAACAGGGCAAACTCTACCCCTCTGCTACTGTCAAACAAGGTAGGAGCCTCTTCATCTAGCTAAAACAAGACTCTGTAATATCTTTTACTTTGTGCACCTCCCAAAAGCAGAAACCTCCTTCTTTTTATGTCCGCATGCACAGTGGTGAGGCGGCTGAATGAGCTGTACAAGTCAAGCGTGGCATCTTGCCGCTCGCTCAGCACCCATCTGGAACACTTCTTCTCCAGGAAGCATCGTCTAATGGACCAAATCACCTCTATCAAAGCTGAGCGGCTGCTCTTCAGCCACACTGTGCAGATGGTAAGCTGAAAGAAAAGTAGACAAAAAAAGCTGTCACTGTGTAACAATATGGCTCTTTTTTTACAGCTTGGAAAGAAAGCCAAAAGAAGCCCCAATTGCAGTTTAAATTAAGCCATGACATGTAAAGCACTATATTTGGCACAACACCCTGACCACACATCATTGCTATGGTGAAACGTAATGGTGGCAGCATTATGCTGTAGGAATGTTTTTCTTCTGTAGCAACAGGAAAGCTGATTACAGTTAAAAGTAAAATAGATTAAGAATCTGGGGCACGACTTTAGAATTGGTGTTTACAAACTCTCTCCGTTGGATCTGACAGATTTTGAGCTATTTTGCAAAGAAGAATGGGACAACTTTAAGTCTTTAGATGTTCAAAGCTGGTAACTACAACAAAAACCTGCCATACTTCTCAGACTTTTATATGTAAAAAATTATAGATATAGATATATATCTATAAAAAAATTTTTTTTTACTGTTTTGAAATTGTGAAACGGACCTTTATTGTTCCTGTTGTGACGTCAGGTTCAGGCTGCTGCGCTGGATGAGATGTTCCACCAGGGGGAGGCGTCGATCCTGCGTTACCACAAAGCTCTCCTGCTAATGGAGGGCCTGTCTCTGCTCCTCACTGAACAGGATGACATCCTCAGTGTTAGCAAATGTGAGAATCTCTTTCAGCTGCTCAGCACTTGCAGTTGCTGTTCATGAATAAAAAGACCTGATCCAGTTTAGAGAGCTGGAGGCTTCTGTATACCTCTAAATTCTCTCTCTCTTTTTTGCCCTTGTTTCTGCAGGCAAGGAGTGCATTGAACGCCGCCTCACAGCTCTGCAGTCAGGTCTCTGTATTTGACTTCTGACGCCGTACAACTCTCCATTTGCACTCTGACACACAACTAACCAAATCTCCGCCCACATTTCATGGTTTCACATAGAAACGCTTTTGTTTTCGCAAGAAAACCACAAGGTTTACACAGTCACTGGAGGGTTTCGCACCTGGAAGATGTCTCAGTTTTCAGGGTTGGACTGTGACAGAAACATCTCTACTATGGAGGTTGGCCTAGTAATGGACAATAAGGAGGACTTTGCTGCTGATGATGGACATACCAAGAAAAAGATTTGCACCCAGTTACTGTTGGTCTAACAAGAAGGAGCAGTTTTTGCCAAGTAGTAACCTTCTTTCGTGTTGTGCTTATCTAGTAGACTAAAAAAGCTTTTTAGGATTCATGGTGGATGCAACGGGAAACCCTTTGAGAAGATTAGTGCAATGGAACCTGCACAGCTGGTGATACTTTCTGATAAGGACTCCCTGTGGCTAAATATTCTCATAATGTATTTTTTGTCTTATATCTCTAGTTTGCTCCCATATTGTTCTGTATTTTATCGGATTCTTTCATGCTTATTGACAGATAGTGTACAGTATAAAGGGTAGCTAAATTTAGCAGACGTACGTATGAGCAATATTACAGAACTGCTGCCAAATTAGTTGCAAAAGACTTTTGAAGTAGATTCAATGTCTGGCCTTGATGGTTTGACTACAAAAAAAAGAGAAACGCAGTCCTTTTTGATAACTTGCTAATTCAGTACCTGCTTAAAATTAAAAGGCCACTAACTACTTTTCACACTATGAGGTGGTAAAGGTAGTATTTTGATTCTGTTTATGAAAATTGTGGCTTGTAATAAGCAGAGAGAAAACCGGTCTGGTTAACACTCAAAATACCCAGTTCAAATGTAGATTTATATGCAACAGGGGCAGAACCTGGTTCATCTGCATCACAATCATGTTGGAGAAAATGCTGCAATAACCTAGGATGTACAGGTGCATCTTAATACATTAGAGTAACATTGAGAAGGTAATTTATTTCAGCAATCCAATTAAAAATTTGAAACTGCTTATACAGATTAATTTGTGTTAATATTGATGATTATGGGTTGCAGCTTTTTACAGTCTTTTCAAGGTTGCTGTTACCTTTGTTGACATTTTTCCTCCCACCAAAATTCCCTTTAATATGTTTGGATTCAGTACTTTGACCAAAGCTTTTTTGTCGCTTCATTTCCCTGTGGAGGATGCTAATGACTGTGGTGAACGACCTGTGCTTCAGTAGTAGCCTTTATCTGCTCTGCATCATTGACTCTGGTGTCTCTTATCTTTCTCTTGACATTACTCCATAGGTTCTCTATGCACTTTAGATCAGGTGAGTTTGCTGGCCAATCAATCACATGGTCATTAAAGCAGGTACTGGTATTTTGAGCAGTCTGGGCAGGTGCCAAGTCCTGCCGGAAAACAAGGTTAGTGTCAATGAAGTTTGTCAGCTGAAGGCAGTATGAAGTGCATTAAAGTTTCTTGGTAGACATCTGTGCTGACTTTGGTCATTAAATGCAGTAGGCCAAAACCAGTAGATGACTTGTCCTTTGGTTAACTATGCTGCTTGATTATCTTTTTCTATTAGATTTTTGTCCATCCACTCAACTTTCCATTAATATGTTTGGTTAGAATGACCTGCAAGCAGCTGGCTTCTTTAGCAATGAAATGTTTGGCTTAAACCCCAGCTGTAAACCATACTCGTCAAAATTAGCAGAAATAAATGCTCAACCTATGTGATACTGTATGTAATGAGTCTGTATAAAATATGAGTTTAACTTTTTAACTGAACTGCTTTACAGAAATGACACGACTTTTTGGTAATATTCAAATTTATTGAGATGCACGGATTCTCGCCCATTGCTGGTATTTTCTGCAAATGATTTCCAAACTTTGTCAGTGTTTTCTGCATTTTATCTCTCGATCTTGTGGGTGTTCAGCAAGTATAGTCAAATATGAATGTAGGGCTGTCAGGAAAGAAGCAGCATTAAAATCAGACTGAATGTTGGAGGGGGTTAACATTTAATCTGATTTTAAGGGCTGAATGTTTTTGCACTGTTTATGTACTGTATAGCTAGAGGAGTATGCTAAAAGTGTGCAGTTTGTGTAGCCGTGCTCATTTAGAGACGTCTGCTTTCTCATCTTAGTGCATTTTTTGTTACTGTCATAAAGTCGTGTATGTTTTGATGTTAAAGAGTGCTGAGAAGGAAATTGTATAAGCTACTTTTTAGCCAAGGAAAGACGAAAAATTCACACTGAAAATTTTTTTACAGTTCTTGTTTTGTGCTTTATTTTAACAGTTGTTTTGTAGGTTTGGGGTTTTTTAAAGGCGTTTTGCAACTTTAGAGTTGATTTCTGCTTGATACATTTTAGTTGTGGCTGTTAACCTTAACCACGTGTTCCCCAAATTATTTCTTGACTCTGCTCAATTCGATTGGCTGATTTTTGAAGGTTTAAATCCTACATTAGTTGTTTTTTGATGGGTTGTGTGCATGCAAGTGTGAGCTGGTGGGCCTATCATTTAACATGTTAATGGGCAGAGGGACACATTTAAGCGCAGAACTAGCTACACAGGTCTCTTCCCAAGAGAAGCGGAACATGTTACTCTGATGTAATTGACTTCTTAACCCACCTCTACCATATTTTACTCAAGATTTCTTTCCCTCTGCAGCTCAAATTGGTCATTGACTGCATATTTTATACAATGTGTGTGTGCGATCTCGGCTAAAGAGGCTGTATGACAACGCCTTTTTAACAGCGTCATTGGCAGGACAGACAGCAGAGATAGTTTAAATGAATAGACGTTTTGTGTGTGGATGCTTTGTTTACTTTCATTTTGTGTCATGAACAACGTCTCTGTGTCTCCAAGTATACATTCCTAATATTAAATAATTTCTCCACAGGCTTTATGTCACTACACTTGCTGCGCTGTTCTTCAAAGAATCAGGTGGCAGAAAAACTGATGCATGTGTCACTTTTTTCATCGTTCTATACAATCATTGTTCTGATTAGTGAAAACAATGCCCTTTGACGATAACCGTCATGTCGGTTTTATTTCAGTTTGTTGTTTTTGTATATTTTCTAACAACGTACCAGGATGTTTGCGTTTTATGTTTTTCCTTTGATTAATTTTGTGTTGCCTTTATATGTTGTAAATTAAGTTATTGTATACTTGACTTATCAGCTGGGAGATGATGGGCCACCTGAACATTCCCAAAGACTATTAAGCTTTCTGCTTGATCTTCCACATTCTCTCTCTTGCTGTTGCAAAAGCCGTTTTAATGTTTTCATATCTATAATAGACACAATATCTTATGTACCCCTGCTGGTGATGTAAGCTTTACTGTTTGGGGGAGGGGGAGCTCCGTCATGAATAAAGTGAAAGAAAACTACATTTCTTCAGGATGTTTTGAGTTTGTTTTAGTTATGGGAAAAGTGCAAAGTTATTTAGAATTTGTTTCCTCTTTACTTATTATTTTGCTCTTTTCATGTCACAGTGAATTTAAACTGCAGTAAGGGGAGCTCTAGGTTTATACCTTACATGAAATTAATTCATTTTACTGGGATATGCTCCACAAATCTGGTACTTTAAAAAAAAATGTGAGTGATTGGTCTGACCTGTAAGATTTAATAGTTTTACATATGGAAACTGAGAAAAAAACTAAATATACTGAAACTAATTCTTACACATTTGTTTTCCATATTGCCCACCCCTACTTGTATGTAAACCGGAACAACAATTAGAGATTCAACTGGGTCATTCTCTGAATTTGGTGCACAATGGGGTCTTTGGTTACTGAAAATCTACCAACACAAAATTGTTTCTGAACATTGCATCTGATGAACTATTTGTACCTCTGAGAAAATATATTTATTTGCATTAGACATACAATCTCAAACATTAAGAATAATTTTGTTATTTTGGTTGTTTCAAATCAGATTTTTTTTTTATGTTGTGGGGTTGAAGATTTTAGCTAAAAGTAGCCATAGGTCCACATTAGCTAGTGTATGGAAAAGCATATAAACTCAATAAAAAAAGAAACGTTCCTTTTTCGGGACTGTGTATTTCAACAATAATGTTGTAAAAATCCAAATAACTTTACAGATCTTCATTGTAAAGGGTTTAAACAATGTTTTCCATGTATGTTCAATTAACCATAATTAATTAACATGCACCTGTGGAATGGTCGTTAAGACCTTAACAGCTTACAGAAAGTAGGCATTTAAGGTCACAGTTCTAAAAACGCAGGACACTAAAGAGACTTGTCTACCGACTGTGAAAAACACCTAAAGAAAGATGCCCAGGATCCCTGCTCATCTGCGTGAACGTGCATTAGGCATGCTGCAGGGAGGCATGAGGACTGCTGATGTGGCTAGGGAAATAAATTGCCATGTCAGCACTATGAGACGCCTAAGACAGCGCTACAGGGAGACAGGAAGGACAGTTGATCATCCTCACAGTGGAAGACCACGTGTAACAACACCTGCACAGGATCGGTACATCCGAATATCACACCTGCGTGGCAGGTACAGGATGGCCACAACAACTGCCCGAGTCACATCAGGAACACACAATCCCTCCATCAGTGCTCAGACTGTCCGCAATAGGCTGAGAGAGGCTGGACTGAGGGCTTGTAGGCCTGTTGTAAGGCAGGTCCTTACCAGACATCACCAGCAACAACGCCGCCTATGGGCACAAACCCTTCGCTGGACCAGACAGGAGTGGCAAAAAGTGCTCTTCACTGATGAGTCACGGTTTTGTCTCACCAGGGGTGATGGACGGATTCTTGTTTATCGTCGAAGGAATGAGCGTTACACCGAGGCCTGTACCCTGGAGCAGGATCGATTTGGAGGTGGGGGGTCCGTCATGGTCTGGGGCGGTATATCACATCACCATCGGACTGAGCTTGTTCTCATTGCAGGCAATCTCAATGCCTTGCCGTACAGGGAAGACATCCTCCTCCCTCATGTGGTACCCTTTATGCATGCTCATCCGGACATGATCCTCCACCAGGACTAGCCACCAGCCATACTGCTCGTTCTGTGCGTGAGTTTCTGCATGACAGCAATGTCAGTGTTCTGCCATGGCCAGCGAAGAGCCCGGATCTCAATCCCATTGAGCACGTCTGGGACCTGTTGGATCGCAGGGTGAGCGCTAGGGCCATTCCCCCCAGAAATGTCCAGGAACTTGCAAGTGCCTTGGTGGAAGAGTGGGGTAACATCTCAAAGCAAGAACTGACAAATCTGGTCCGGTCCATGAGGAGGAGATGCACTGCAGTACTTCAAGCAGCTGGTGGCCACACCAGATACTGACTGGTACTTTTGATTTTGAGCCTCCCTTCATTCAAGGACACATTATTCTATTTCTGTTAGTCACATGTCTGTGAAACATTTTTTGTTTATGTCTTATGGTGTTGACTCTTTTAGTGTTCATAAAAATATTTACACACATTAAGTTTACTGAAAGTAAAAACAGTTGAAAGTCAGAGGACGTTTCTTTTTTTGCTGGGTTTACCTAGTATGAGCAAAACAAAAGAAATTATATATTTTTTTCGAAGACAATCATTAGCTTTTTCTAAAACAATCATAGATATAAGTTTTGCATGTAACTGTTTAAAAGGTTGAGCTTGACAATGTCATCAACACAATTAAATATAGGTCAGAAAGTATGCTACGGCTTGCGTGATGTCACTTAATTTATATGCTGTTAAGGCATTGAACAAAACGGGGTGACATGATTAAATTGTGCTATTTTATACATAATTTCTAATTTTTTTATTCAAAAGAAGGCAAACAAATGATTATATTACCAGAAATAACTTCTGGTTATTGTCTATTTACATTTATATTTAAATCACTGAAAAAGCCACTTTGGTAAATGGTGACATGTTTATTTGGCTGACCTCTACTCATCAGAGACCCATGAAACTCTTAAAAACAATTTTTAAAATGTGTGTGTTACAATGCAAAGGAACATAGATCCTTCTGTTTCTAATTAATGTAAAATCTATTTTGTGATTTACCTAAACAAAAAAAACAACAATCTTTGTGGCAAATCTGTGGGACATAAAGTGCACCGAATTCAGTGACTGACCCAAGAGTTATGTTTTAAAATGGTAAATAAAATACAAGAATATCTTTGCATCTAGTGTAAGTCATTGCCGAGTTGCTGTACCCTTTAGCCGCCACAAGAGGAGAATGCAGATGCAGCCCTAAACACCCCTCAAACAAGAAGGCGGGGCCTTTCTTTTGCAGCTTGCTTCGGGTCGTCATGGCAACGTTGTATTTGTCCACTGTAGAGTTTGAGTGTCGCTCACGTCGAATGAGGACGAAAGTAACCCGAGAGACTTACTAAGCTAATTACAGTTTACTGTCTTTGCGCTAACCAATTGGTTGTTTTGGGACAACAATGTGTGTTAAGCTGTTCACGCTGAGGTATAACGGGATGAGAAAAACAGCAGCCAGCAGAGCCGTGTAGAAAAGAAGTCAGCAAGTTACTTTGAATGCGGCTAAACGATGTCAGGTAAGAACCTCCCACCGTTGTGGCATTCGCCTCACTGGACCAGAGTTGGAATCCCCAGGAAGCCGAGTTCTCCGCGATGTTTTCCTGCGAACCAACCCATACAGCCCCTGCCTGCTGTGTCGCTGACGGTCAGAGGAGAAACTGTGCTGGGGGCGGGAGCGCCAGAGACGTCCCGTCTAAGCGAAGTGGACCCCCGAGTCACAGCCCTCCAGAGGAACATCCAGTTTCTGCAGCAACAGCACAAGGAAACTCTGGAAAAGCTCCACGCAGAGATAGAATATCTCAGAAAGGAGAATAAAGGTGGTTATCCAAACATTGTTCTATAGGATCATCATAATCACTGAACAATAACTTTTTTATTCAACTCTTGAAAGTCCTTAATATTTCAAATTCACATGGACGTTTGACCCCCGCCACACACACACCAAAGCAGAAAGGCTGTGGTAAATGTTTGTCTGAACGTGTTATTTGTAATTTTGCCCATTATAGGCTGTTGCTTCAAAGATGAATTAATAGAGGGTAATTATTCATTGTGGAGAATCAGCAAGGTTTTACTATTAATTAAAGAATCAGCCAGCTTCATTGAGCTGATTCCAAACAAATCATCCAAAGGCTGCGCAATATTGTTTTCCATCAAGGGTTGGATTCGATGACTCGCACTATAATGAATTCAAGCCAGAGACCTGACCGTCCCCATGATGAAGTGCCAACAAGAGAGACATTCAATCTGGGCACAGTAGTAGCATAGCAACTCCGGGTCTTGACAGTTTCTCGGCTGGGGGTCCATGAAGGATCTGGTGTCAGAACAGGCCTTAAATGTCTCACTACCTGGGTGAGATATTAGATCTGGAGTTTTTGGTCCCAGAGCTCAGGCAATGGCTGCCCCTCTGTGCAAAATATTGACACTAATTGTTTTCTGTTTTGGGTGTTGCAGAGCTGAAGTATAAATTGATTATGGAGTCACACAAAACAAGTAGAAAAGGTAAGATCCAATCCTGATTTATTACTGTTTCTGTTGCACTTTCCATGGCTGCCATTATGGAAATTTGTTGCATTTTAAGTTGGCTTAACTGCATTCCTGTCCCATAAACTTTTTCCCATGTCATGTTACAACCACACAATTCCCAGTGTTTCATAAGGATTTTATTGGGTAGACCAATACACAAAGTAATAACTATATGAAAAGTGTGTCATTAATTTGTATGATACTCCCTGAGTCTATACTTTGTAGAGCCACATTTTAAAAAAGTCAGTTCTAAGTCTTTTGGGATACATCTCTACCAGCCTGACACCTCTTCAAACTGAAGTTAAAAACAGATAGTTATACTCATACTGGACGGAGGTAGTTTGTGATTTTAAGTAGATCTGGCTGGACTTTGACTGGGCCATTTTTACATGTGATTATGCTCTGACTCAAACAAAACCAGTGGCTTAATTGTTAGGGTTGTTGTCCTGTTGCTCCAGTTTCAAATCTTCAAACAGGTTTTCTTTCAGTATTGCCCTTTATTTAGCTTCATCCACATTACTTGTGCATGCTTAAGAAAACTATTGCCACAGCACGATGCTGTCACCACTATATTTTAAGGTGGGAATGGTGTGTTTACTGTAGGTTGATGTGATTTTGACCAAACATAGTGTGTTCTCTTAAGATAAATATTGGTCTCATCTGACCAGCACCTTCTTTTGCTGCTTTCCTCTGATTGCCACATGACTTATGGCAAACTAACAACAAGACTTATGCTTTCTTTTTGCCACTATTTTATAAGGAATAGAATTGGGGACTGCACGGCAATATTGTCCTGTCAACAGATTCCTCTATCTGAGCTGTGGAAGTCTGCAGCCCCTCCAGACTTACCTCGGGGCTTCTTGGCTGCTTCTTTTAGTAACAATCTCCCTTCCTAACCTGCCAGTTTAGGGGGAAAGCCAAGTCTTGGTAGGTTTCCAGTTGTGCCATATACATTTTACTACTTGGGAGACTTCTGAAGTATGGTGAGTAAACTGGATTTTATTTAGAGGTACTGGGTACTGGGAAGGGTAGTGGAAACAAATACACACCAAACCTTTTAGATATATATTTCTAAAAACTTCAACTAAAAAATCATGTATCATTTTCTTCGCAATTCATAATTATGCATTAGTTTGGTATATCATATAAGATCTCAAAAAAAAAAAGCATAGGGGTATAAATACATTTGCAAGTCACTATAGATTCTTGACTCTTTAAAACCTAATATTACCCTTAAGGATTAATGATTCTTGACTTGCAAAGATGCCAGATTTCCTTGCCACGTACTCATCTTTCTTTGTAGTTAATTTTAAATTCTCTAGGTAAGCCTCTGTAAATCTGACAGCCTTTAGTAAGCTTCTAAGGTAAGCTTAGTCATTGTTCTTGTAGGGATAAATCTTCGAGATGCAGGACCTCCCACTCAAGGCAGAGAGGCCCACACTGGACTCTACCTGGAGGAGCCACTTGAGGACCCAACAGTACTGTTGCAAGACCAAGCTTTAGGGTGAAGTTCTGTCCAACCATCATACATCTGTACTTAAACTATTAACTGCAGTAAAAAATAGGTGTGGCTGACGCACCCAACAAACTGTAGATGTGGCCAATTTAAATGTGAATATGCACAAGAGGCAGGGTTGTTCAATGTTTTATTTCAACAAACAAAGAGTAAATGTTAAGCAGTCATACGTGACCATTAAGGATTTTTAGCTATACTTGAACATTGTTTTGTTTTTAGCAGCAGATTATTTGCTTATTTGCGAAGGCCAGAGCATGTTGCAAATATGCTGTGCAAAAACAGTGTTCATTGTTTTTTTTTGTTGTTTTTTTTTTACAATTTGCTCAAATCTCCCTGGGTGTTTTTGACATCAGTGCAATGCAACGACTCCTACAGTCACGCATCATTGTTTATTTGACTTTGGGACATTATTCATTTTTACATAGAACATATGAGGACATTTTCTATCATGAATTACTCCCTCAACACATAAAAAAACATTGAAAATGTTGTTTTTTAAATGCAAACAATGCAATGAATGACTGATTCTTGTTTTTCTTCAATTCTTTATTCAAATAGTACCAGTTCACAACAAATATAATCTCAATCATTTTAAAAGACAAACAGGTCCAGCTTGTATCCAATTCACTCAAATTCAATTCATATTCACATTTTTTTAAAGATACAGCTAAACAGAAACCCCCAAATCAGGGTTGTCTCTACAAGATTAAAAATTAAAGAGACAAGACTAAAAATAACGACAGCATAACTCTATGAACGGCTCTGTCAGGAGAAGAGACATGGCTAAAGACAGAAGCGCAGAGTCACAAGTACTGAAGGAACAAGGATAGTATAAAAAAGCTCGTACAGATCATAACTCCACTATAAATATGGCAAGGCAAGGCAATTTATTTGTATAGCACACTTTCAACAACAAGGTAATTCAATGTGCTTTACATAATTAAGGGGTAAAATAAAAATAGCAGTAAAACACAGACAAAGCATATAAAGTAAAAACAGCAATAAAGGAAGAAGCACACACAAAAAATATGATACATGAAAACATTATTCAAAGGCAGCTCTAAACAGATATGTTTTTAGTTGTGATTTAAAAGAACTCAATGTTTCAGCAGCTTTGCAGTTGTCTGGAAGTTTGTTCCAGAATAGAGGACCATAGAAACTGAAAGCTGCTTCTCCATATTTGGTTCTAATTCTAGGGATGCTGAGTAGACTGGAATTAGAGGACCTGAGTGGTCTGGGGGGTTGGTATAGTAACAGCAGATCTTCAACATACTTTGGCGCCAGGCCATTCAATGATTTATAGACTAGTAAAAGTATGTTGAAGTCTATTCTATGAGCTACAGGGAGCCAGTGTAAGGACTTTACAACTGGTGATGTTCTCTACTTTCCTGGTCCTAGTGAATTTGAAATATGAATATAAAACCAAAACCCTCATTACAAATTACTTTGTCCTTTCATACAAGGTCATCCCCTAAAATCATGGGTCTTTTTCGTTTTTACATGACACAGCTGGGGTTGCGGAACAATTAGGGGTGTGGCTTACAGCTTGCAGGATTCCCCTGGGTAAGACATGACTGGCACACAGATGCTGCTGCAGCATAGCTCTTTTCTTTGTACAGAGTCACACTGTCAAATAGAATCACTTAGCAATCACTTAGCTCTGGACATCCTGATCTACTCTATAAAAGTTATTAAAAACCAAAGTTTTAGGTCTAGTCTTAAAAAAATCTGGTTTACCTGTAGTTGAAGTTATTCAATGTTCACAACCAAAACTGTCTTTAATCATTTTTCTTTATTGTTCTTAAGCTCAAGAGAGGGCAGCGAAGTTCCACGATCAGTAAAACAAAGCCATGGTGGAGACATGACAGGGCAGCTAATTACCTCCTTACAACCTCTAAGAGTCCACAGCAGTCCATCTCATCCGCCACGCGCTTCTACACTGCAGGAGTGTGAGGTCATCATCCGACAGCTGTTCAATGCAAACAGTTTACAGTCTCGGGAAGTAAGTACACATTATTTGACGCTGTAGGTCAGAAAGCATTCCTATCCATGCCTGGAAATTTCGTAACTATGTACTTAAAACAATACCCTTTTAGTAGTTTTGCTATATTTATTTAGGAAAAACTAACTTGAGTCTGTCTATGTCATTTATATAGATTGCACGTGTGAAGGCGCTCCTGAGAGATATAGTTCTGAGAAAGAAAATCACCCCAGAACACCACATTTTAAGCAAAGCCTACCTTATTGATAGACCATGGTAAAGTGTCATAATCATGTACTTTGTTTATACAATAGAATCAGCTTTGAAAATTTTTTAAACTATCTGCTTATTTTATATTTTCTGTATGTTCCAGCGAACCTATTGAAGAAACGAAATTCCCCAAACTTGGCCTTCAGTCATTCCCAGAGAAAGTGTATGTACTGGTTTTTGTTCTAGGGGTTCTGTAAAGTTTATATGGTCTAGGGGACATGCCCAGATCACCAAAATTCAGTGTTTTATTTATCTATTTATTTTCTCTGAATGTGCTCGTACCACAAATATTTACATGTAGTTCCCAAATGTACATATCCTCATCAAGGGCATGTGTGTCAAATTATTTCCTCAAATGAATAGAGGACAAGAACAATTAAACATTTATTGTGTAATTCTCTATTCCAAACAGGGTCAAAAGTATTGGACCCAGTTTTTGAACGTATTCCGCAATTAAGTGTAGATACTTGAATTTAGCCTGCCTTATTTATCTCAAAGCCAGGCTAGATGTGTGTTTGGGATCGTTGTCCTGGAAGTGACCCTTTATGCCATACTCAGATAAAATGAAACTGGTTTGAATGTTCAAGAACAACCCAGCGTGACTGCACTCTGCCATTAACTGGAAACTGCTGGAACACCAGTGTTGCTACCCACACTTGGGATGGTTTTTCATCACCACGGACTGAGATGGTGCTTACAAGAAAAGAAGTTACTATACCTTAAACATTGACTGTGAAGCATGTTGGTAGAGTCTTCTGCTGAGAGACATAGATACTATTATTGCTTATTTTAAAGAGTGAATAAAATAACGAAAAAGGAAGAATACCCTCAAATTTAACTTCACCTCTAAGCAAGAGTTAGCTCTGCCTAGTTGTTCCCCTGAAACAAACCATTTGAAATTATTGACCAATTGTTCCAAGATAAATAGTCAGATATCGATCTATAATTATGTCAGAAGCTTGTCGATAGTGTTACACAGCATGGGTTGGAGGTGTAGATTGTTAAGAGATGTTTATAGAAATATTAATGGGCCTGTATGTTTGAGCCTGTGTTTATAATTTATTGTTAAGTTGATTTATAGTTTTGTGGGACTTTATGTTTAGCCAGTCACTGTGCAGTTACATCACAAATGAGGAGCTTTTGGCTCACAGTTTCCAAATTCTTTACATTGTTTTAGTTGCCACAAAACGAAATAATACTAAATATTTTACTATTCAGGTTTTTATACATCCAAAATATGCATTTAAGCATGAAATTAATAGTCTTTTTTGTATATATTTTTTTCCTTTTATGTTTAATCTACTTATCCCTCCCTAGGTCTAGACCCTCTCATTCTAGTGTTGTCCTCCCTGCCCTGAAGCAGAGCCTCAACTCCAACATTGCAAACAGACAGAGGAGGACCGATGGAGTGCACAGAGACCACTTCAAATGGACTTTTCGTTGACTGGTTAGAAAGACCAAAGTGTGGGTGTTTTCATGGTCCACAACTTTAGTTACCAATTCATCTTCATTAATGACTCATTAAAAACAAATATGACATCTGTTATCTGTTACATTGAAAGATATTTTTAGTTTAACTTTAAAAACCGACATTTTGATTAGGGCTGTCAAATTATCGCGTTAATTACGATCAATTAATTACAACCATATTTAGCGCGCTATGTTTTTTAATCGCGCTAATCACATTTTTAATCTTTACTTTTAAAGTTTCTGCATGCGAGTTCCCTTTAAATAAAACCCGTTTTATGCCCTGGGCTTCTTGTGCTTGAGTTGTTCGCGGTTATCCACACCCTAAAGTGGATATCGGTTGGCTTTAAACTCATCAGAAGATGACTGGCTTCCATCGTGGTGGGGAGGGCGAGGTGAGGAGGAATGGTGAGTTGCCGACAGTGTTGCTAACTTTGCTATATTTGGCGAGTTTTTAGACCCCTTTAGCGATTCTTTTTCAAAAAAAAAAAACTAGCGGCAAAACTAGCAAATTAGTTATCGGATACTTTTGGGAGAAGCATGTAGCGGGGCGCTCTCCCATCTCAGAGCTCACACCAGACAACCAGTCCACACCGCACACTGCAGCTCGCCTCCACCCGTCCACCCAGGTCCACCGGTATGGCAAGCCATCGGTTTCAAAAATAATGCGCATATTACGTGTTGTTTTAACCCGTAACACAGTTGGACTCAGAATATATTTACCCAACTGCGTCCAGAACGCTAATTAATCGCGCATGCTCAAAGCAGAAGGTTGCAGGCGCCACTTGGGACTAGTCACAAAAACAGCAGAATGTAAATGGCTTGGACTGCATCTGTTCAAGTCTGTTAAATACAATAAATGACTTCATAAAGCCAGTTTTGTAATTACATGTATCAAACTTTTGTTCTACCACAATAATGTAATGAATTTAAAGAGTAACTAAACCCCAAAACAACTTTTTTTTTGCCTATAAACAGTATAAATGGGTCTTTACCAATGCAATCTTTCATTTTCATTTTTTTTACATTTTCATGTAAACTTGTTTAATTCTACATTTTTGGTCTAAAACATCTTAGTGTTGCCCTCTTAGGGTTAAACTGTGGCTACTGCATTTTTATTTTGTGATTGGCGGAGAGCGGTACATCTTTACGTTACAGGCATGGTCTCACAGAAACGCCCCGTGGGTTTGGGTATAAAACTACGAGACATACCGCCCCGTGGCGAGTTTGGAGTTGGATTGCGTTTTTCAGGTTACCATTATTATCACATTAGCACTTAGTTAGCATAGCTAACATACTGTTTTGAATGTTAGCCTATGTTAGCATTACCACACAAACTGGACCCATCCTGTCTCTCTCTCCCTCAGCAGCAGCAGCAGCGCCGGCCTCGGGCAGCGCTGACTTAGCGCCCTGAGCCAGCGGCTTGAATTGATACGGCTCGTGGCTGCTGGGCTCCATAAAGCCTCCCTCTACCTCTGGTGATGACGGAGGTAGTGGAGTGGAGGAGTGGTAATGCTAACATAGGGTAACATTCAAAACAGATGAACGTCGATCAGATCGATCAGTCGCAAAACTGCCAACGTCGCTTTGGTCACTGTCCACGTTTCAGTGTCAGATTAAGCGAGGTGTCACTGTCTTCCTGAACACACCCCCACGTTCTCCCCTCCTCTTTTCCTCCACACTTGGCCATACCCCTCCGTGCCGCCTGGCACCCCCCACTTTGTAGAATTTTTCAAATGTTGTCTGGGAGCGGGGTTATGATTTTTCATGGGGTTCAGTTCCACTTTAAAAGAAAATACCTCAAGATGAGGGCTTTTCTTAGCAATTATTAAGTGAGATTAAAAAATAGATTAATTAATTACAGATCATAATTAATTAATCTCAAAGTTTTTTTTAATCTCATGACAGCACTAGTTTTGATTCCACTTAATGATGTCTCAGTTCTTCACAGTAAACCACTGTAGTCAACCAGCTGGTTGCAAAGCAGAACCTTCCACAAGGGGAACACAGTCATCAGAGTAATGCGCTGATGCTTTTCAAGCTATAACATGTCAAAGTTTAAGCTGATAAATAAGTATGTGGCCCAATCCTGTTCTCCACCCTGATACCTAATTGCTGTACCCTCACAAACACTGTTGACGTCAAAAGAGTAGTGCTCGAGGTCATGAGGACTTGAAATTGAGTTATTAAGCTGGATCGGTGCATGCTTCTCAAGCAAACCCAGTGTTATGAAGGCAGTATTAAGAAGGAACCCAATCTCTAAATAGGTTTTCCATGTGTGCTGCAGGATTATTCAGCATCGATGAATGTTTGTACCGGGGGCAAAGTTAGACGTTAGATTAAAAAAGCACAAAGATATTTACTGGTGATATGACCAAACATACAAATCCACCTAGCAATAAATAACCACAAATGGTAGTAGTGAGTCACCTCTGACTCTGAGTCTGACTCTTCCTTCACACTTTCATGGTTGGTTGGAGGCTGGGATCTCAGGCTGTGAAGTTTTCTCATGAAGCTTGAGTTAAGTTTAAAGATAAAATTGATGATCAATAAGTGGTAACGATAATTTATTTTTCAATGTATTTTAAGATTTTTCTGTTTCGCAGTATTCCTGTGGTGTCAGTTGTAAATAGTGAGTACAATCATATTCAGTAAATTTTAATATTATTGAAAAGTAAGTTTATTTCTATAACTGTGTTTCACCGAATTCATTAAATAATTTTTCTTTTTCTTTAATTCATTAAGTGAAACAAATTGTATACATACAGACTGGCGTTTTCTTCCTATTTCTTTTTAACACGTGTCCTGTGTGGCAGTGTGGAGCTCAGAACTGGTGTCTGAGTACCAAGTAGAAGCCCGACAGATTCACTATCACAAATAGAGCACTACAGCTTTTGCTATACTACTCCACTTGATATATGTGTAAGAAATCTTTATTAGAAATTACTGTGGGTTTTTTTTTTTTTTCGATGCACTAGGGACACGGAGATTAAGAGGGAGAGGGTAACCTGAAGATACAAGAAAGGAAAGGGAACAAAGAAAACACAAGAAAACATCACAGTCTCCCTCCACACCAGCAGGACGGCAAGGAGAAGGGAAAAAACGACAAAAAAAAATCAAACAATGCAAACTTGAGAACTACACAACCACAACCTACAAATTGATGTATGTATACAATAACAGCGTCACTGAAAAGCTTATGGTACCAATTATTACAAGATTCAGTAATGGTAACCTAAGCCCAAGAATGCATCTGTAAACACCAGAACACCCCAAACCTGAGTGTGTATGAGCATGCTGGTGCATATTAGGTTTCTCCATACGAGTGTTCAATAGCTGGTGTGAGAAGCCATCGATCCGCCTCCCAGGAATTGACGCAGATACGAAGGAGATCAGAGCTGACCGCACCCCCAAGAGAGTAGCTGAGGAGAGCCCTGGGAGAACATTCAGGAGCTACAATGCAGGGGCCCGGGTGCCGCAGCGACGAGCCCACAAGCTCCGCCGGCAACCGACTACGCCAGGGCGGATCCAGATATGGGCCCGGAAGCCCAGGGGTGCCCCACCCCCCAGTGGGGACTGGCTGACGAGGGCTGCCAGACCGCAGGGGCCATGGCCAGCCATTGGCTGACATGCGCCGCCGCCACCCCAGCCCAATCCCCACAGCCGCCCAATGCCAATAGCCCCAGCGGATGGACGGCATCTCTAGGCCAAGACTAGCCAGCATAGGGAACAGGAAACCAAGGGGAGAGGTCGGACCCGACTCCCGCCGAGCCACCCGACAGCTACCACCAAACAAGGCCCAAACCGGCCCCTCCTAAAGCGGGGCCAGTTCGGCACGGCGGCCAACAGACAACCCGGTCCACCCAGGCCCGGCCAGGCAGGCACCAGAGATGAACTGGCATGCAACCGAGCACCAAGCCCCGGACACAGAGAGGCACCAACGCACCGGCGGGTAGAGGCATCAGTCACTGGCAGGGAGTGACGGAGGTGAAATAGGCCCCTCATTTGGTGAGGGGCCTGAGAAGCGCCAGGCTAGAAGGCAGCCCAAGACCCAACCTGACAGATACACAGGAACACACAGACACAGTCATGCGTTCCCTGCGTACACACATACATTTGTCACCAGCCCCTGGTTGCTAAACCCCTATATGAGTGCCTACACCCCTGCATGAGTGGTGGAGTGATGGAGCAGCCGGACAGGGGTGTCTGGAGATGGAGAGGAAAGGACTGGGGAACAGAATGCTTTCCCAGGGAGCCAGCTCCCCCACTGACTCCAATAGGCACCCCTGTTCACCAAGATCCACCAAGGGAGGGAGGCCTTGGCACGTCCACCCCGAGGCCCATGGCTGCAGCACCACCAAGCCTCATGGAGCCCAAAGGCAGTCCCCCCGGCCCCATCCCAGAAGATCTATACCCACCCCGACATTCGTCTACTATCAAAGCACAAAAGACATTAGACACCAGGTTGAGTTCAGCCCCCATCCCCCCACACCCCCTTTTTTTCACAAGAACCGAAGCTGTATTGACTGTTTTGTTTAACTCGACTCAATATCTTGTATGTCAACCTGGACCAACATTTCCATAAACTGGGTTATTGTATTGTGATGGTATAGAGTTAGTTACCATGTTCTTTAAAAAAGTCATGTATGTTATTGACATGGGCTGTTTACCAATATCAAAATATACCATGGTTTTAAGAAGTTACGGTTTGAAAACTGCAAAGGATTTTCATTCTGAGAGTTGAAATCCCTTTTAATGAAATTCCAGAGAAACTCCTGGCACAGCTAGAGGTTTCCCTGGTTGTATAAAGCATACAATAGCACACCATCCATGAATTGCTGCGATCTCCTGATCAGCTGACTGAAATGGCAAATACAAGCGACTTTGAAGCAATCGACTGTTGGCTGACTATTGGAGCAAATAGCCTGACTAATTACCGAGTTAATAGGAGCCTGTTATAGTTGTGTTACCATAAAGAGAACCGTTAGTAGAAACAGACCACTTGAAAACTATCAGTAAAACCAGTTGGGACTATTTAGTTTTGCTTTATTCAACATATAAAACTGAAGATAACATTATAACTGTTATAATTAATATTTGAGATTATTTTAGCTGCAGTCAAAATATTTGTTTTCCCTTTTTTAAATGAAAGCAATTATTTCCTTCAGTCTAAGGAAATGACAGCTGTATATAGACCTTGTGTTTTAGTAAAAGATAGATGTTTTATTAGATAGTCATCCACTAGATGGTGTTGTTTTGAAAAAAAACAATCTTGGTGGTCATTGCATAGTAGGTAAATACACATACGTTCCTGAATTTTTTTTTTAATCTTTAGGTCTGTCTTTGTGAGTCCTGAAAAAAAAACTTAACAAGTATTTGTCACAGATTTGTAATAAATTACATAAAATAAATGGATAAGAACCAAATATGCTTTAACAGAAAAAAAAAGTTGTATCTATATTTATCCATAAACAAATTTCTTAAGTCTTTAGAAGCTTTTTCCCCCAAAAATGTGTTGCCTCGTTACTTTAATTGTTGAAATGTGGGAGTTGCCAGACATTAGCAGTTAGGACCCAGTGGGTACAAAACTATTAACATTCAGAGAGTGTTGCCGGGGTGGAAGCTGTTCTGTGTCAGCTCTAGCCTCATGAGACATGGTCACTAAAACCACAAACAGGGTTACTGCTTTGTCTTTATCACTGGGCAGCAGTAGCTTTGGTGTGCACTAAATACCTTGTCAAACTCAACCAATTTTGTCTGATGCATAATTTTATCCATGTTGCATTTTATCAGGGCTTTTTTTCCCCTAAGGCACAGCCCTGTGAATTTAAATAGACTCTCTCGCTTTCAGCACACTGCGGTGGAGACGTAGCTCCAAATCAATGTGTCATAGTGCTGTGCCAGAGAATTCACATTATGAGATTAAATGGGAGGGGAAGTTGAAGAGCAACAGGAAATGAAAATAGGGAATTATGTAAAATATTTTACTTGTGGTATGAAATAGTTTACTGTGAAAATCTACTGTACACTTAAATGAGGTCAGTTAATGTCATGAATTATTATAAAAGGAACTACAGTATAATCATCAGCAGCTATTATGAACACACACTGTTCTTAGTAATGCTATGTTGGAAATTCAGGCCCTTTTTCTGTTAAAGGTGGCAGTGAAACGTAATCCAAGGATAATTCAGGGATGATTGCATAAAGTAGGGGGAATTAGTTGAAAATTGTCTGGTGCTTGTTTCTGTAATTTTGATCTATTTTAGTCTTTTAATTCGTTGTGCTATGAGTAGTTCGGTTTTTTTTGTCTTGCCATCTCTACACAGAGGTTGTCAGTAGTGCCCCAGCCCCCTGTACCCACACCTGATCACGCTGGTCTTTCATTTATAATCAGTGTAGTTGTCCTCATTCTGTAATCTCACTTTTCAGTACCATCACTTTTCTCAGGTGTCTTGGTTTGTCCAATTCTCCTTTTTTCCGAAGCGTTTTGTTTTTGCCTTTTTTGTTACCCTTGAATTCCAGTTTAATAACTAAAGTTTCTGCAGATCTCCCTGGATCCATTTCTTTTCCTTAACAGAGTGCCCCAAAGTTCTGTTTTGTGAGAATGGACAGGTCGCCAGGCCATCATAGTGCAACACAGAGATACACAGGACACACAACCATGCACACAAACATACTCATGCCTAAAGACGATGTTGGCGAGACCTAACGTTCATGTTTATGGACCGTGGGACAAAGTCAAAGTACCCGGAGAGAAGCTTTGCATGCACAGTGAGAACATGCAAACTCCATGCAGAAAAGTCCTAGGTTCAGGTTTGAACATAACATGACTTGAAGTAGCAAGAATAATACCAGTGTTGAAAGAAAATCTTAAGATGTACCATTTTCAGTTTCCAACAGGCCATGTAGCAGAACCGGAAGAAAGCACACACTCGTGGTGACACATTATCGTGGCAGCATTATGCTGTTAGGCAACTTCTGATTAGCTGGAACAGAAAAGTTGGTTAGGGTTGCATGGAAGAAGCTAAGCCCAATATTACCTTCTTAAAGGATGAAAAATAAAGAGCCTTGAGATTGGAGCCAGTGTTCCACTTCCAGCTGGACAATGACCCTAAACTAAACATGCAACTATAATAGAATGGTTTAAATACAACCCTGTTGGTGTATCAGATCTTTCTAAATTCGTATGCCATTTTCACAAATGGATCATAATACTCAAACGTACTGAATTTGTGCAAACAAACTATTTTCTGAGGGGAACAAAAGCAAGATAGCAAGCATCGATTGGTCTGCTTCTTAGTTTCCAATCAAAAAAATTGAAAACATTATGTCAGAGGAGTACATTTGTGCAGTTTTTTGCACAAATTCAGTGTTAAATATGAGCCTGTTTGTACCTCCGTAAAAGTGGGGCTTCAGTGTGTTTTGATCCACTGGTAAAGTCACTGTCCAAAAAAGTAATTAGAAACATTTGTCCAAAACGATCAACTGTGTTTTATTTTTTTATTTTGATTAATTGTCAATATTTTACATTGCTGTTGTCTTGTATTGCTTTTTGTGCTTATATTATTATTTGCTTTTTTGGTAAAAGGCATTTGTTTAAAATAAAATGAAATAAACACTGAAGAAACGACTTTTAGAATCTAGCCTGGTATTTATACGCTCTTGTTGTGCTTTGGTGAGTGGTGATGATAACTACTTCTGGATATTACAGTTTCAACCTATAAAACAAAAAAAAAATTATGTAGCATCTTGGAAACATGAGTAGCATCAATAGTCACGGACGGATCCCCACCCCCACCCGTGCACTGCACTGTCACCCAGCTGCCCACCCCCATTTTGTCATCCAGTCCTCCGCCCACTTCCCCCTCCAGTCGTGACGCGCTCATAGAAAGCGGGACCAGCCCTCCCGTCGCCATTTTTCCTCTCCTACCCTCGCTCTTCTGGTTTCTCGAACGAGCGGAGGATAAACTTTAAAAAAAACCAATAATAAGGGCAAGTTTAGGACAAATAGTCTGCCGGTCGGGATACTTCGCCAGCGGTAAGGAAGTGCACCTCCTGAAATGCACCAGCAGCGGACAGACGGCCGCCCTGAAGTCACTTTTTGTGTGAAGACGTGTTGCGGACCGCCATTTTTCCCCTGCTCTGCCTCTGAAGTCTCCTCGAACCCGAGAGAGGGAATTCACAGACCTGTTTCCGTGCCTTACCGTTAAGTCGAGAGGATTTAAAGTAACTGCTTCTTGCCTGCGGCTAATGTTAGCCTGATTATCCACAGATATGAGGATTTCTCAGATAATAAAGTGAGACCACCTTTTCCGCTTTCACATTAACTGACAGTGACCGGAGGAGATAATTATTTGAAGCCTTCTCGGAAGGCGGAACGAAAAGGAGGAAGCTTAATCGATCATTTCTTTCTTCGGCCTTCCTCGGCGTTTTTCTTTCGTAAGTTGATCATTTTCTCTATTCTCAGCCACTGAAAGCTGAGCCAATATGCTTCAAAGTTGGATCAAGTCAGTCTTAGCCTGCCCCTAAAAACACCAGGCTATTTTTTAAATTTATTTTTTTAATCCTAATTGTTAATTTTGTTTTTAATCAGGTCGACGAAGCCTTCGGTGTTTCTGCAGAAATCACTCGGAAAAACCACCGGGGGGTCGAAAACCCTGCCCTGCACCTACCGAATCATTCACTTTGGATCAACGCTGACATATTTTAATCAGTCATTTTCTTCTTTTATATATATATCTACTAACTTATTTTTTGGAGGAACAGACATGTCAACGGCTCGGTTTGACTCGTGTGATCGGTCCGCCTGGTATTTTGGACCAGTTTCCCGACAGGAGGCACAGAACAGGTTACAAGGACAGAGGCATGGCATGTTTCTGGTTCGAGACTCGTCTACCTGCCCCGGCGACTATGTCCTCTCGGTGTCTGAAAACTCCAAAGTTTCTCACTATATCATTAACTCATTGCCCAGCAAGAAGTTCAAGATAGGCGATCAGGAGTTTGAGAACCTCCCGGCTCTCCTGGAGTTCTACAAAATCCACTATCTGGATACGACTACGCTAATAGAGCCTGCCCCCAGGTAGGGAAGTCACGCAGTACCCCCCTTTTACTAACTATTAACCAAGCAGGTATGCTATAACTAGTTTACTTTCAGAGCTTGATTTGCATTTGGCACATATTGTTTGACTGAGGCATTCTGCTCTACAAAGACACCTTTGATAGAAGTAAGCATCTCCCAGGAGACTGATTTGAGTACTGATACCTCAGTTAATGTTCAGTTTGCTTTGGACTTACATTAAAACGAAAAATTATTTTGAGACAATTTATTGTTTTTTTTTGTGTGTGTGTAGCTGATTGTCAAGAAAAGTCATTGCAGGACAGACGAGCTATTCAAGTCCAAGTCCATTCAACTAGGCATGGGAAGATATGATGGCACTGATGAAAAATATCACAGATTCACAATATTTACAACAACAAAAAACATCTCATTTGCAAGGGAGAAAAGCAGCAGCAGCTACCGCTTCAAAACAAATGTCTTTAAGATAGATGAGTTACACACCCTAAGTTTTCACGCCATGCCTCTTTTTTTTTAAAGTGAGAAGTAAGCATGAATATTGCAGCCATCTTTAAGCCAGCTGATTTGCAGTGCACAACAGGTGCGGGAGGAGCAGCACATTGTATGGTGCGGCCCTTTTGTGTTTAGAAGTTGGATTTTCTGAATATGAAAGAAAGATTCATTGTGGCTGATACACAATATAGTAAAAGATGCAACTATAAACAATTTAATAGTCCTGAATGTGCCCTGTTGCAAGTGAGGAGGGAGTGCAACAGGCTTCTTTCAGCCAGCTGACTGGCAGTCCACAGCAGCGTGTTTAGGAGGCGCTGTACTGCAATGACTTATTCTCCACGATGGCGGAAAACACCTTTTGAACACGTTTCAAAACAGTTTAGTTGGTCTCGTAAGTAGGGCAAAAAGTGTAGTCTACACCTTTCAGCCAGCTGACAGGCAGTGGACAGCAGCGCATAAGAAGGGCGTCGCTGTGTTATAGTGCTAAAATTACTTTTAAACAAATGTCTAATTCTGGTCATTAGCCCTAAGTACACAAAGATGTCCTTCATTTAATCCAATTACCATGTAACCAATTTATATGCATTTTCACTGCATTATCTTCACAAGGTACCCAAGCACGATCACCGGACCCATCCAGACCATGGTTGGTCCCGAGGAGAACCAGGAGTACGTGCGGACATTATATGACTTCACAGGAAGCGACGCAGAAGACCTCCCGTTCAAAAAGGGGGAGGTTCTCATCATCCTTGAGAAGCCGGAGGAACAGTGGTGGAGTGCCAAAAACCGAGAAGGACGCATCGGAATGATCCCTGTCCCTTACGTGGAGAAATTGATGCGACCACCACCCCATGCTGGCCAGCCTACCCATGGATCCCGTAACTCCAACAGCTATGGGATCCCAGAGCCCGCCCACGCCTATGCTCAGCCCCAGACGTCTTCTCCGCTGGCCCCCGGTATGCCCGGAGCGGTCATCAGTCCCCTACCCTCCATGCAGAACGGGCCTGTCATTGCGAAGGCCATCCAGAAACGAGTGCCTTGTGCCTATGACAAAACGGCTCTTGCTCTAGAGGTATAGTAATATCTGTCTGTCTGTCTATGCTCTGCTTATTAAAAGTCCCGGGACACATTTCATTTCTACATTGAAAAATGTCCAAGGGTTTTGTTGTATTAAACAACCTGGATAAGTTGTTCTCCAAGATTACACAAGCTGTTTTTACAGCTAAGTGTTTTTTGTTTGTTTTTTACTGCTTATTGTAAAATTTTCTACCAGTGTAGTTCTACAGCAAACTTTTTTTTAAATTATTTTTATAATGATGCCCTATCCACAGCATGATGCTGCCACCACATTTCAGTCTTTTGGCCCTAAAAAACCCAAATTTTGCACGAAATATAACCCCGTCTGTCTTAACTATTGTTTTCTAATTGCTTTTTTCCCTTTCACCTCCTTTGTTCTTACACATCTACCCAGTTCTTCAAATTTCAGAAATGTATTTTTTATTATAAAAAATTTCAGCGTAAAACACAAAAAAAAGAGCGTTTAATACCAGAGCTAACAGTCGATTTACAGGCGCAGTTTCGTGGGCTGAAGGTGTAAAACTGTCCCATGGTGGCTCATACTATCTGCTCTGGTGTTGCTAACCATCACACTTGGTGTGTGGTCGCACGAAGAAAAAAAAAGACTAAATAATTAGTGCCTAGCTACTGGATGTCTGTCACAGTTTGTTCTAAAAAGTAACTTTGTATTTAAGTTTTTCTCAGTAGACTTCGATCAATCTGTGTTGTATCGTTCTGCTAGTTTGTGTAAAATGTCTTTTCTTAAAATCCACAGTGATTCGTGGGTGCTGTGTTTTTAACTGATGCTACAGGGGCTGCAGGTCTGACAGCCGCTTTTGCTGTTTCTTAGCCGAGTCCTCTTGGCTCGTTCTTTTATGACAGCGTGTCGAAACCTGCGACGTTCGGTGCGAGCTGGAGAGCTGCGGCGGGGCTCAGTGTTTCTTAGCAGGCTGAGCTGTGGTGATTTCCCTAGACGAGACAATGGGAGTTATTTTCGAGCCAGCTCGGCTGCCGTCGAGTGACGTCGGAGCTTGTCAGCAGTTAAGAGGAAATTAATTAGTTTGCTAGCGTTGGGTACAGAGACTCGTTTGGTCCCTGTGACTCTTGCACACAACTCTGTGGAAAATATTAACACAGAGCAGCCAATATTTATCAGCGATGTCAAAGGTTAGATAGCTCTTACAAAAAGGAAGAGGTGACCTTTGTGGCTTGCTATGTGTATTTCTCTTTTTCATTCTTGAAGCATACGAGGCAGCAGTTAAATGCTTTATTCATCTGCACCCATGTGCCTCCCAGTCCCATTTTTAAACTAGTTTATGTGTATAGCTGTATCTTTCATTTGAAACTTGAAAAGCAAATGTTTAACGGCGTTAATTCAGTATTATTGGAGTCGGTCAGTATAAGTAAGAGTTTTAACTGATATGTTAGGTTTTCGCTCCCATGCTATTTTCTGTAATGATCTCTTGTGTATTATTGGTTTCATACAGTCAAACGATTTCCCTAATTTATCAGTAAATAGAAAAAGTCCATAACAAGGATAAAGCTAGGCTATATGATTCAAAACAGGGAGTAAATGGCTTCCTAACTGAATCATTTTATAGATGTTATTGTTTTAGAAGCTAGACTTTAAATTTGAAACTGTTCAGTACAGAAAAACCAGTGACTTTTTTTGTCCATATTGCCCACTTCTATGTAGCAAACCAGATACTGCAAATAAGTCATCACATTTTAATACAGCCTTACAACATGTGTCCCATCATCCTTCCAGAGTACAAAGAGGAAAGTCCAGTGTAAATAGACAAAATGATTTTGCAGTCTGGGTGGGAGAGGTTTTGCTTTGCTTTCATAGCAACCCTATTCATGGTTTTACGAATGAAATGACTCACATAGACATTTTTGCCCGCAAAATTATATCAGCTTGTTACAAATGTATATATTTCTCTTATTCTCAGCGTTACACTGTCTTAAACATTTTGAACAAAAGAAAATACAGATTTCCTGTGAATGTGAGCATGTAAAAAACAAAGCATGCCTTTTGTGTTTGCCATTAGTCCAGCATTAAAAAAACAGGACACATGCTGTAAGTGTAGGCGTGGTTTGGTGTGAAATATGATTATTCATGCTGCTGCAAAAATCTAACTTTGAATTTTGCAGTTGTGATGGTACTGGTGGCATTTGGTTTTGAGGAACACTAAATCGAGCAGTAGTGTTCAAGAGCTTTTTGCGCTAAATATAACTTAATAGGTTGTCTGGTTATCTGCTTTGGTAGCCACCCTGCATCTGACTAAATAAGTGCGCTTGTGTGCGGTTATCAGGCATAGTTTCTTTATCTGTAGTGAAAAGATTTAATTCAATGTTAGACAATCTGCCAGTTTGTCTGCAACTTATCGGTCTTTAGCTTCATTGGGAACTTGTAAACTTTTGGGACTCTGCAACAGAATGCAGCAGCATTAAATATTGTATCTCTCTTTGCTTCCTGGGTCTTTTGGATGTTTGAAAATGATCTTGATTGACTTACTAACTCTTTAAGGGTGATAGGTGATGCTTGATTAGTTTCCATCCATACTACCACTGTAGCTGTTTTTCACACCCAGACGTATTTCTAAACAGCAAAGCTGTCATTTTTTGAAGCTAGAGAACGGTCTATGGGCGCTCTATCAGCCAGCTGACGGTGTGTAGCAACAGCTAGGAGAGGGAAGATCAGGCATTAATCTATGCTTCACACAATCAGAGAAAACTACCTCCAACCCTCTCTGTCATCTCCGTAAAATGACTTTTAAAAAGCCTTGCCGTAAAAAAAAACCTAGAACTTTGCACACTGAAATTCTAGATCTCAAAAAAATGGATTAATTATTACTGCTGCAATTGCTTTGTATGATCGGTTTCTCTTTTTATTTCTTTTGGAAATTTAAAACACTGACAATGAAATGTTTATGGGCCACGAATCAGATTTACCAATGGAAACGTTTGGCTTAAGTTTGTCATTAGCTACAAGTTCCTGTAAGGTTTTACTTCCCTTTCTCTAGTTGTGTTTTGATCTAGGAAACAAAACCACCTAGCTACCAAGCTTCACGTTAATAATAGTTGGTTTTCCGGTTAACAGTAATTGGAGTCCTGCTGGGTGTATTTTTACTACATATGCTAATACAAATAAACTACAGACGTGTACTTTATCTTACTTAACTGCTTTCTGGTCAAAAGGATCCAAAGTTTGATTGTTTGCCACATTTTTTCCCATAGAGTTCTCGAGTACAGTGAAGAATAATGCTAATGATTAAAGTACACAGAAAAGAGCTACTTCAGTATCAAATTTGAAAAGTGAGTTTAGAAACCAGATGCATATTTTTTTTATCCTAGTGGTATGAGTTGGAAGACAAATCTCTCAGGTCATGTTTAGTGTAGAGTGGTACTTCCTCTGTAGTTGGCACAAGCTTTCCTACCATATACTGGTCAGTGAATGCCCCAGAGCTCAAGATGCATTCAATTAAGAGCCTGCTTGGAAACTCTCCTCTTGCAGTGTGCACTGTGGTCAAATACGCTTCATCTCCATAAATCAGCAATCCAAGCATCCATATCTGCACTGTTGCAGTAAATTCCTGCTACATCTTTTGTCCTCTGGTATTTTTATTTTTTTTAACTGTCCAGTAATGGCTTTCTCGTTATGTGCACCCTAAAGGAGAATCCCAAACAAGTAACTCCTGTAATTGTTGACTTTAGGCGAAGTCACTAGGGAAGAACCTTTAGAGGTTTTCTAAAGACATTTGTACTGTACTGCATTGCAGTGCCTGGACAGTCGCTGCCCCCCTGGGATGCTTTTGTTTCTCTCCAACTTGCAAAGAAGATAGAAGACAAATGGCTTCCAGATATTAGGCTAATTGAAAGTCCTATTTTGTTTGGCTTCTCATAGTCCTGGTGCTATTCTTTAGGTACAGGCCTTCTGGGAATTATTTTGTTCAATCTGCAAAGTTTTATTTCAGTTGTGTTGGTTAACCACAAGTTGCTGCTTTAACATGTGTAATTCACTAAACATGGTAATTTTCTGCAATGCAAGCATAAACAGAAATGTCCAAATAGATTATCTTTAATATTAACAGTTTAAAAAAAAACTTGTGAATTTTAGCCTAATTGGTTGAATGTTTAGTTTCTTTTTGTTTAATTTGACAAGGAAGAGGAAACTGCAATGAAAGGAAACTAACAAAGCCTGGAAAAAACGTGTTTTTGATATGCAGACTGGTAACTTGCTTCACTCCCAATCCGCCATGTCTCCACTGCTGTTCCTGCTTTCAGCCTCTGGTTCCGAATACATCGTGGCTTTCAGAAAAAAAAGTCCTTTAGATCTGTGTCGTGGCTATGTTGGGGCCTTTGAAACTCAGGAAGCAGAAGCAATGAGTCATTATTTTACAGCAAGTGAAATTCATCGGTCTCCTTAAGTTTTCCTTTATTGTTGCTGTAGAAGTCAAACTAAGTCATCTTAAGTTTTAACAGTTTAGAATGAATGCCTCTTGTGGGTTTTTTTTGTGGTTTTTATTGTGAACTAATGAGATTTCATATGCTAAACTAATACAAAGTGATAATTTTGAAGTGGTCGGTAAATGAACCCCAGCCAGAGTCCATTCTTTATAGAATCAAGCTTTGGTACAGGTAGAGCTGCAGGAACGAAACTGTTTTGCAAATTGTTCTTTGCTTGAGAGTCCGCTCTCCACAAATGATCAATTGGATCTATGTGTGGGCTTTGACTGGGCCATTTTAATAGGAATACGCCTCAATCGAAACCATTCCATTGTAGTTGTGGTTGTTTATTGCTATTGTCCTGCTAATTTCTGTTTCTGCTGATGAAAGCCATCCACCCTGCATGATTCTGTCGCCATGTTTCGCTGTGGGGTTTGGTGTGTCTTGTCCTGTGTTTTGTTTGTAGACCATAAGGTTTGCATTATCTCTCATGAGCAGAACTTTCTTTGACCGCTTCTACATCCTCTACACGGCTTGGAGGGAATGTGAAATGTAAAATCTTGCTACTTGATAAAAGCCAGATTTGCGAACTGCTTGACTTGTAGTTGTGTTGTCGTTTCCCACCTGAGCTGTAAATCTCTGGAGCTCCTCCAGGGTTACCATTGGCCTCTAGGATGGTTCTCAGATCAATGCTCTTATTGCCTACCTTTTTAATTTTAGATGATTGATTTTGCAGTGTTACATGAGGTCTTCAAACCTTGGCCTGTTTTTTATCATCTAACCCTACTTTGAACTTAACTTTATCGACCTGTCTGCTGTGTTCCATGATCTGATTTTCTTTGTTTGCAAATGTTCTTTAACAAACCCTCTAAGGCCTTTTAAAGAACAAAGGGATTGATATTGAGATTAAGATGGACAGGTTGTCTTTTTACTATTTAGATGACTTCTGAAGGTCGTTTCTTTAGAGCGTCAAGAGTAAAAGGGGGTGAATACAAACACACGCCACATTAGACTTTTCAGATTTGACGACATTGATGTTTGTGGTTGTAATGTGAGTATATGTGGAAATGTTAAGATGAATACATGGCAAGTTACTATAAACTTTAAAATCTTTGAATTTCATTATTTCAATCGGATAATCCCTGTCATCCCTGTCATACCTGTCGTCCTGAAGTCTGTACGTCCATCAAGCTTTATTCTAGTTAAAGCGTTGAATAATGTGGCTTAAAATCGTCGGTTTAATCTTGGTTTTGATGGAATAGACCTTTTGTTCTAATCTTGCTAAGGAAGATATGGCCCTGACAGATTGGGGTCACGTTCTGAGCCGCGGATCTGCTCTCCTGTCATCCGCTTTTAAACCGGAGTGCAGCGTGCAAGCGGAGGTCTGACACTAAAATAAACCTTCCCGCCAGTTGTGTAACATCTCAGGTGTGTGTGTTTAACTGCGAAGACCGTGTGGAAGACTGAAACTTATTGTCCTTGTTTTTTTCTCCTCAGGTTGGCGACATTGTCACAGTCACACGGATGAACATCAGCGGTCAGTGGGAGGGGGAGGTGAATGGACGCAAAGGCCTCTTCCCCTTCACGCACGTCAAAATCATAAACCCCCAGAATCCAGATGAAAGTGACTGACTGGAGGGCTCAATCGGAACCTCTCGGCGGTATTGACGTGTACCTGACCCCGCTGGCCCGTCTCCTCCTGCCCCGCCAGTGTCGTGGTTATGCGCTTGCCTGCTTTGAGAGGAGGAGGGGGGGATCTTTACCGTAACATAAAAGCAAACCCCCCACCACCAACACCACCTCTGTTGCCGCCAGCCTTTGCGAGGCTATCTGACTGTTTACAGGTGTGGACATAAGACTTAAATTAAAAACCAGACCTAACCACCGCTAGTTCCTTTTTGAACCAATTTTTCTTTATTTTAATTTGCAGAGGATCGCTGGGCATCAGTGTGAGTGTGTGTTTGTATGTTAAACTGCATGCGAGCGTACTCACAACTGATTTCTCACGCATTGCATCACAACACGTCAGTCCTCTCAGACTCTGAATATTCATCATGTCAGCCTTCTTTTGAAAAAGTTTTTGTACATGTGAGAATAATTGTGTAGTAAATGGGGTAAAGCGGCGTCCACATGGATTTAGGAGAGCACTGAGGCACCGAGGAGCTGTCTAGCCAATAAAAAAGACGATGGTGCAAACAATCAAGTGTTGTACCTTTTTAATGATCAGCAAATTGGTCAGGGGGTTGGACATTTTTTTTTTTTTTTTTTTTTTGGTTAGAGTTTAGTTTGTGTGTTAAGTGATTTTTATTTTTTTTGGGAATGTGTCGGTTGAAGCAAAAACAGAGTTGGGTTTCTGGAACGATTCCATTATCGACCACATTATCCAAATCTCCCTGACTGGCTACCAAACATATTGATGCTGGTAAGACATGACGTGGCCAAAATGTCATCCTGTTCTTCTCTTGTTGAGCGAGAAGAGGGATTTATCTCCTCTAGTTTTGAGTACATCTTAGAGGGTAACTTGTCCACTTTTGAAAATGGTTTTAGTGATTAGCAGAGGGCTAATAAACTCTAGGAGTAAAATGAGTTTTCTTTTAGGAAGCTTCATTTTTCTCTCAAAAACAAGTGCCAAGTTTTTGAGCTAAGGAGCGGCTGTTGTCTAGTTCCGCACCTCCACTAGCATCTGACGACCCGGCAATAGTAAAAAAAAAAAGTTTTCAGTCCAAATTTTTAATCCCATCATTGCCTTCAAGGTGGAATAATTCTTTTACCTTCTCTTTTTAATGTGCTAATCTTTTTGTGTTTTGTTTCTGCATACTTAACGCAAACAGAGCCCAGTAGAGCAGTTTAAAGCGTCCACGGTCCACATTGTGCTATAGATGGTTGTGCTGATCATCAGGACCCCCAACAGTTATGCAAATGATGCAGCTTTCTGTTGTAAAAGGAAAACATTTTCCACCTTTTTTAACTCTGTAATGTTTAAATTGACGCTCGGCCAAATACTCAAAGGTATTGTGCAGCTTACGTTATTTTTTTTTTCTTTTATTTTTTTGGTCCGTTTTGAATCAAACATTTTAAAATAAGTAATGTTATTTAAAGGGTGACTTGCTAAAAGGGAAAATAAAAATGCCTGCTGGTTGCCTACATGCATGGCCTCTTGACCCGGGTCCGTGGTCTCGCCTGGTCATATGCTGCTTACTGTCAATTATCTCATAAAGCAAAGTTTCTCTGTTTATTCCTTTTTTAAATGAATCCAGAATGTTTTGCTTTTCTTGCCAGGATTATTTAAATCTAGTTGAGCAATACACCCTGAGTATATCCCTACTTGAGATGAACTTTTCTCTTGCTTTATTTTGCAATGGCATTAACAGTATTACTGTGCTCCCCCACCTAGAAATTCTAGAAAGCCTGTCCTTCAAAAAAAAAAAAAAAAAAAATCAAATTGTGCCTTTTTTATTTTCTAATACCATTTACATGTGTTAATATTTCCCATGGTTAACACCTGTGCTGGTAATGACCCTTTATGTACAGAACAAGTAAATAAAATTTATGTCTACTTCTTTAAGCTGCCCTCTGGTGTCTTCACTGTGCCCCACATGTGACATGACAGATGGGTGGGTGGTTGTTTGCGGCAGCTCAGGCGCACTGGTTGTGTTTCTGGACCACAGGACAGTTGCTCTTGCTTTTTTTTTTTTTTTTTTTTGAGCAGTTCTAGTTTTGATTCTGCCTGCGCCCAGGAGAAAGGAAGCAATTAATGAATTTTAATGAGGTGCTAAGAAAAGAACGTCAGCTGACCCAGAGACGGGAACGGAAAAAGTTTTCAAGGGCAGCTTTGCATGGTCCATGTGCCATGTTTGTCCAACACTTTGTAAACCAAATTATGGCAATGCAATGGAGAGTTGTAAATGCAGATATATGTAGGAGGTGTAGTTCACACACAGACGCTTTTAATATTATCTTGCAACAAATCATATAATTAAGTTTGCTAAGTTTCTGTATGTTAAGTTTTTTGATCATAAGTAACATTTGCACATGACTGGGTTTTAAAAGGACCAATGGTGTGGCAATCAAAAGCTGAATTAAATCCTTATATTTCAGCATTAGTTTTAGCAACTTAGCAGGAAACGAAACCTTGATTCTGTTTCTGTTGTCTGTGTGTGTATTGGACTCAATTTTCATGTTAGGGCATGAGATGTTTCTGTAAAGATGACTGCAGTCCCAGTGCGTTGACGAAAATAATTCTGCAACACAGTCAACTTATATTTGTTTGCATCATTAAATGTGGCTCTAAGAGGAAGGAACAGAGGAAATTTTCATTTACCTTTTGCCTTTAAATATGAATTCAAAAGAAATGCTTACGGCTACAGTGACTTAAAAGGTATCCATAACCCTTGAACTTCTTCAGCTTGTCATTTATAACTCCACAGTATTTTATTGCGACGATGCGATGTGCGACATTTCTGCCTTGCTTGCCAAAATTAGCAAGTTGAAAGTACTTGAGAAATTGAAAGGGGTTTATTTTAAGTTCTTTCTAACCAACAAACTAAACGTAGAAAATGTTTAAGGCACCAGTGGCCTTTATTTTGAGTATTTAGGACAGGACCTGTACAGAGAGAGAAGTAGGGAAGACACGCAGCGAAGGTCCCAGGGTCGGGAATCGAACCCTGGACTTGTGCGCCCGTTCTACCACTACACCCTCCTCCATCTCAAATGTTGAATATTTTGATCAGTTGTTACAATTAGGTAAGAGTTTGGAAATCATGGTAGATCCAAAACATAAGGGGTTTACATGTTGGCCCTGTTAAAAGCATACAATGTCCCACATTTCCTTAATGTAGATTTTCTTTTTTTAAAGTTAATTCTTTGTACCAAAAACAAAGATCTGGGTCACAGTTTCTTCAAATAGGCTTGCTTTATTTAGCAAGGTTTATGAAAGATTCCCAAGTCTCCTTTTGTCACTGGATGTCGCTAGAAAGCAGAGAACGGTTAAAAGATAATTTGTCTTGTACCTAAAGTTTTCCATTTTCAGAAGATTTTTAATTACAAATTTTATGAAAAACTTCACTGTGGTAAAAACCAACAAAAGGGCTACTTCCAATTGAGAAAATGTTCCAAGATTTAAAAACAGCTTAGGTGACTAATATCTATTGTCAACATGTAGACTGTAAATGGTAGAGATGAACCCAAATACATTTTGAGCTGTAGCTGCATTTAAAGAACACATGCCGCACTTTTCAGGCTTTTATTTATAAATAATTCCACATCACCTTAACTGCACTTTTAAGTGAAGATCTCCAAAAGAGCTGTTTTTGATAATAATGACAAGATGTGGAAAAACTTCAAGCTGTGTGAATGTGAACTTTTCTGACTTTCAATGGATTTAAGGTAAATTGTGTTTATACATTTGCTTTTTATTCTATTCTGGGTCTCTAAAAGCACTTTTAATGTACAATAGACATCGACCTGATTAGGTATTGGAGCCAATCGATGTATTCCTCTGGACTGACTGCACGTGATTGGCTATAGCTCCAGAGTAAACACGCTTAATGACTGACCTCTCCTCCGGGCACAACCTGTGTGTGTTTCAGGGTCGATGTGCTGCAGTCCATTACAGCTGCCTTTAAGCCAGCTTCAGTGCCTGCCTGGGGAACATGCAGTTTGACCTAGTAATGGAAGGTACTATGCAGAAAAGGGGTGTATTTTGATTTCGTAGATTTGTGCCTTAATGTATTAAATGGAAATTGATGAGTAAAGCAACTAAAGTTACACAAATCTCTCCCACAAATGTAGAAGTTTCCAAAAGAGCCTATCTTTAGACATTTATCAGTGTATTTCTTTGTGCTGAGAATGATGGGGTGGGTAGTGTCATGAAAATTTATCTTCACACCTCTAAACAACCATTGTTAAAGTATTGACTTGTTCTCTCCACACTTAACAAGAGGGGGTTCAAATTGGGTGACGTGGTTTATTGTTTATGGTTTATTCTAGAATTGTGCTGCTCTGGGTGGCTGCATGTTGGAGAGGCTCTGTTGGGTACATATTAAGTTTTGGTTTTTTGTGCATTGGTTCCTCTTTTTTCTTAAAGAAGATTGCATTTCTTTGATCTGTATACTTTCTAGTTTTTGTTGCTGTGAAGCTGGAAGGATTTTTGCCGTAAATTTTTCCCTTTTTGACAATTTGTTATGATGCGTAACCATGGCAACAATGTGGTTTACAGCCGGGAGCAGCTGATTAACATCGCAAAAGCTGAAATAATACCTAAACTGAAGCCGCAAATCCCTGATGAGTTGATAAGGAGGAGACGTGGATGCAGAGCAGGAGCGAAAAGGAAACAGAAAGAGGAAGTTCAAGCCATCTCTTCCATCGATTATTATGGGGAACGTAAGATCACTGGCTAACAAGATGGATGAACTCCAAGCCCTTACAAGGACTCAGCCAGAGTACCGTGAATGCAGTGTTATGTGTTTTACTGAGACGTGGCTGCTGGATCATATCCCCTACTCAAACGTCTGTCTGCCAGGCTTCCTGACTGTACAAGCAGACAGAGATTAAATTCAAAAATACTTTATTGATCCCAGAGGGAAATTAAGAGTTGGTATAGCTCATATGATTAATTCTTTAAGGAGTTGTAGTAGATGATGGCTGTGGGCAGGAAGGATTTCCTGTAGCGGTCTGTATTGCAGCAAAACTGAAGAAGCCTCCGACTGAAGACGCTCTGTTGTTGTAGGACTGTCTCATGAAGAGGATGCTCAGGGTTGCCCATATTTTTTTTGATTTTATGAAGAATCCTTCTTTGCATTATTATCTCCAGATTTTCCACAGTTGTCCCAAGAACAGATTGTTTAGCCTATTTAAATCCCTGGCTCTGATGCTGCTACCCCAACAGATGGCGGCTGAAGAGATTACACTCTCCACAACAGACTTGTAGAAGATCTCCAGCTTCTTGCTGCAAACCTTGAAGGACCTAAGATCTGAAGACGAGCAGAAAAAGAAAAGGTGGTGGAGTAGCAGTGCTTGTCAACAACAGATGATGTCATCCAGGACATGTTACTGTGAAGTATCGTCTCTGCAGCCCAGATGTCGAACTCTTGGCAGTGAGTTTTTGTCCATATTATTTACCAAGAGAGTTCACCAGTGTTATTTCGGCAGTTGTTTACATTCCACCATCAGCCGTTGCCGACACTGCATGTGATGTCATCAGTTCTGTTGTTGTTAAGCTACAGACCCAGCACCCCAATGCATTTGTGGCATTATCTGGTGATTTTAATCATGCTTCCCTCTCTACTACACTTCCAACATTTCAACAGTTTGTCAGCTGCTCTACAAGAGAAAACAAGACCTTGAATTTGTTTTATGCAAATGTAAAGGATTCATACACATCCAAACCAAGACCTCCTCTGGGAAAATCCGATCACAATCTTGTTTTTCTCTGTTCAGAATATAAACCACTTGTTCAGAGGCAACCTGTGTCAAAACGAACTGTGAGAAAATGGTCACAGGAAGCTAAAGAAGCCCTGCAGGGTTGTTTTGCAACCACAGACTGGATGACTCTTTGTCAAGCACATGGAGAGGACATCAATGCCATAACTGAGTGTGCGACTGACTATATAAACTTTTGTGTGGACAACATCATCCCCACCAGAACAGTGAGATGCTTCCCTAATAACAAACCCTGGATCACCAGTGACCTGAAGGAACTGCTAAATAAGAAAAAAAGAGCCTTCAGGGAGGGAGACAGGGAATTACTGAGGAGTATACAGAAGCAACTTAAGGTCAAGTTTGACTTCAACCAAGTCAGGAAGTGCTGCTACCCCCTTTGCCTCCCCCTCCCACTTGTCTGTCTCCAAAAGTCAGGTGATGAGGCAGCTGGAGAAACTGAACCGGAACAAGGCTGCAGGTCCAGATGGTGTCAGCCCCAGAGTCCTGAAGGCCTGTGCAGATCAGCTCTGTGGGATTCTGCAGCACCTCTTCAACCTTAGCCTAACTCAGGAGAAGGTTCCAGTGTTGTGGAAGACATCCTGCCTTGTTCCAATACCCAAAAGAACTCATCAATGACTATAGACCTGTTGCCCTGACATCCCACATCATGAAGGTCCTGGAGAGACTCCTGTTGGCCCCCCTGAATAAGCAAAAAAGAACATATTAGGACCCACTGCAGTTTGCTTATCGCTGTGGAGTTGGAGATGCCATCATCCACCTACTTCAACCAACCCACTGTCATCTGGACAAAGCAGGCAGCACTGTGAGGATCATGTTCTTGATTTCTCCAGTGCATATAACACAATTCAGCCTGATTTGCTTCGTCAGAAACTCCTGAAGACACAGGTGGAGCCCTCAACAATCGCCTGGATCAATGACTACCTGACCAACACACCACAAGTTGTGAGACTGAAGAATTGTGTGTCAAACCAGGTGGTCAGCAGCACACGAGCACCACAGGGGACCGTACTCTCACCATTCCCTTTCACTCTGTACACCTCAGACTTCCAGTACAAATCAGAGACCTGTCATCTGCAGAAATACTCAGATGACTCTGCAATTGTCGGGTGTATCAGAGATGGGCAAGAAGCTGAATACAGAGAGCTGGTGGACCGCTTTGTGACATGGTGTGGAAACAATCGTCTCACCTTGAATGTGAACAAAACAAAGGAGATGATTGTAGATTTCAGATGAAACAGGGATAAGTCAAAAACTGTTTCCATCATGGGAGAAGAAGTAGAGGTGGTTGAGGAGTGTAAATACCTCGGAGTTCACCTTGACAACAGACTGGACTGGAGGCACAACAGTGAAACCGTCTACAAGAAGGGACAGAGCCGACTGTACTTCTTGAGGAAGCTTAGGTCCTTCAAGGTTTGCAGCAAGATGCTGGAGATCTTCTACAAGTCTGTTGTGTTGAGTGTAATCTCTTCAGCCGTCATCTGTTGGGGTAGCATCAGAGCCAGGGATTTAAAAAGGCTCAACAACCTGATAAAGAAGGCTGGTTCTGTTCTTGGCATTACTGTGGAACCACTGGAGATGATAATGCAAAGAAGGATTCTTCATAAAATCAAAAAAATTATGGACAACCCTGAGCATCCCCTTTATGAGACAGTCATACAACAACAGAGCGTCTTCAGTCGGAGGCTTCTTCAGTTTCGCTGCAATACAGACTGCTACAGGAAACCCTTCCTGCCCACAGCTATCATCATCTACAACAACTCCTTAAAGAATTAATCATATGAGCTATACCAACACTTAATTTCCCTCTGGGATCAATAAAGTATTTTTGAATTGAATTGAACTGAATTGTTTACCAGAGATGCTGTCATAAAAAAATGAATCCCTGACTATTACTTTCTACAATTATAATGCTGCCTATACAAAAGCCAAGATGTTCTATTCTATTGCAAAGTCTTGAAACAGATTCTTAATTAGTTTTAGGCCTGGGCTTTGATTGGGCCATTCTTGCACATATGAATATGCTTTAATCTGAGCCATTCTATTGCAGCTCTGATTGGATGTTAAGGTGTGTTGTCTTGCTGGAAGGTAACCAGCACCCCGGCCCTGAGTCTGTTGCAGCCTTTGACAGGTTTTTCCACACTGTATTTGGCTACTTCCTTTTTCCCACCAACATTGATAAGTTTCAATGCAGAGTTTTGGCAAAATGCTTCAAATCCTTGAAAACAAGTGTAGTTAAACAACATTTTCAAGGTCTCAAAAGTGCAAAATCTTACATTGGGTCCTTGAAATAGCTTGAAACTGATTTTATTTCATGCTACTTTCCACACCTGCTGATTTGTGCACATTTTGTATTGCAGCTTACACACTGGTTTTGTCTTGATAAAAGAACAAATGTAAAGAAACATACTTTTCAGCCTGAAAACCCTATTTCTTGAATTATAGTAGCTGTGTAGCTGGACAACTAAAATTAATAGGACATTGGTGTAGATACTAATGATTTAGATTTGTTATTCCATCTAGAATGCTAAAAATGAAAATTTTTAGTATAATTGTTGGCAGAAATAACAAAGAAATCATAATATAAAAACTATACTTCTTGGATTTTTTTCAAACATTCAAACAAATTCAAAAGGAATGTGCAAACTTGTTTTTGTGCATAATGTTTTTAAAGCATATTTCAGAATGTGGAAAAGTCAAAAGATGAAATGAGGTGCATCCACAACTTTACATTTAATGAATCCCCACTCCATGATGCTGCCACCACCATGTTTCATGGTGAGTATTGTGTTCTCTGTGATGTGTAGTGTTAGCTTCCTTCCCCAACAGCTTTTTGATGTCCCAGGACCAGAGCACCTTCCTCCACATGTTTTCCGTGTCCCCTACATGACTTAAGGCAACCTGCAAACAGGATTTCATAATGACTTTGAAGTTACAGAGGCTTTCACATTGCCACTCTTCCATAAAGGCCAGGCTAAATTTGACTGACTAAGCTGTAGCTGCTCCAGCTTCATGACAATTGGTTGCTTTAGATTTCATTTAGGGGTAATGGAGTAAAAAGGGGTGAATAGAAAAACATGCTGCACTTTTCAGATTATTTGTTAAAAGAAAAATATATTTTTTCCTCCCATTGCATAATTATGTGCTACTTTGTGTTTATCACAATAAATCCTAGTAAGATGCATTGAAGTTTGTTGTGAAAATGCAACAAAGTATGGAATAGGAGTCTGAATACTTTTGTAAGGAACTTTATTTCTGGAAGACCTAACAGTTAAATAACTGTTGTGTAATCTTATCTATAGGCAAGGCAAATTTATTTGTTTAGCAAACTTTCAACAACAAGGAAATTCAAGGTGCTTTACATGATTGATGGGTAAAATAAAAATAGCAGTAAAACACGTATAAGCCACTGTTTTGGGCTAAGTGCTCAAGCTTAGTAACTGACTGTGCGCCATAGTTCATACTATATTTGCCTCTCTGAAAGCACTTTGTATGACAATGTTAAAATTTATGTAATTCACAGAAAAACATGTCAGTGACTGCTTTAGAATATATTCTTCAGCAGCCCAGCTCCCCGAGGCTTTGTATGTGTCCCAGATAGAGCTTCTCTTTTCTATCTTGTAAAACATTTACGGTGGCAGACGTTCCTGCCGTCTGCCAGGGGAAGCATGCCAGAGCGTGAGGCTGACTCCACATTAAGTTGTTATCCCTTTCTCAGGTCAGATGCATTACTTTGGAACAATTTTCTTGTTGCTTTTATGCATCCTCATACCTCAGTAGTGTTTAGTTGTATCGTGCTTTTTACACAGACGATTTCAGTATAGGTTGTGAAGTAATTGAAAGTCTTTTTTTTATATCTAAAAGGTGAAGGGACTAATATTTGTACAGTTTATATTTGTTCTGAGAGCATTTCTTGGAATTTATGAAATCGTTGTTGTATTTCAGACTGGCAGAAGTTATTTTCTGCAGCCGGAGATTTCCAGTTTAAATAGACCACCCAAATCATCAGGGTATGCTTGATTTATTCATTTATTTTTGTTAAAATGTAAATGTAAGGCAGCAGCACAGCTCGAGTTCATTGCGTGAACTATCTTTCAAGCGTCACCTCTTTTGTAAAAACATACAGAAAGTTGCATTTAACGCTTTCTTGCCATCCCTTCATTGATCCATCCTGATTGTTATTACCTCTTAGAAGTTACATAGTTGATAAATACCAAATATAGATTTTGGAATGAATGGGTTGCCAAGGGTGACAATGAACAAACATACAGTTCAACGTGTGCAGGTGTCAGCAGAAATTAAAACAGAAAGTTGATATGACTGGCAAAGAAAGCCTCAAACAATATCAAACATTATTACTCAGAACTAAAAGAAAGAGAAATTTAGCCAGCAATCTGTGTATGATTAAAGTAATAAAATCTTAACATATGGTTGTTGCAGGGTGTCAATAATAGCATCTTTGTGCCTCCTGAAATGCTAACAAATATTAACTATTTTGAGTTGATGTTTAATGGACATGTTTTTATTGTTTTGAACCGGCTGTACAGTCACCCATCATGCAGGAGTGATACAAATAGCACACCTAATTTGCCTATCTTGGACCTTAGACTTTAGACCAGAGTGGCAGCACAGCAGGCTCAGTGCCTGGAAAAAGTTCTGAGCTGTTGGTCAAGAAGCATAGAAATGTTTTTAACCCAAAGTATAGTGCATTAAAGGCCCCAAGTAATGACATAGCACCTAGCACAAGCACCATGCAGAAATAGACCTTTTTTAGCCGTTTCTTGCACCCTGAACACATTTTGTGTAGCTTCTATGAACGTGCGCTCAATGGAGAGTCAGTTGGTGCTGAAAACTGGGAGGTCAAGTTGTGTTTGCCGTTAGTCACACAGTACCCATGTGGGATAAGGTGCATGTTTTTCTATCATGTTTTTTCATAAAGCTAGAGTGGTAATATTGAAACTCTAACTGAATTTGGAAATTTGGAGAAATGAAACAGAAACTGGGACCATTTCTGTGGATGTTTGCATCATGGAAGCATAAGAACATAAGAACATAGTAATGGGAGTTAGAGGTGGAGGAAGAGGGGGCCGACACTGGACAGGGGGACCTTTCATGCCGGTTCAGAAAATCAACAATTTACTATAATTTGCTGTATTCTATCCATAATCTACTGTAAGGAAATATGGTTATATGTCTCCAAAAAATAAAGTTTACCAATTAGTTTAATTATTCTGATTTGATAGGTCATAATATGTGATATTTTAAGAGTT
The DNA here is from genome assembly GCA_963556495.2 of Valencia hispanica. Classification (NCBI taxonomy): domain Eukaryota; kingdom Metazoa; phylum Chordata; class Actinopteri; order Cyprinodontiformes; family Valenciidae; genus Valencia; species Valencia hispanica. Next base: position 14,479,482 of record OY747717.1, on the reverse strand, counting down.
GACTAGCTCAAATGGTGGGGATAAGGATCAAAATAAATGGTTTTCAGAAATAAATACCCAAATGTCTCGGGCCAATACGGAGACACTGATGCATGCTTTTATCTCCAGTAGAATTGATTACTGTAATGCCCTGCTTTCTGGTCTTCCCAAAAAGAGTATATCAGGTTTACAACTACTGCAAAATTCAGCAGCACGTGTCCTGACGAAGACCAGGAGGCGGGAGCACATTACACCGGTCTTAAAATCATTGCATTGGCTCCCTATACATTTCAGGATAGACTTTAAGGTTCTTTTAATGGTTTTTAAGTGTCTTAATGGTCTTGGGCCTTCTTATCTCTCTGAACTGCTTTTACCATACAAACCTTCGCGGTCTCTGCGCTCCTCTGGCAGCCGTCTCCTTGTCACCCCAAAAGTCAGGACACACATGCATGGCGAGGCGTCTTTCCAGTTTTATGGCCCTCACCTCTGGAACAGGCTGCCAGAGGACCTCAGGGCTGCAGAGAACGTTCATGTTTTTAAGAGCAGGCTCAAGACTCACCTTTTTAGCTTAGCTTTTAACTGATTATTATTTATTACTGTTTGTTTGATTGCTCTGCATGTTTTATATGATTATATTTTTTTTATCAGTTTTACTATTTAATCTTAGCACATTAATTTACTGTTTATTTTTATACTTTAATTTATCTTAATCCCTGTTCCAGTGTTTCCTCTGTGGGAGCCCTCTGCCCCTGGAGCGGTGGTCGGCTGTGGCTGCCTGGGTGCTCTCCAGGTGGAGCTTGGGTGGAGGTGGGGGTCTTGGCCTTGCCTCCACAGGGCACCCTGTGTCGGTGCCTCGGCTGCTGCTGTTAGTCTACCGCTGCCGGGGCAGATGGCTCCTCTGATGGTGTTTCCTTGCATGGTTCATCTACAATGTATGGCCCAATGGCCCAATGTCCTTTTTTACTTTTTCTTTTAACTGTGTGTGTGCATGGGAAATGGGTTGGGGGGAGGGGGAATAACTGTGACCATGCTTTTAAATCTGTGGAAAGGGAAGGTGGTTTTATGTGGGGTCATTTTAATCTGTAAAGCACTTTGGGATGCAACTTCTTGTATGAAAAGCGCTTTATAAATAAAGTTTGATTTGATTTGAAATGAGGCATTTTAGATTTAATTTTTTTTATTATTTGCATTAATTGACTAAAATACATATCTATAAACTAGGAAGAAAATGGAAAAATTGCAAGAGAACGTCCCAGCATTCCTAAACTAAAGTTACAAAAACTGTCAAGGTTTTTCTAAATTATTTAATTGTTATCCAAATATACCTAGAGCCTCTTTTTTTTAGAGGGACAAAACTGAATGGTGTCAAAGTTCATCAGCAGGAGTAAGAAAAAAGTGGGTACTGGCTCCAGTCTGCCGGGTTGTGGTGGTCCTGTTGGTTACTGTAACGGTATTCCTATGGTCCGTTGTAGAGAGTGGATGAGGTGGTGTGGAGGAGGGTCACTGTTGGATCTCTGTTCCTGGGGGGTAGGCTAATGGGAATGGAATAATATTTTATACAGTACATGCTAACATATAATAAGCCAAATTGGTTGCTGAATGTTGCCATTGTTTAGAAGATATTATTTGATCATTATTGGATGCTGATTTGTCACTTCTATTCTTTTTTCTGACCTGTAATGTTGGTAGGCTGTTGATGCAGGCACCATCTGTTATTGACAGCTGTAGTCATACTCCTGCAGCTCCAGGGGTTCTGTGTGTATGTTTTCTGACTAGTCCTGCTCCTGGGCCTATGGGGAATTGGTGACCCGCCTTTAGTGACTGCTGTGTAGAGGCTCGCTTCTTCCCGGCCTGTGCTGACTGAGAGGTGGAGGGCATCCTCTGCAGGCATGACAAGGAAATGCAAGATCCATTTGTGAGATATATTTATCCATACTGTCTTGTGGTGATTTCATAGTCTGAGGTTTTGATCCCCAACTCCGTCTGTGCAAGACACCAAAAGCCTGCTGTGAATATAGTCACAGTACATGATTGAATTGGTGCATTAGTAACAGATTAGAAACAACTTATTTGAGTAAAATGCAAAAAAAGTACCTGCTGCACTTCCTGTCTTCTGTGGACCTTATTGCAGGGGAATCTCTATTTGGGTGGCACCTATGGGGAAAAAAAGTGTCACAATTATAGTTATTTAAACAGAAACCCAAAAGGAAATATACTGGCAGTAATCCACTAATGTTTGATAAAATGCCAAAATAACTTACCTTTTATTGTGAGAATGGGCGCCTCCGTCCCTAACTCCCTTTGCAAATGGATTGTGGTCAATCTTCAGTCTGGTATTCTAGTATGCCATTGCATTTTTTTTAAGCCAAAATGAACATCTGACTTGGTTTAGTGTTCTACAAAACTGCAGCGCATTGTAATAAACTGTAGTACCTTGCAAAAGCATTCACATCTTTTGATCTGTATTTATATTATAACCGCAAAAGTCATTGTATTTTGATGGAATTTTATTTTATATGCTAATAGAAACCACCTCATATTTATGAAGAAAAAGTCAATCAATGAAATAATTTTTAAAAACAAATATCTGAAAAGTGTGGCATGCATCTGCAAATGCCTTTAATCTGATACCCCTGAAAAAATCTAGTGCAACCTTCAGAAGTGATCTAAATAATAAAGTCCACCTGTGTGTAATTTAATCTTAGTATAAATACAGTTGTTTTTTGAAGGCTTGAAAAAGTTAGCAGGAAGCGCAATAGTGAGACACATGTGGGGAAAGATTATGCACCGAAGAAGAAGCTATTTTTGACTTTGATTGGTTATTTTGCGCATCATGTACACACCTATGGAGGACTGCAGGGGTCATTGGAAAAGCTATACAGCATTTTGACGATGAGTGGTTAATTGTGAATTAAAAATATAGATTGCTAAATATAATTTTAAACTCAAAAATTAATCCATACAAAAAAAGACAAATTTGAAAATCATTTTGCAATAACACATTTTAAATGGAAATAGTTAAGAAGAATTGCAAATTGTATTTATTATTTGATTGTTAAATACTGTGATTTGAAAATGTTTTTCAAATCCTATTTCAAAATGGAGAATTAAATACCACAATTAATAAATGAGTTTGTAAATATCTTTCCTTTTCATACATTTAAAAAAGTTATTCCTTTTCTACATCTGTTTTCTCTTTCTGGCTCTCATTTTCAAATCCTTTATGCAATTGCAATTCCTAAATGGTTTACCCCCTGTCCTTTTAGCATTCGAGTGACCCTCCTGGTCCCCGACCACACTGAAATCCAAGTTCAACCAATCACAGTTGCTCCTCGAATGTAACCAGCTCTCTCATTGGTTATATGTTGTTTGTTCGTGTGCCCAAGCTTGCCGACTAAAGCTGGTTTTGACATTTTCTGTAGGTCAATCAAGAAAAAGTTTATCGGGGTATAGATACATTTTCCCAGGCACTATATATGGGAATGACTTTAATGTTTATTTGCATCTTAAGATTTATTGATACCTTTGGATTTTGGTAAACAGTAACATCAGTGAAGATCGTCTCTGGGAATGAGAAGGTCTGAAACGACCGCCAAAAGACTGTGTGTGGACTGTCTGTAGGGCTGGGCAATTAATCGAATTTTAATTGAAACCGTGATATTAAAAAGCTTGATGACAATAATCGTGTGGTGTGTTTTAATCATTATGCCAACTGACCAATTCAGTTGAAGCACCCCCTTGTTGTCAAGCTAACTGCCCAATCAAGTCACTAAGAAGCATGAGGCCCCTGCTGGTAGGTAAAACGAAAGTGCAGTGTAAAGAGAGTAGAGCTGGTGAAGAATTTTGAAGCAAAATGGACAACAGGGAAGATGATAAAGATGACCAAACTGTTGACACTGACCACAGAAGAGAACACAGCAATGACATTGTGGAGAGAAGTGGCATCGTGAGCTCAGTAGTGTGGAAATGGTTTGGATATTTCAGAGAGGACAGCAGCCAGACTACTAAATTGATCTGTAAAATCTGCCGACGGACCATTTCAAAAAAGCTCTGTAATACAACCAATCTATTTAATCACCTGAAGTCCTATCATCCCTCTGAGTATAAAGAGACCCAGCAAAAACGATCAATATCAGTGTAAAGTGACGCTAGCATGAGTAGTGGTGGTAGCCATGCTAGGACTAGCTCTGGTGCAAGAGTAAAGCAGAAGCAGTCTGTCGCCTCATCTTTCGCTGCTTTTGCGCCGTGTGACAGAAATTTCAGACAGGCAAAAACTGTAACAAATGCAGTTATTGCCTGTCAAAGGATTCCGTATGGTATAAGATTATTTAAAATAGGGAATTGCACAACAACACATTGACCAAAAACAAAGTTAGGAAAGATGCATGGTGTCAGGTTATAGCATGAATGCTAATTTTCACCTGCAGTCCCTGGGCAGGTTGATGATAACCTACTGGGATAAAACAATATTTTAAAAGGTATATATATATATACTTTACAAGAGGAGTGTCCCGTACCAGCTCCCAATGGCCACCACCCTGCAGGTCCCTGGTGCAACAACACCGACGCATAGTCAGCCCGAACCAAATGGGTGACCGTGTAGAGGGCCGCAGGCAAATGGATCCACCCGACCCGAGCCAGCGCGCCAAAAGGGGAAACCCAGAGATCCCCCAAGAAAACAGCCCCAAGGACCGACCCTGGACACCGCCCCTACATACACATACCCACTCAAAAACTTTTTCTTTAAAGGTTTTGTGGCCACAGTGGTCTTTATTTGAAAGTGGACAGTACAAAGAGGGGGGAGAGAAGTGGGGAAGGACATGCAACAACAGTCCACTGGGACGGGACTTGAACCTGGGACAATAGTGTCGAGGACTGAGGCCTCTGTACATGGGGTGCCTGCACAAACCACTACGCTACGCGCCGCCCCATTAGCAAGCAGTTCTGAAGTGATCTGATGTTGTTAGCAATACAACAGGAGCGGGACGCACTATCTGTATGTAACATTAATAGTTAAGGTTATATTTAATTGTTTTTATTATTATTGTTTTGATTAGACAAAAATTGAATCAAAAATCGAGATCGTTCAATATAGTGAAAATAATCGCAAATATTTTATTTTCATAATCGCCCAGCCCTAACTGTCTGCCTGTATCACATGAAACCGTGGGTAGTAGCGATGCATGGAGTGAAGGATAATCTGAGTAAAAAAAAGAAAGCAACCAAAGTAAGTCATTCAGCCTAAGGACCATTTCATGTTATATTTGTGTAGAGCACTGTCTTTACATGGCCATGTGGATCCAGCTTCAACTTGAAGGACAAAAACTGCTTCATTCAGTGACTTCCAACAGCAGGGGAGTCAGGGTGAATGTATGTCCGACATGGGGGCTGGGACCCAGACGTCCCTGCGACCTCCCACTGCTCCTGCTTCCACCACTACAGAGAGACTGATGGGGGAGGGAGATTTGCAGCATTACCACATGAGAGACCTCAGGATATAAGTATTAATCAAGATGTTCCAAGATCAAAAAAAAAATATTTTAATTGTTCTTACTGTTTGTTGGCAGGCTATAAAAACTTTTACAATCTTTTTTTTTCCTAAAGGAAATTAATCACTCAGTTTTAAATCTTGATCTTCACAGACACCCCCAAAGCTCTCCCTAAGAGCTTTGATTTGCACTACACTGTTTTCAAGTGCGTGTTGACAGCAACCGCTGAGACCAAATGGGCCACAGAAAACAATAGGAGCTGCTGAATGTATGGGATGGCAGACTGCTCCTCACTCATCGACTGTGAATGAGGCTGGGATGCTAATTGATTGGGCTTCCAGCCGGTCGTGCACAAACAGGAAGCAATGAAAGGCTTTGATATGCAGCAGTGAACAGTTGCAGGCAGACAGGGCAGAACAGTATCTGACTGCCAACTAGTGCCTCTTATATTCTGCAGCCTGATGGGTTAAATCCACAGAGAGAAGAAGAACATGCTGGGGATGTGTTAAATACGATCATACCTTTTATTTGAAGTTGTTTTCAGGATCTATATCCACCATGATGACATAATTTGCAAAAGGTTGAAGCCCAGATAGGCTTATGGTGCAGTGTGGAAACATTCTCCTCAGATAAACACAGGGTGTTAGAAGTTACTTTAACCATTTTTGCTAAAATTTTTCTCTTCAAAACAGAAAATACAAATTTTCTTTAGTTTCTTTAGATATTGACATTGGGGAAGCTATCCGTGTTGTTACCTTCCATGTTTGGTTATTATCATCTCTGTTCCAATGGAGTGAAAATACTTCCATAGCTCCTCCAGGGTCATCTGGTTGCAGCCCTGCTGGTTAAAGCTAATATGGACTGATGAACACAGTGGCATGTTGAGGTTCAATCTTGGATCTGCTGGAAAATTGGTAAGAAGTGCAAACATAAATTGACAAAAAAAGTGAAAATATAGTTGCAGACAGTATATTAGTTCTGTTTGTCATCCAAATGACTGAAATGTTTTTACTGCAGGGTAGAAAATATACAGCAAAGTCTGCCAAACTGATATTTTTCTTCTCTTTCACTTATAGTACTGTAAACAAAAACAACCTTAGATCTTTATACATTGCCATAAAATCTTGATCAGGTTAGTAAAACAAAATATATCACAGTTTTCTGTTTTACACTAAAGCAAACATTTTGGGATGAAAATGAAATAAAGAGTAATTGTTCTTTTACCTCTTTAAAACAAAATATATTTACCATTAATCATTATTTAGCTACATCAAATCATATTAGTAAAATATGTATGGCCAGTGTCAGAGAGCATGTTAAAATGCATGTTCATCCTTAGAAAAGTTCATCTTACCAGAGATGTTTGGAACAAACTGCTTCAAGCTTTTATCATCACTAAGCACTGCTTTCAAATATTTGAATAGGGTTGGGATACTTCACAGATCCCTTTCCTGGAGAGGTTTGCTAGAGCTTGACATTGATTGGTCATCACTGATTAGGTGTGGTCTAAACCGCTTGGAGGGAAAAAGGAGAATCAGGGAGAGGGACTGAGGAGGCAGGTTGGAAAATAACCTGTTTTCGACAAAGTCAAACATAATACTGCAAACTTTCACTCAATCTCTTGATCCGATTTCTGATTATGGCAACCCTGTGAAAAAGTCTGCCTGTATACCGTTAAAGAACAAGATAGTTGGCTTACTAAGATCACATATTTTATTCTAAGATTTGGCGGAAATTAACAGGCTATATTAATGAATGAGCTGTAAAGGTAGTTAAACATGTGAAAGTTTCCGTTTTTGTTCTTCATGCAAGTGCAATTTGTGGAGGAAAACTAATTCTGCACATATATGCCTTACAACGCTATTCTTATTGTGAATCATGGTGGTGGTAGCATCATTCAGGGAGATATTTTTCATCATCAGCGTCAAGGAAGCTGGTCATCATAAAAGGAAGAATGGAGGTAAACTTAGGGTAATCCTGAAAAAAACCCTGTGTTCTAAGTAGCAGGGAAGTGATCAAAATTTCAAACTGTCTGAAGAACAAGAAGCCATCTTCTCTAGGGCTTTACATGTGTCTTGGGTACAGGATGTGAAATCACCTAACTGAAATTTTAGATCTGGCCTTGACAATGGCCTCACCACATCCATCCCCCCATGTGTGCATCGTGATATCTTTCAAGTATCATGTGGGGAGAATGGCCTCTCTTCTGCTTAAAACCCAGATGATAAGATGAGCGTCAAGAAGAAGGAAACCAAGGCAGGACTTTATAAAGGAATGATTTGAATACAAATCTGTACCATCCAATTGTGCTTCGACTCGGCTCTACGTGGTGTGATGGTAATATTTCAAGGTAATATATGAAATAATTGTTTAATTACATGTTAGTAAATGCATCTAAGGAATATGTGTTTAAACAGAAGTCAGTGAGGAGCTGATTTGATTTGGAGGCCCTGTGACCTCGTTCCCTTTGGCTCTGCAGTGTAAAGTGTTTTGTTAACCTTGGGGAACTAGACATCAGGACAACGTAGGGGAGATTCAGGAGGATAATATTGTTTTACTTTTTACCATAAGTTTGGGAGGAATGAGAGGGTGAGGGAGAGTTCGAGCTTTGCCCAGCTGTGTGATGACTCTGGCAGATCTGTTAAATAAATACAAGAAAATGCCTATGGGACTGCAGCTTCATCCTTTTAAAGGATATTTTCTTCCACAACAGTGGTCATAAAGGTTTTCTACTGGTAACAGTTACATGGTACCAGCCCCTTTTTCAGTACCTAATTGGCTAGAATTCTAAGTGTGCTGAGTTGGGTTGAAAAACAACACTAGAAGACTGCCGGTCACTGATTGGCTAGGGGGTGGAGTTAGTTGTGCGACAAGAGTGACTCACTTCGCATGAATCAGTGCCATCATTTGTAAAAACTCACAACAGCGACTGCGCGTACTTGGAGCTTTAAGGGAAATGACAACACTGAAAATGACACGATGGTCTAATGATGAAGTGCACTAATTGTTGTGCTTGTTGCGTTGTGTTGTGTCTGGGTCGTATACAGATCATGATGCGTCACTTTTCTGACTCTGGGGCTGCCCTGCTATGATGACCCCACCCACATAGAGCTGGTACTTAATTGTAATGGAAAATGACCTGAACCGTGAGTCGAGTAGAGCTGTGTTGATCTGTGCTGAAACAAGAAATTCATGAAGTCCACAGTTTCCAGGTATATTACAACTTAACACTTAGCACAAAGTCAGGCTTGTACCATTCTACTACCAAGCACCAAGCCCAGATTAGTCCATCAGATTGCAAGACAAACCAGCATGATTTCTTAATCCAGAGAACACTTCTATACTGTTCTGGAGTCCAGAGGCAATTTGGTGATGTAAGGTTTATTTGCAGCTAGTACTCGGCCATGAAAACCCTTTCCATGAGGTTTCCTACTCACCGAGCTAATATGACAGCAACATGAAGATGGGAGCTCTGGATCTGTTGACTTGAATGCACCTCAGCATACACTGTCTACATATTCTGATTATATCTGATATCCCACTCTATTGCTGAGTTAACATTGTTTCCATTCAATTTCCATTGTTATAATACCAGTTGATGGAATATTTAGCACAGAGGTAATTTCAAAGATTGATTTATTGTAGAGGTGGCGTCCTATCACAATACCTGCATCCATTATCTGCTGGTGTGGCTGCAAACGTTAGAAAATATCTATAGGATCTACTTACTTTTTCACGAGATTGCAGATGTGGACATATGATTAAAGGCCAAGAATATTATTCGAAGTAAAACTGATGTTTCTCAGGAAAACATTTCTTCCCTTGGATAAAGTTTTAAACACTAAATTTTGGCACAGTTCTGTTGTAGCTATGTGCCTTTACAAGAACTTTCTGTTTCAAGAAAAGACAAGCTGGAACATTCCACCTCTGCTTGAATCAACCTTAGGCTTGAAGATGGAATTTGTTCTGTTCCAGCCTGTGGCTTGTGTCATTTCTGCAACTATGCAACTGCATCTGCCTCTGCTAATGATATTCTATCAGACAGAGTAGAACTGTAAAGAAGAATAATTTCAAGTTAGACTTTTAGAGCATTGCATGAAATTCTTTGCCTATATACAAACCACAAACTGAGACGTAATTGTATAGGTGAAACATCATTCTTTGAGTGGCAGTAGGTTACAGCTTTTCTCTGTAATGTTTATTCTGCATGTTCAGCTGCATCAATTACTGCTGCACTCAAATTATCTTATAACACAGGAAATGCTGTGGTGGCATGTTAGGTTGCAGTTGGAAGATGCAGTGCATGGGCTATGTTTTACTGGAGCATCAGATGTGATGTGTGTTTTGTTCACCAACTTTGGATTCCGTTTGAATGAAAAAAGTTGGGAAGCTCACTAAACGCTGAAGTGGTTCAGAGAAAAAAAATTCATTTACAGAGAAAGGAACAGATGTGTGGTAGAACATTTGTGTGTGTGTGTGAGAAAAAAAACCCATTCGTAAAATACCTCTCACTCAGAACCACAAGGAAACTTGGCAACAGATGGTGGTACTGATAATACATTTGAAAAGATAATTGATCTAAAAAGAATGAAGAAAGTACTGAACTAATCATCAAGTTGCAAAGTGAAAGCAGTGGGAACTCAGAAACAGAAAGGATGTCTAACATGTTTTGAATAAAGACAAATCTTATAATCAAGCTGCTGTGTGGAAGCTGGTAGGGTCTAAAAACATGAACAGGTGAAGTCTAAAGATAAGAACAGACACAAGCATATCCATTGTAAATTATTTTATGTGCATTCATTTTTAGTTTTTTTAGGAGTTGTTACCATACAGCAAACATTTATAACGGGATATATCAGAGTTGTCAAACTAATTTCATAGAAAGAAAAAAAAGGTTGAGAAACCAAAGTGAACTTTCACCTAAAGCCTTATTTGCTTGTATTGCCACCTGCTGGAATACTCTGTAACAAGCAGTTTGAACATGGGTTTGAAACAAAAGGAAATTAAATTGTGGTATTAATTAATAATATACATTCTAAAGACTTTTTAATGTGTTGGTGTAGTAATAAATTGCTTTTACATGAATAAACAGTATGGACAGTTAAAAAAAACACACTTGAAAGAAATCTGAGTCATTGGACTCATTTTTGAAGACTGGCTTTTGGAAATTATAAACTGCTACTTTCTGATGTCTTTAATGAGCTTGCTGTGCTGCAAAGCAAATACAAACCTTTGCATAAACAAGACATATGGGAGAATTTAGCCTGTAAACATGTATAAACATTCATATTACAACCAGCAGGGGGAAGCACAACACAGAAAATATGGATAGAAATATTTGTAGAGGTTTCAGCTGTTACCCTATTTATATGTTGGAAATTTGGACATTAAAAGGGAGAAAAATCCATATTTTCTACCTAATACAAAAATCTAAAATAGTTTTCAGTTGGTCAAACAAATGTTATATAATCAAAATCATAATATTGCAGTTATGTTAATTTACAAACAAAATAATTGCTGCTTTTTAGATGTATAATAACATTTATTGAAACACCTTGCATATAACAAGTAAAATCTTTTTCCTTGTGTTGTATCCCACAGTTAACAGAGTGCTACATCCTTTCACACCAACACACGGCACTTTCCATCTTTCACAGGAAATTGCTCCAGCAGCAAATATTTCAGCCTCCGTTTGCCTCACTTCAGACTGATCGATTGGCTCTGCCCGACCTACAAGAGCCCTGCCCGTGATAATAGGAGCCATGGGCCTTCAGGTGCCGTTTCCGATTAAAGGAAAGGCTCCATGCCCCACGAGAAGCGCCTCACACATTTAAATAAATTTCCATACCTTTAGTGATCGTCATTTAAAGGATACTATTAGAGACTTATAGGGAGTCAGCTGTTAGGATTTTTAGCTTTCATGTTTAATCTTATGAACACGGATTTACAGCTTTTTGTGTTTCTTCCACTTAGAATTAATTTAAACAAGCACCCCAAAGACCCATTACCTCAAACAATCTCCTACAGCACAAATATTGCTCTTTGTCAGGCGTTCAGAGGACAGTGTTGTTAATTCAGCACCTGCGCCAACTTTAGGGGTCCTGCTTTGATGTGCGTTTGAGGACAGACAGAGATCCGAATGGACAACCAGAATGACAGCTGCTCCTCTCCCCAATGAACACCACCTCCCAGAGCTCACAGGGGGTTTACCCCTTAGAGCCCCAAATCTTACGACTCATCCATATGCAGAGAAGCAATCAACTGCAGTGAACATAAAATGTATAAAATGAGGTCCCAAATGTGCCAAAGATATTTGTCTATGTTCATACGCCTACTGCACATGTCCACTTAACATGTAAGTTAGCATTTGGGTGTGTCTTTGTAACTGGCAGCAGTTCTTCTGTGGTTACAAAATGTAACTACTAACTACTACATGTAGTTGACTGACCTGACAAAACATTTTGGCTTTTCAGTTTTATTTAATTCTGTATTTACTGTAGTCTTACGTTTCTCTGCAGTTACAACCTGTCGTCTTCCCATGTTGTCACAGACTGTCTTGTTCCACTGTTGCCTGGCTCGCCGTGTTGTCCGTCCCCATTTGCCACTTTATGTGCTTACAGAGTTATCAGTTTCATCTTCATTTTGTGTTTGATGTTACAGTAGTAATAAGTCATCTTTATGACCGTTACAACAGTCAACCACAGTCAGTGGTTTTTGTCACCGTGGAGAAAAAAAGATACATGTCTTCATCTGCTTAAAGTGAAATGGCACAATGTGGATTGTTCAACTTGTTCAGATTAATTATCGGTCTTTGTCAGATGACACAATGACCAGACATGTAGACAGCACTATTAGACACTATTAGACACTAATTTATACAGTTTATCAGAAAAAAAGTTGATTTGGGGGTGAGTTGCACTTTCAAAAAAGATTCACAAACCTGTATCATGATTTGCGTCATCACTGCAGTGGCTGTCAATCTGTACTTTTTGTCAAAAAAGAAAATCCTAATATCGATATTCGCATCCGTCTTCTCCTCCATGGGTTTAATGCGCATTGCATAGTATAGATCATTTGCACATTTCCTGTTTTTTCTGCCTGAAATACTTAATCATTGTGGAACTCTGTTTCTGGCAGCAATGGCGCAAGCGAGAAAAAAGTTATTGCAGCGTACCAGCTTGTTTTTCTTATGCTTTGAAGCAGCCCTACCTTCATTTCCACTCCTTTCCAACCCTGGTCGACGTCAGAGAAAAGTGGGTTAGGGCCATCAGGCAAGACAAGGGGTCCGATATTAATATTAAAAAGGGCAGTACTTATGTTTGCAGCAGATTCTTCCTGGCTGAAGATTACGTGGCGGGGCTAACTGTTAGTCGCCTGAAGTCGGATACAGTAGCCTACCAAGTTTATTCTCCTGGAATAACTTCAAACCAGGTACTAATAGGGAGTCAGTGTATGCTCGATGCCACAAACGGCAGTTTGTGCAGCTGTCCCCTAAAGAATTGGAGATCCAGGAGCTCGAGAGGGCAAAGAAGGTGATGAGGCTGGACCATGATTATGCAACGCCACATCTCACCGCAGGTAAGATATCGACATCCACCTGGTCTAAGATGTATGGTCTTGTGTGCATTCATGATGAGTAAATGGTGCTGAACTCATACAGATGGTTTAAAAGCTTTACCTGCTTCATATTTCTGTATCTTCCCTGGCTGTTTTTTTTTACTTGTCCTGTCCAGCATCATGACAGCAGAATGGTGGAGTGTCTGCTGTGTTGTGTCATTCAAGTTTGTTTTGCTAAGAGGAGGATCCTCTTAATTATTTAATTATATTCTTTATTAGCAAATAACTGAATTTACATATTATTGCTGGACATGACAGAAGAGGGGACAAAAGTCAAAATAACAATTAAAAAAAGGCAACCACCTGCAACAGCTTTGAGAATATCAAACTCAATTATTGGGACCACTTAATAAAATAAAGGGGAAAAAAACTACATAATGAATCAAAACAGCAATATCATCAGAATAAAAACTTATGGCATACACATTAAACATACCTGTAGATATTGTTAAGATCTACAAGACAACTCTTACTACATCAGAATTCAGGTTTGTAAATGCGATGGAAAAACAAAATGCATTTAATAGGCCTGCATTCATTTATTTATTTACATATAATTTTGCATTCTATTATTGTGGTTTTAATTGTATAAAAAGTAAATATTTGTCTGTATACAAATTTTTCAATATGGGTCTATAATTTAACATTTTTTTAGGGTTTTTTCAAGGACTGAATTAATTCTGCCTTCTCTACTCTTTTCTACCACAGGTACTCTACAAGAGGGAGCAGATATCATTCAAGACTTGGAAGCCAAACTGGAGAAATCGGACCAAGCCCCTCTCGCAGCTTGCCATTGGTAAATGAATTTCCCATGTACTCAATGTGAACAGCTGCAGGCATGAAGTAGCAGCTCCTAGCTGTTCCAGTGTAACATTGCCACAGTTAGCAGAGTAACCATTACTTGGGCTAACTACCGCTTTATGATTCTAGGGACTGTTCCACTTTGGATTTGTAGGGAAAAAATAAGATCTGTCATGCCAGAAAAGTTCAGAAAGCACTGTCTCAATGTCCGTGTGATACTGGACTGTACAGAGATCGCTGTGAGTGCACCCTCCTCACTCACCCTCCTCACTCACCTTGCAGTCTGAAATGTTTTCACACTACAAAAACAGAAAAACCTTGAAGGCACTTCTCGGAGTCACCCCCCATGGGTTTGTGTCCTTCTTTTCCAAGGTGTACACTGGTTGCATCTCTGACAAGGAGATAACACGACTCAGTAGGATTCTTCAACTGCTGGAGCCAGGTGATGAGGTGATGCCTGACAAAGGCTAAATCATTGATGATCTCCTCTCGGATGTTTGAGCAAAACTTATAATCCCACCATTCAAACGTTCTGCTCAATTTAGCAAAGAGGATGCAGTGATGACACAAGCCATCGCCCGTCTCAGGATAATCATTGAGAGAGTAATAGGGAGGATTAAATCTAATCACATATGGTACTGACCTATACCACTCACTTTGATCGGCACAGTCAGCCAGATCTGGTACAACTGCTGTGTGATGGTGAAATTTCAAGGACCTCTATCCTGTGAAGAGTACTTACCTCACATTGTCTGAAAAGTGTACAGAAATTATATCCAGCACTTTCTTTTAAAACCCTGTGTTAAAAAGCCTCTGTTTGTAGATGGTTCTTCGGGTGTCAGTCTCTCTAAACAGTCCCTAAAACTCATTTATAGACCAGTGGTGACAGTGCATTATTTTTGCATGGTCCAATGTTATGGAACCTACCACTTCATGGAAGGACCACACATAATTTGGAGTATTTCAGATCCCAACATTAGACATTGTTACTGCTTGTTTTCAGTCTTGTTCAGCACTTTGAGGCCGCCTATAGTGCTGTGAATGTGCTATACAAATTAAAGTTGACCTTGACTTACCATTTACTTTTGTATTCAATTGTATAAAATTTTGAATGTTTATATTGAACTCCTGCTTTGGTTAGATTAAAATTTTGTCACACTACCATATAAGTTAGAAACTTTAAGATTTCAAGGAGTTTGTTTCCAATACTAAGAGGGAGTAATGAGTAAAACCACAATCCTGCCAGTTCCACAAACTACTGTGGAATAAAAATGCATTGTGTTTCAGCTTCCTCACTGAATATGCAAGTGGCAGTACAATGATACAAATTTTTTTACTAAGAAGTTACAGGATCGATAACTTTGAAATGTAATACCTTTTCACAAATGGAATGATGGCAACAATGTTTTATAACTGAAAACAATTTATTTGACAAATTTAAACTCTTACAAATGTAATTTCTCATTCAACAAATTTTATTGAAATACACATATGACAATACACAGCAATTTCAATTTCAGTGTGATTTTAAGTACATATTCATGTATCTATTGTAGCAAAAGAGGTCTAATTTCTGTTTCATTTTTAGGATAAATTCATTATCTCGCCAGATACTTTGGACATATAAATTTGTCCGGGTATCAGTGACAAAGTCACACCACTCAGGCCAGTTACTGCCAACTGTCCCTGGACCTGCCAGTAGTAACGATGAGACTGCGTCAGGATGACATTGCCATTTTCGTCCTTGAGTGTGCTTGAGGTGGTGTGCTGCCTCTGAAGCATCAGGTTTTGTGGTGCTTTTAACTTCTACAGGTCCAAATGGTGGTCACTCTGAAGGGTCATATACCGTACCGTCAGGACTGGCCCCGAGATGGGGGTGCTTCAGATTTGTACACAGTACTGAAAAACCCAACAGGCAGCTAGCTTGCCAGGACCTCCGACTCCCCTTAGGTATGAGTATGTGTGTGCATGGTTGTTTGTCCTTTGTGTCTCTGTGTTGCCCTGCGATGGACTGGCGACCTGTCCAGGGTGTACCCCGCCTCTCGCCCCATGACAGCTGGAGATAGGCACCAGCCCCCCCCCCAACCCTGCATTGGAATGATGGGTACAGAAAATGGATGGATGGATGGATGGATTCAATACCATTTTATTTTATTTTGAAAGTTCAAAGTTCACAATAAAAACTCAACTTTTGTTTTCAGCTTACATATTTTCAATTTCAGATATTTCCTTCAAATACACAAAATTATGGCCCTGATTTAACTCCATAGGGCTTAAGCCTAAGTAGCCACCCCTAACTCCGCCCCTGTATGAACATAGACAAATATTTTTGACACATTTGGAACCTCATAAAAATGAAACTGACATTGGTCCCTGGTTAAAAGTATGTCTGTTAGAAAGTGAGATGGATTTCTTCTTCTTCATACTGCCCCAATCAAGGTTCAGTAAATGCCTTTTGTTGTACAGGCGGTTTGGTCAACTTTCAAAAGTGCAGAATGAAAGTGAAGCAAATTAAGGTGTAACATTTTTCAGCATTTCCCAACCCAACATATAGAGGCCTCTGGACAATCCTGGTATGAATGTGGTCTTGTCCTTTTTCACTAGCACCTACTCAGTGTGGGCCTACTTGGCTCTACTCTTTCAGAAGGGTTTTCCACAAGTAGGCTAACAGTTACATTGTACCAGCCCTTTTTCAAAACCTACATTGCCGGGGTTCCAAGTGCGCCAAGCTGGGCTAAAAAAAATTCAAATTCAAAAATACTTAATTGATCCCACAGGGAGGTTAAGTGTTGTTGTAGCTCATATAATTAATTCTTTAAGGAGTTGTTGTAGATAATGATTGCTGTGGGCAGGAAGAATTTCCTGTAGCGGTCTGTATTGCAGGGAAACTGAAGAAGCCTCTGACTGAAGACACTCTGTTGTTGTATGCTCAGGGTTATCCATATTCTTTTGATTTTATGAAGAATCCTTATTTGCATCATCATCCCCAGTGGTTCCACAGTAGTGCCAGCCTTCTTTATCAGGTTGTTGAGCCTTTTTAAGTCCCTGGCTCTGATGTTGCTACCCCAACAGATGATGGCTGAAGAGATTACACTCCATAATAGACTTGTAGAAGATTTGCAGCATATTGCTGCAAACCTTGAAGGACCTAAGCTTCCTCAAGAAGTGCTCTGTCCCTTCTTGTAGATGGTTTCACTGTTCAGTCTCCAGTCCAGTCTGTTGTCAAGGTAAACTCTGAGGCATTTATACTCCTCAACCACCTTCACTTCTTCTCCTATGATGGAAACAGTGTTCGACTTATCCCTGTTTCTTCTGAAATCTACAATCTCCTTTATTTTTTTCACATTCAAAGTAAGACGATTGTTTCCACTCCATGTCACAAAGCGGTCCACCAGCTCTCTGTCTTCAGCTTCTTGCCCATCTCTGATGCACCTGACAATTGCAGAATCATCTGAGTATTTCTGCAGATGACAGGTCTCTGATTTGTACTGGAAGTCTGAGGTGTACAGAGTGAAAAGGAATGGTGAGAGTGCGTTCCCCTGTAGTGTTCCTGTGCTGCTGACTACCTGGTTTGACACACAATTCTTCAGTTTCACAAACTGTGGTCGGTTTGTCAGGTAGTGTTTGATCCAGGCGATTGTTGAGGGATCCAGCTGTGTCTTCAGAAGTTTCTGACAAAGCAAATCAGGCTGCATTGTGTTAAATGCACTAGAGAAATCAAATAACATGATCCTCACAGTGCTGCATGCTTTGTCCAGATGACAGTGGGTTGGTTGAAGCAGGTGGATGATGGCATCTTCAACTCCAACTCCACAGTGATAAGCAAACTGCAGCGGGTCCTGATATGTTTTGTTTGCTTATTCAGGTAGGCCAACAGCAGTCTCTCCAGGACCTTCATGATAAGGGATGTCAGGGCAATAGGCAGAGGCGGAGTGGCAATCGGGACGACGGGACTTTTCCCGGTCGGCCGGCTGAAGGATTTACACGGCGGATCACATTTTAAACGGCCGCGAGGTGAACGCGACCGGCCCGACTCTGAGCTTCTCAAAATCATTGACGTTATTAACCGCGAATAGCAGCCATATCCTCCGAACTAAGCTATCCAAAGCGTCCACCCAGTATTTACATCAGTTGTTCACTCTCTGTATCTTAGTCATGGTCTTATCTTGCAGAACATTCATGGTCACAGATTTAAAAAAAACAACTATTTAATTTGTTTGTTTGTTCTTGAATTTCCTCTTGGGGATCAAGAAAGTATCTATCTATCTAGATATCTAATGTAGAATGGAGCAAAGCCTCTTGGGAATTGGGAATGCGTTCATCCAATGAACCGGTTGCGGGTCAAGTCTGAACACAAACACAGTGTTGCCAACTTAGCGAATTTGTCGCTATTTCAAACGACTTTTCAGACCCCCTTAACGACTTTTTTTCTAAAAAGCACCTAGCGATAAATCTAGCGACATTTCTGACCACCCTTACCTACTTTCTGTGAAACTTTGTTGCCGATAGTTCCTGCAGTTTAGAGACCCAGCTTGCTCCTTCCCAAAGGGAAAGGTCTGCGCATGTGTATGCTGCATGATCACACTATGGGTGTTTCTCAATGCCAAGGAACCTCGCCTTGATGCCTTGGTCCCGCTCCGGTTGCCTAGGAGATACGTCATCAGGGACCGCCAAGGCGTGTTCCAATGTTCATGTGCTACCGAGGCGTCTGTCTTCCGTTTGTCTGCCGTTTAGCTAACTGACCGAGGATACATGGGAGGTTCTTTGATGCCTTCCCTCGGTCAAAAATTTCCCAGAATACATCACGGTATTTTCGAAGTTGCAGCTTCGGTTGCTAGCAGGTACTAACTCGCTTTCAGATTTGATTTAACCAATGTATACACAATTAAAAAAGTAAAACTCTCGTTATACATCTATATTGAAACTTATACGTATAAAATATAATGATGGGCGGGGCGTTAACAAAGCGAGTAAGCAAAAGGCGGGCCCTGGGCAGCCGCGGTCACGTGATGTAAGTCTGTTCCATTTAACTGTTTTCTTTGACCAAGGAAGGACAGTGTCCTCGTGAGCAACACCCTATGTCCACTGACCAATTAAAAACCTTTTTCGGTTCATTTCATCCACTCACAAACGAAGTTGTTTGGTTTGGTAGTTAATGTTGATTCAAAAGTAAAAAAATAAACATGCATGTATATAAGACCGATCTTTCAGCAGGAATTAAGTCAGAAGCGTGTCTGTACTACGCTGCATCGGCATCTCACACACCAAGGAACGTTCGAAATGTATGGTGAGTTCAAAAACGTAGGACATTTAAAACTTATGACAAAAACCCCCCACTGAAAATAATAACATAAGCAATAAACTTCTGTTTAATGGCAGTTGACAAGAAACATTTGATGCATGCTAAATATGCCCTACTTATTTTTACAAAGTACTAAAAAACAACAACTCTGTATTATCCAAATTGAGGTGTTTATGTTATTGTGTGGATGTCGATTGTGGTATAGCCCTGTGAGTGAGACTGTTTCACCCTGATTAGGTTGAATGCACTGCACAGAATGATCGTGGAGACATGGCCGGCTCTACGGGTGGGCAAGGGTGAGCAATGCCCACCCAAACAGAGTGCCTTCCCTCCAAATAAACATACAAGGATACGAACGTGACTTAGCTTTGTCTTCCAATTAAATGGTATAAAACATAGCAGGACATATCTACACACTTGATTGGACGTGCTCTAGATATATAGCTAAATCTTATTTAGGCTGGTGCGGTCAAAATTTTCCCTGTGGATTTTAGTGCCCCACTCCGCCCCTGGCAATAGGTCTATAGTCATTCATGACTGATGGGTGAGTTCTCTTAGGTACTGGAACAAGGCAGGATGTCTTCCACAACACTGGAACCTTCTCCGGAGTTAGGCTAAGGTTGAAGAGGTGCTGCAGAATTCCACAGAGCTGCTCTGCACAGGCCTTCAGGACTCTGGGGCTATCACCATCTGGACCTGCAGCCTTGTTCGGGTTCAGTTTCTCCAGCTGCCTCTTCACCTGACTTCTAGAGACAGACAAGTGGGAGTGGGAAGCAAAAGGGGTAGCTGCATTTCCTGACTTGGTTGAAGTCAAACTTGTGCAATCAGAAGAGTCCATGGCTGAGGCGAAGAATAAAACATCCAAGGTGTAACAGGAAAGCTGTTGGTCAGAGGAGAGTGGGATGTCTGTTTGGCTGGGAACAGGAGAGGAGGATGCTGAGCTAGTTCCTGAACTGAACCTGTTGAAGAATGTGTTCAGCTCATTGGCTCTGTCCAGACTTCCATTTATCCAATCCTTCCTGTCCTTAAAGCCTGTGATATTTTTCATTCCTGACAAAACACAGTTTTCTTTGTAACAGGTTGCCTCTGAACATGTGGCCTATATTCTGAACAGAGGAAAACAAGATTGTGATCTGATTGTCCCAGAGGATGTCTTGGTTTGGACATGTATGCATCCTTTACATTTGCATAAAACAAATCCAAGGTCTTGTTTTCTCCTGTAGAGCAGTTGACAAACTGTTGAAATGTTGGAAATCTAGTAGAGAGCGAGGCATGATTAAAATCACCAGATATTGCCACAAATGTCTTAGGGTGCTGGGTCTGTAGCTTAGCAACAGCGGAACTGATGACATCACATGCATTGTCGGCAATGGCTGAGGGTGGAATGTTAACAACTGCCAGAATAACACTAGTGAGCTCTCTTGGTAAATAATATGGACAAAACGTACTGCCAAGAGTTCAATATCTGGGCTGCAGAGACGTCACTTCACAGTTATGTGGTGGAAAATTGTTATGCAATTAGGAATTAAGTGTATATTCTCAGTTTAGTGAATGCATCTAGGGTAAAATGACAAGGTTATTGCTCCAGCTTAATGTTATGAGAAAGATATATGTGTCAGGTCACCAGAGAGAAAGACGCCGGGGCAGTAAGATACCAGTCTGGCCTTCGGATGTGCATCTTTATGCGTTGATATAAGACTCGTGTGAAGCAGTTCTCCGGAGGCGGGGCGTGAACGTTGGGAGAAGACATCTACAGAGATAAACAATGATTGCTGAATACTATTTAAGCGGTTAGTTAGAAAGGTTGGTTAGGGTGATGCACGAGTAACTCTGTCCCCTCCGTGTCTGGCCAGACATGTTTGAATTAAATACTTAAACGCCTTCTGGGACTCAAGTCTTCTTTATTATGGAAACCCTGAGATACTATTTTTTGCCATTACACTTGGCGCCCAACGTAGCCTCAGCGAAGGGAATGGACCGGCAGGGACAGGGTCAAGGGAGTTGCTAGCGTCCTGGGAAATTTTCTCCCAGCCTCTTACCTCCAGTAACTGTTTGGGAGATGGAGGCCTTGAAGCGTCTCTGTCGGCCCTGCTGTCACCTGAGACAGAACCTGGTATGACTGAGTCCTTTAAATAAATAGTGATAACAGAATTTTATTTACACTCTCAGGAGGTGAAATATTTGCTAGCAGTTTTGTGTTTATTTACTTACACGCGGTTGATTGATTGATTACTTAATATAATATATATACTTATATATAATTGTATGGTTAATTATTTAATCAACGCTAAAGAAAGTATCGGATTTTTGCTCCGGGTTTTACCTGGGAGCACGGCAGTTGGACAAGAGGTCAATTAATTAAATTGATTGATTATTTTCCGACGAGGGTTTTTTAAGCTTTTGTTTCACTCAAGGAAACTAGAAAGCGATGGGGGAGACGTCCTTCATTGGAACTGGGTACCCAGGCAGACAATCGGGTCTGTAATCTAGCAACACTTCACCTCCAGACAGACCAATATGTCGACAGAAAGAAAAAAAAAATAAAAGAAATAAAAATAAAAGAATTAATGGGCCCTGGGGAGGAATTTGGATAATCTGAAAGAAAATCTAAAAGTGATGTAATTTCTTTGTGGTTTATTTATGGGGTTTTGTTTATTTCTTTTATTTACTCTTGTTTGCTTCTTCCAGAACTGGAGTGTTTGAGCATTAAGATCATTTGTTTGATGACTTGGTATAATGCAGAATGTCACACACACACACACACACACGGACTGTTGTTACACATTCCATTGTAGAACTGCTGGTGAGTTTCGCTGAGTTGTCCTGTGTTTTTCTTCAGGCTGGTTGGGACCCCTGCCTTCGGTCCAGCGGCGCCTGGGGAGGGCCACAGAGAGCCCTAGTACCTCCCCCACCCTTGGAATAAGGGGTTTGGCAGCCATAACAAAGGCGGAGGCCGGACTCCGGCCTGAATGCGGGCTGACCAGTGGGCAGAGGGGAAAACTCTTGCTCAGGTGAGATGAGTTATTTGGGGGCTGTGGTCCCTGGAACATGGCGATTAGCTGGATCGAGAGGGGGGGCCCTGGGCCGGCCAGCCTGCAGATGACCCAGCGAAATTCAGGCAGGACAAAATACACACAGCTCAAATCCAATTAAGAAATGCTTGCCGACTGATGTAGCAGTATTTTATCTCTGTGACACCTGCTTATGACACACACACATACTCACTCCCTTAGGAAAGTAAATCTTGTTTTTGTTTTGTTTCTGCCAGAGGACCCTTAGAGCGAAAGGGGTCTCGATGGAGGCAGGCCATAATTTCTGATTGTTTCTATTTTCTATGTCGATCTAAATTTTGTTTTGTTATTGTGCTGTAATTTGTAAGGGAAAGTTGATGTGCAACTAAACCAAATTTGTTTGTTTTAGACAGACGGGGTAAAAAGCAGACAACGAAACTGCTACGGCTCTGATAAGGTGATGATTTGTCATCCGGTAAGTTTAGTCTAATTAGAGCTTAAAGAATGTGTTGCACACAGTTATCTGGTAAATGGTCAAGAAGTCTTTTCTTTTCTCTCCTAATGCTCTCTGTCAGGAGAGCCCACATTTTATTTTATTTAATTTTGGTTGAAAGTTATTTGATGGAATTGTTATTACACTAAGTACAAGTTTCCTTAGCTGTCGCAGCTTGTGTGCACTAACTTAGAAACTGAAACGTTCCCATTTTATGACTAGAACAAATACTAAGCTGACTGACAGTGAAAACACATTTTCCTTTCTTTCTGGGACAATTGGGGCTGAATTGTTTCCTTGTATTTTGGGGTTTGTTGTAAGAAAGTAATAAATCTTAGATCTGTGAACATTAACTAAAGTAACTTGGACTTTTACCATAACACTGCTTAGATTTCGCCACAGCTGTGAAGGACGGATTTTTTTTATCAGCTTGCAAGGCGCTAATGTAAACAATCGCGAGACAAAAAAAATAACAAGACCGTGCTGTGCGCAGCAACAGTAAAACAACATTGTTTAGGCTATAATTTGAACACAACTAAAAAAATAAAACTTTAGGTTTCTGCTGGGTAACATTAAAATAAAGATGACTGGTCCTTAGGCTACTTAGGTCTTAAATAAATGGAAAAAAGGTAAATACTAATCTTATCTGGGGAACATTCAAATGTCAGAGCAGTTAGTGGGCCTTATTAGAAATTTTGCTTGGAAAATTACTGAATTGATCTCAAGCTGTGAAGTATTCTGTGTCTCCTTCCAGGATAAGGGGCAAGAGGTCAGGAAAGGTTTGATCCTAGAAATCTGTCGGTTTTGTCACTCTGGTGGGTAAACGTAGGAAGTTATATAAGTGGGTCTTAATATAAGGCACCTGATTTTGTAAAAAAAGGGAAGTCGTCTCACTGTTTTAAGTAAATATTAATATACCTGAAATGTTTTTTAGGGGCCATCAATTATAACATTACAGTGGTCCTGTGAGTTTGGAATTTTGCTTATGACAACCAATGCAATTTTCAATTTCAACTGAACCAGAATGCAAATCAGGCTGGTTCTCATTCTTTTTTGTTTTTTTCTAGATTGGACTGACCACTTTGTCCACAGGGGAGGAGTCTGTTCGAGGTTCGACCCAAAAAGGTATAGACAAGTGGCTTGGGAGGTTACCTGTGCGTACCTGAGTTTGGGGGGTGCTTATATATTTTGGCTTATTTGGGGCTATGGTGAAGGGAATTCAAATTCTAACATTTTCTCTTAGACCTTACAAGGGAGGCTAAGAAGTGTGATCCCCTGTAGCTGCAAAAACACTCTGGGGACCCGTTTTCTTTAAAATAGTAATAATGAAACGTAATAAGAACATGAAATGTTGGAATTTAATTGCTTGTGTCCAAATGAATGAGCATACTGAATTACTAATATTGGACACTGTTTAGCCAATTGTTTTACTTTCTTGTAGTAAAAGCAAATCCAACAAAACATAATTGTTCGTCAACAGTGACGTATCATTTTTCAAATTAAGAAAGCAAATAATATATAATCACTTGGTGTTTAGGGGTAAAAGTCAAATCCTGAACTATAGATTTAACAGTTAGTTTTGTTGTATCTCTCTTGGCTTTTATCAAAGCCTAAATTATTTGAGGCCTGTTGTGAGAATTTTTCTGCGTAGCATTTTTTATAAAAGTAGATTTGAATGGCTTAATGTGGGAAAAAATATATTGATCATGTTAAAGGTTAAGTCTCTGTGTTAACTGAGATATGTATTGTTATGTTGAACCAACATGTGAGAAGCTCAGGGATGCTCTCTGTGTCTTGCGTCACCAATTGTGAGATGTGTCTGCATGCTGACTGAAGGACGTGGAACCACTCCATTATCTCTTCTCATCCTTGTTAAATATTATTTCCATAATAGGCTTTTTAATGCATTTCACATGCATTAAAAAGCATTGCTGTGGATTATAAATATGTCATCGCTCTATCTGAAAAACTAAACGCAACAGATCTAGGAAACTGCAATCTTAACATCAAGTAATCTTGGGTAAAAATAGATCAAATAAAACAGAGAGAATATTCCAATTTAAAGCATAATGAATGATGGATGATTAGTATGATCGATCTTGGTGCATACGAGTCAGATTTAATGTTTAAACTAAACTATATTATCTTGAAAACTTGCTGTAGTTTTAATGGTGATAATATAATAATGATTAATTATCTAAACTTGACTCAGTGATTTACTGGAGAATAAATTCCTACATCAGTTTTGAAAACATATTTGCTGGAACACATTTCCAACGATCATTAATAATGATATTTTTCTGCAAGGTGCAAATATGAATAAACATTCTTTAGTCTATTTGATTTATTATGCTGGTTTTTCCAAAGCAATGCTTCAAATTAATGTGAGAGATGGAAATTACATTTACCTGAATCTAATATTTGAGTATTTTCTAACCTGAATCCATATTAATTTTATAGCCTATTAAATGGGTGATCAACTCTGCTATTTACAGCTGTACTCAGTGAGTTACAACTGTAAGATTTGCGCTAATCAATAAAAGCCTCGGGGGGAAATAATGCACAAAGGTAAATGGTAATATAACATTTGAACTATTGTAAGTGATTAAAACTGGTTCGACCTAAAACTATAACACTGTGTTCAGGAGATAAGGGGCGGCCGCATTTGGCCCGGGAACCTTAGCTTGAAAACGTTCTTTTAAGATTCTATGAGAAACGATGCAATTCAACAATAACCTCGATGAATGATGGTTTCTATGTTTAACTAATACTTTTGATAAACGTAGCCTACTCAGCAGTAAATAGAAATAACACGGAAAACGCACCGCTAGAGTCGGATATATTGAAAACCAACTCCAGTTAATACAGATGCGAGTAGCAGTATGAAAGTGTTTCAGTCTTTTGAGTAATTTACAGAAAACGAATAGAAAACAACGCGGGTAAACACTCTAAGGTTAATCTTAGCCAGCGAGTTATTAACTACAATGTGGTAAAAATGATCTGAAATAAAGTCCGTTGCAGGTTTAATATGATTCTCTAGTTGCTAATCAGCTAATGGAGCCACAAGCTTCTTTCTTACGACCGATGTGCTGCGAATCTCTGGTTGTAAACAATCACAGATCCCGACACCGATGAAGCGTTAATAGCGCTCTGCGGCTGGAAGTCTAAAAATAGGAACTTAAACACTTGTTTTGACGAAAAGTTTAGTCTTGAGTTTTCAGTTGCTTCCTGGATGTTAACGAGTCCGGGTTAGTCAAACTGTTTGTTTTTTGCGCAAAACCACTTCCTGTTTCAAACATGAGCTTTCCAAATTAAAATATGGTAATGCTTAACTTCATGAATCATGCTTTTATTTTCCCAAGAAGGGGAACTTCTGCTGTACCGGCAGCAAAGTGACAGATAATAGAAGCATTTAGATCATAGACCGTACATTTAGATTTACACAAAGGATGTAGAAATCATAAAACAAATTTAGGATTAGAACATTAAATGATAAAGAATAAAGCTTTAGCCATACATCGGCCAAAAAGAACTTTTACTTAATGATAGTAATGTTTAATAAAAATGTTAAATAATAATGACACATTTGGGATACACTAGGCTACCTGTTTCAGCTGCATATGTGAGGGTTGTGTATTTGGTGCAATCTTTGGGCCAACAGGTGTGACCTACACACACAGTGGGGTTTAACTTGGTTTCTATTTTTCAAAATTTAGGTTGCTTCATTAAGACAAATGATGATAAAAATAGATTCAGAATTTCGGTCACTGTTCTAAAGACGGGACAAATGTGGAAAATATTCAGTTAACACCTGTGTTATATGCTATAGATCGCATAAAAAAAAAAAAACAGGGTGTCAGAATAATAAATGTGAGACCTACTATCAAACCGCAGTAAATTCTATTCAGTTGCAACACTTTTTGATGTTTGAGGGGGTTTTTGTGTGTTCCTTTTAATAAAAGACTAAATGAGACAGGAGTAACAAGGCTAATTTAAAAATATAAGCTGTCTAAAGTACTGAGTAGAGGTAAAAGTGGGCAAATAGATAATTACTGCGGTAAAGTATAAAGTATAACTCAAGTCCTACACAGAAACTGCAATGAAGAAAAGTTTCTTTCGTAAGCAAGAGTATCAGGTACAGGTAAAAAGGTTACTTGACATTGTTGTTATTAAAATAGTGTGGCATACTCAAATCTGAATGTGCAACTGAGTTAGATAAATTGAAATAGAGACGTTTTACAGTTGTACAGGTTTTAAAATTGTGCATTTAGAATAAATTTTTTTTTTTTCAAAGAGTTAACAGAGAATAAACTGTAAGAAACAGATGAGCAAATAACAGCAGCAGAGATATTAATTAGGTAAATAAGGTGGTTGCAAGATAATCCTTACTGTAACATCAATTAATTCTGGAAAAGCAGGGTCTGAAGAAGTTGTCTAATTCAATTCAAAATACTTTATTGATCCCAGAGGGAAAGGAAGTGTTGTTGTAGCTAATGCAAGTAGGACTAAAATTCTTAAATACATTTGGTAACTATGTAGTGAAGTTATTATTTTTTGGTTTTGCAAGGCAAGGCAATTTTATTTGTATAGCACACTTTCATCAACAAGGTAATTCAAATATAATATAATATTGCAAACCTAAATGATTGGGATATGATCATCTGAGGGTTGAAGCTGCCTTCGCGGCGACAGCAGCAGGATACACAGGTTCTGAGGTTATGCCTTAGGCATGACCTTTAAACCTACTATGTTTCTTTTCTTGACACTGGAGAAGCGGTTGAAGTTATTGTTTCCTTGTTTCTTGATTTTTAAGGCATGTGCAAGACGATGCCTTAAAAAAGGGGGGGAATTGGATTTGATAGTAATTGGAACAGATTTTTAAGGGATTATGAAGAGAATTGTAACTTGCAAGTAATTGAGTTTCTTGTGAATCATAACTCCGTCATAAATTAATGAGGGTTTTTACTACCTGGACTTGACATCTGACTTCATATTCCATTTCGGTTTGGGTTCAGACTTGTAGTATATATTGTGTCTGGGAACTTTAAAAAGTTTTAATTTGATCTGAAAACCTTCTTTACTTCTTGCTGGTAGTAGTTGATTCTTGGGATTTTTTACTTTCACAAGTTGGAATGGTTGGTTGTCTTTTTCTTGGCATGGATTTAGTACAGGGTGATTTGGAGACATTTACCTTAATTATAATCTAGCTTCAGTTGATGAGGTTTGGCTCATTAACCAGGTTGTGAGTTGTTTAGAATTGCTTTTGCACACAGTTGCATCAGGTTGATCTGAAACCATACTCAGAGTGTGTTGGATATACTTGTCATATTCATCCTATTCATCTTTTGTGAATTGGCTCACCTATGTTTGAACATCAATGCTCTAATACCTAATTAGCTCAGCTCCCAAGGGTCGCATGGGGAGGTTCTCACTGAAGGACCTTCTGAGGGGTGACCACTCTCAACTTTCTGAGGAAGGACTGATCGGTGGCTACGGGTCACTGGATGCTGGCGGAGGCTGACTTCACGGCAACAGACAACAAACAGCGCAAGGGAAGAGTATACATTTCAACATCTAGTGTCGATGTAATACCCTCTGAAGTGTACTGGAAGATGCTACATAATTTCTCCTTTATTCTGTGTTTTTATCTAGAACATCCTGACCGATGACGAGACCTGTGGATGGCTGCCTCTGGGGCGAGGGGCTGTTGAGATGACATTTTGCCCACAAGAAAATGGCGTAAGAAGACCCTGTGGGTTTTCGGTCTCAATGCACAGGAGTCTCAGCAAAGTCATCTGGAAGGATCTAATATTTGTCACTGTGAGCTAATTCCATGGCCAAGCATGTCTCCTTTCTGATTGTAATTTGTGTTTTGAACATTGTTTTTTTTTAATCAACCTACCAACCTTTTAGGGAGATTTGTGATAGCACTTTTGAATTTTCCTTTATATTTATGGTATTATTTAAGTTAATAAAAGCAGGGAATTGTGGTGGAAAATTGTTATGCAATTAGGAATTAAGTGTATATTCTCTGTTTAGTGAATGCATCTAGGGTAAAATGACAAGGTTATTGCTCCAGCTTAATGTTATGAGAAAGATATATGTGTCAGGTCACCAGAGAGAAAGACGCCGGGGCAGTAAGATAACAATCTGGCCTTCGGATGTGCTGCTTTATGCGTTGATATAAGACTCGTGTGAAGCAGTTCTCCGGAGGTGGGGTGTGAACGTTGGAGAAGACATCTACAGAGATAAACAATGATTGCTGAATACTATTTAAGCGGTTAGTTAGTCTTCAGATCTCTGCTTGTACAGTCAGGAAGCCTGGCAGAGAGTCGTTGGAGTCAGGGATATGATCGTGCAGCCACGTCTCAGTAAAACACATAGCACTGCATTCCCGATACTCTGGCTGAGTCCTTGTAAGGGCTTGGAGTTCATCCATCTTGTTAGCCACTGATCTCACGTTGTCCATTATGATTGATGGGAGAGATGGCTTGAACTTCCTCCTTCTCTGTCTCCTTTTTGCTCCTCCTCTGCATCCATGTCTCCTCCTTATCAACTCATCAGGGATTTGTGGCTTCAGTTGAGGTATTATTTCAGCTTTTGCGATGTTAGTCAGCACAATCTGGTTTACAGCTCCCGGCGGTAAAACCACATTGTTGCCATGGTTACGCATCATAACAAGTTATCAAAAAGTGAAAATTTAACTGCAAAAATCCTTCCAGCTTCATAGCACCAAAAACTAGAAAGTATACAGGTCAAAAATGCAATTCCTCATGAAAATAGAGGTACCAATGTAGAAAAAGACAAAAACAAAATATGTAGCCAACAGAGCCACTCCAACATGCAGCCACCCAGAGCAGCGCAATTCTAAAATGTGACAACAGAAGACAGCTGGTCACTGATTGGCTAAGGCATGAAGTCAGTTGTGTCACAAGAGCAGCTCTCTCGTTCTACTGTACTTTGCCGCCCGCCACCTTTTCGGGCTCTTTTTGTTTTTTGTCAGACAAAAGCCAAAGACCGTACAGCATTGTTTTCATGTCATCATTGTAGTGTTGCGTTTGTGTTGTGTAAAGGTACCCACTACTTTTCCGACTCTGGGGCTGCCAAATGTATGACGACTCCACCCTCTAGAGCTGTTACTCAAGTGCAATTGAAAACCACTCAAACTGTGTAGTGTTTAACTGAGTCGAGCCGCACTGTGGAGGTGCTAGTGAAATAGTTCCATGAGACAGGCTATTCACTACTACATGTCTGAATGATTTATTGCAATACAAACTATCAGATATGAAAATAAACAGGTTATTAATATTTCAGACAATGATTTTAATTGCCCGGAACTCAAGAGTTCTGACTTATACAAATGTAACAATAATATAAATTCGGTTGATCTACAATTACACATTTGGCAACAAATACAACCTTACTCTGAGACTACCCTACTAAAATATTAAATACCATGCATCAATATACAATTTAATTAGCTTATGACTTTAACAGCTGCCAACGTATGTTAGTTTTATTAACGTCATAATTTTAAATGTGAAAAACTAAATAAAACCAGAATAAAATATGTTGCTGCCAGAGTAAAAGTAAAGATCAAACATGTAGGAAACCTTTCATTAAGTCTGAACACTAGTGATGGCGAGATGAAGCCCCATGGGACATTGAATCCCTTCAGCCAATTGGTTCAAGAAAGGGTTCTGCTCACGGGGCTTCATGTGAACACAAACCCCCCTACTGGCCAGGTACATAATCACAGGCAGCTGTAGCTCTTAGCCACTTAATGTGTGATGCATTAAAGTTGTAAGTCTGCTATGGTTCTTGGGAATGACTATGAGTTCCAAAAAAATAATTTCTCTACATCAAATAGTACAAATGTGAACAATAAAAATATTTTTTGAACGTATTCTGTCTGTTAATTATCCCCAAACCGTAGTATCATATGTTATGGCAGGTTGTGTAATAATGTTTTTCTCTCACTTGAGGCAAAAGGCATGGGCTTAAGCAGGCAGAGGAAAGTGGAAATGCTTGTGGAACTAGGAAGAGGGCACTGAAAATGATTGTGTAACTTGGGCAATGATATACAAAACAGGGGGAAAATATTTGTATTCAAAAATAGCCGCAATTTTTGCTTTTCCCAATATTCCAGGGGGGGTTCCAGCCTGCTAATATTTGGATCCCAAACAGGGGGAATCCTCCTCTTTCTAGCTGGTTCCATCCTCTCACTTATCTCATCTGTCTCTAAAAAAGAGGACACTATGGCACAGTCCTGAAACACTGTCATGACTGTGACCAGGCTTTTGATTTTAACATATTTAAAGCATGCATTCTCCATGTGGTTAGACTGAACAGTTTAATAACAAACTTCAGATTCAGATTCAGGCTTTCACAAGTGCAAAAATTACTTTAAAATCTCTAGAAATTAATTAATAATATAAATAATTACTCTTCCGAATTAGAAAATGTACCAGAAACAGTAATAATTTGCTTTACTGGACAAAAATCTGAAATAACATTCTGAGAAAACAGGTAGGCTATTATTTCCTTTTCAATGTAATAATAAAATTAAAAAGCAGCAGTCTCAAAAACACAATAATGCCTGCTCCATTTTTTTTATTTTATCTTCATCCTCCTCAATCAGTTTATAGATGAATTATTATAGATTTCGTTTCCATGTGGACCTACTAGATCTTTGCCACTTTTGTCACACAAAGAAACACATATGCCAGCTCTGTTTGTCTGTAAAGCTACACTTGCACTTTAATATCTTGTAAACAGTCGCAGCACGGTGAACGGTTCAGAACCATCCACTAAAGCATCTAAACGATAGATGAGAGGAAATGTGTCGTATTGCATGCATTGCACCAGTCAATTTAAGTATTCTTATTAGTCCCCTTAAAAACTATGAAAATCCAGACATTTTCATCAATCTATGAAATCCCCCCGGACGCCCTGGACGGCACGTGAAAAGTGGACATGTCCGGGGAAAACAGGACGGTTGGTTACCCTACCTAAATCTTATTTTTCTCTCCTCACTCTCCGAAATCTTCAAACTATCTATCTCTATACTCTCCAAACTATATAAACGTTAACCAAACTCTCCAATCCAAATTCCCAACTGGCTGCAACTCTTCTACACAAACCCACATTTTGAAGCCTGAGGGGATTTATATTGCTGTCAAACCACTCCGCAAACTCTGAACCACTTCCTGAAGCAGTCACGTGGTACAGTCAGGCAGCGGGGCTTCAGACGTCATCGTTTTCGGCTCCTCCCCTAAATGAAGCAGGCCTCGATACGCGCTTTGTGGAAATGCTCCCTCCACTGCTCGACACATGCTTCGTAGCCTCGGCACACATCGTAACATCACTACTGAACACCCACCCTTCAGCAAAATCTGATATGGAGCACACCCAAGTCAGAGACACACTTTTCAACACGGACACTTGACATTTACACAAAAAGATAGCGTAGGTTAAACGCTTTCTCTTCATTTTCTGTTTTATTTAACCAGGCTGGGAAGAATAGGATCACTTTTTATTTATAACTGCGGACTGACAACAGACAAGGTCTCTTGAATGAAAGAGGAATAAGGGGCGACAAAAGATGACAAACTGTCTCAAATGAAAATTCTTGAATTATTTCCAAGCAAAGCGCGTTTTCTTACAAACTTACAGATGTTATTATTTACATCTGACCCAGTATAATTATTTTACCGGACAAATTCCTATTTCATGTATTATAGTCACTTAGTAGAATTATTTTCTAATGGAAAGAATGTAAAACAATTAAGCTACTATGGTGGGAAAATTCCTAATTACATAATAATTTTCCCACCACATTTCCCTGCTTTTATTGATTTAATTAATACCATAAATATAAAGGGACAATTCTAAAATCACAAATCTCCCTAAAAGGTTGATAGGGAGGGTAGGTTGAAAAAAAAAAAGACAATGTTCAAACCACAAATTTACAATCAGACATGAGACATGTTTGGCCATGGATTTACCTCACAGTGACAAATATTAGATCCTTCCCGATGACTTTGCTGAGACTCCTGTGCATTGAGATTGAAAACCCATTAGGTCTTTTTACGCCATTTCTGGTGGGCAAAATGTCATCTCAACAGGCCCTCGCCCCAGAGACGCCCATCCACAGGTCTCGTCATCTGTTGGGATGCTCTAAATAAAACACAGAACAAAGGAAAAATTATGTAGCATCTTCCAGTACACTTCAGAGGGTATTAGATCAACACTAGGTATTGAAATGTGTACGCTTCCCTTGTGCTGTTGTCTGTTGCCATGAAGTCAGCCTCCGCCAGCATCCAGTGACATGTAGCCACCGATCAGTCCTCCCCCGGAAAGGAGAGAGGTCACCCTTCAGAAGCTCCTCCAGTGAGAACCTCCCAATGCGATCCTTGGGAGCTGAGCTAATTAGAGCATTGATGTTCAAACACAGGGGAGCCAATTCACAAAAGATGAATAGGATGATTATGACAAGTGATCAAGTAGAATCGACACCCTTGGAGTATGTGGAGTATGGTTTCAGATCAACCTGATGCAACTGTGTGCAAAAGCAATTCTAAACAAACTCACAACCTGGTTAATGAGCCGAACCTTATCAACTGAAGCTAGGTTAGAATTAAGGTAAATCAGTAGTAATAAAATGTCTTCAGATCAATCTGTACTAAACCCATGCCAAGAAGGAGATGAACAACTATAACCTTCTAATTTGTTAGAGCAAAAATCCTAAGAATCAACCACTGCCAGCAAGAAGTAAAGAAGGTTTTCAGATCAAATTAAAACTAGTAAAATGCCCAGATACAATATGTACTATGACTTAGCCCCGAACCGAAATGGAATATGAAGTCAGAAGTCATGAATTTTAAGTCCCAGGTAGTATAAAAGCCATTAATTTACGCACACCTGACAGAGTTATGATTCACAAGAAACCCAATTAAACCTGCAAGTTACACTTCTCTTCATAATTCCTGAAAAATTCGTTCCAATTACCATTGTTATCAAATCCAATTCCCCCCTTTTTTAAGGCACTGTCTTGCACATGCCTTAAAAAAATCAAGAAACAATAACTTCAACTGATTCTCCAGTGTCCAGAAAAGAAACATAGTGGGGTGAAAGGTTGTGTATAAGACATAGCCTCAGAACCTGTGTATCCTGCTGCTGTCGCTGCTGTGGCAGCTTCAACCCCCAGATGACCATATCACAATAATTTTGGTTCGCAAAAACAAAACCGAGTTGACATGACAAAGTTAGAGGAAGCAAGCTTAATGTTTCTGATGAAGATGTGTCAGATCACCAGAGAGACAGACGCCGGGGCAGCAAGATAACTTAACAGTCTGACCTCGGATGAGCTTGTTCATGCTTTGCTATCGGACTGGCATGAACCAGTTCTCCAGAGGCTGGGCGTGAACTTTGGAGAAGACGTGCTGCAGAGATAAACAGTGATTGCTGAATACTATTTAAACTGTTGGTCAGAAAAGTTGGGTAGGGCGATGCATGAGTAATCTCTGTCCCCTCATTCATGTTCTGGCCAGACATGTTTGTATTAAATACTTAAACGCCTTCTGGGACTCAGTCTTCTTTTATTATGGAAACCCTGAAGTATTTTCTACCATTAATTCAATTCAGTTGATCTAAATAGCGCCAATTCACAACAGATGTCATCTCAAGGCACTTAACAAGAAGTCATTTCAATACATTTATACAAACATTCCAATCAGTTAAAACGTTTCCTATTTGAGGAATCCCAGCAGATTGCGTCAGTCATTGGCGTGAGGTTGGGCCCCGTTGATGCAGACTTTCCAACCACAGCAGTCCTTCAGCAATCCCTCATACTGAGCAAGCATGTAGCGACGGTGGAGAGGAAAAACTCCCCTTTAACAGGAAGAAACCTCCAACAGAACCAGGCTCAGTAGGCGCGGCCATCTGCCACGACCGTCTGGCGGTTTGAGAAGACAGAGCAGAGACACAGAAGGAACAGAAGATCTGATATAAGAGAACTTTCTATGTCACAGAAAGTAAAAAGTTGATAACAGGACACAGTGGATGTTCAGTTACTGGGAGGATCATCCCAGTCGATGCCCCCCATCCAACAGGGCATTGCAGCCAAGCAGGATACCAGACCAGTTATATCTTCTATGGAGAGAAAAAACACTGAGAGAAAACAAAGTTAACCGTCGAAATAACAGAATGTACTGTAATACAACTGGAGAGTAGTAGGAGAAAAGGAAGTAGCAGAGTGAAGAAAATTGGTAAGTCTGTCCTCCAGGAGTCTAAGCCTATAGCAGCATAACTACAGAGATAGCTCAGGATGACCTTAGCCACTCTAACTATAAGCTTTATCAAAAAGGAAACTTTTAAGCCTGGCCTTAAAAGTAAACAGAGTGTCTGCCTCACGGACTAAAGCTGGGAGCTGGTTCCACAGGAGAGGAGCCTGATAACTAAAAGATCTGCCTCCCATTCTACTTTTAGAAATCCTAGGAACTACAAGTAAACCTGCAGTCTGAGAGCGAAGTGCTCTGTTCGGAACATATGGAACAATTAGATCTCTGATGTATGATGGAGCTTGATTATTAAGGGCTTTGTATGTAAGAAGAAGGATCTTAAATTCTATTCTGGATTTAACAGGGAGCCAATGAACGGAAGCTAAAACAGGAGAAATGTGATCTCTCTTTTTAGTATTCATCAGAACTCTTGCTGCCGCATTTTGGATCAACTGAAGGCTTTTAATGGAATTTTGTTGACTTCCTGATAGTAAAGAATTACAGTAGTCCAGCCTTGAGGTAACAAATGCATGGACTAGTTTCTCAGCATCACTCCTGGACAGGATGTTTTTAAATTTTGCAATATTCCGGAGGTGAAAGAAAGAAATCCTAGAAACCTGTTAAATATGGGATGTAAATGTCAAGTCTCGGTCAAAAATAACGCCGAGGTTCTTTATGTTATTACTGGGGGCCAATTTAATGCCATCCAGATGAAGTGATTCATTAATCAGTTTCTGTTTAAGAACTTCTGGTCCAAAGACAGCAACTTCTGTTTTGTCAGAATTTAAAAGCAAAAAGTTAAGGGTCATCTATGTTTTTATGTGTTCCAGACATGCCTGTAATCTACCTAACTGACTGGGTTCATCAGGATTTATGGATAAATATAGTTGTGTATAATCTGCATAGCTGTGGAAATTTATCCCATGCTGTCTAATGATTCTACCAATTGGGAGCATATATATGGTGAAAGGAATTGGTCCAAGCACAGAACCCTGTGGAACTCCACAAGTAACCCTTGAGAGTGAAGAAGATTTATCATTTAGATGAACAAACTGGAATCTATCAGACAAATATGATTTAAACCAGCCTAGTGCTGTTCCTTTGATCCCTGCAACATGTTCAAGCCTTTCTAAGAGAATATTATGATCGACTGTGTCAAAAGCAGCACTGAGATCTAACAAAACCAGAACAGACACAAGTCCATTATCTGAGGCCATGTAATTCACTAAGTCATCTTGATCAAGGGAAGGTTTCTTGAGTAAAGGTTTAATTACAGCTATTTTAAATTCCTGTGGTACGTATCCGTTTACTAAGGATAGATTCATCATATCCCAAATGGGGCCAGGAACCAAAGGGAACACTTCCTTAAATAATTTGGTTGGGATTGGGTCCAACATACAAGTTGAAGGTTTAGATGAGGCTAATATTTTTGATAATTCCGAAAGCTCGACTGAATCAAAACAGCCTAAGCACAACTGAGGTTCTACAGTTCTTTCCGATACTGCCTCATTTACTGAGGAAGAAGTAATCATGTTTGGGAGGATGCCAATGATTTTATTTTTAATAGAATTAATTTTATTTATGAAGAATCCCATAAAATCATCCCTGCTAAGAGGTGGGGGAATAGTTGGCTCAACAGAGCTATGACTCTGTGTAAGTTTGGCAACTGTACTAAAAAGAAACCTAGGGTTGTTTTTATTCGCCTCTATTAATGATGAAAAATATGCTGTTCTAGCTTGTCGAAGGGTCTTTTTATACAGCAGTAGACTAGGTGTGTAGAGCGCCATTTTCTCTCCAACTTCCTAGTATTCTGCTTTAAAGTACGCAACTCTGCGTTAAACCAAGGAGTCAGCCTCCTATGGCTAGCCACTTTCTTTTTTAAGGGGGCTACACTATCTAATGCCAAACGCAATGAGAACGTAACGCTGTGAACCAGACCATCAATTTCTGAAGGGTTAGAGATAGAATTGCTGCCATCCACTGTGTTACCCTGAGACACTAAGGAAAGTAAGAATGGAACAGATTCTTTAAAAATTGTTACAGCATTGTCTGATAAAGCTCTACTATAATGAAATTTTCTTTCAGATTTAAGATGGTCACTTAAAGTGAATTCAAAAGTTATTAAGAAGTGGTCAGACAGGACCGGGTTATGTGGGTGGACTGTTATTTCCTCACACTCAATACCGTATGTCAGTACAAGGTCCAAAGTGTGTTTACCCGAGTGGGTCGATCCCTGTACTTTTTGAGTAAAGCCAATTGAGTCTAAAATAGCATTAAAGGCTGCATTTAGGCTATCACTTTCAGTGTCCACATGAATATTGAAGTCCCCCACTATAATAACCCTTTCAGTATGTAATACTAAATCAGCTAAAAAAGAGATCTGATCCAAGAATTGAGAGTAAGGGCCTGGTGCACGATACAAAACCACAAACAAAAATGGTCTTAATGTTTTGCAACTTGGATGAGGAAAATTAAGGGTTAGATGTTCAAAAGAACTGTAACTATCAATTGGTCTGGGACTAATTAGTAAATCAGAACAAAAAATGGTTGCAACTCCTCCCCCTCGCCCAGTATTTCTAGGAATGTGAAAATTTAAATGACTGGAAGGAGTTGACTCATTTATACTGATATAATCCTCCTGCTGCAACCAGGTTTCTGTGAGACAAAGGAAATCAATGTGATTATCACAAATCAAGTCATTAACTAACAAAGTCTTTGAGGAGAGAGATCTTATTTTTAATAAACCACATTTAATAGATTTATTTTTCTGTTCAGTCAAAGTTGTATTTATTTTTATGAGATTTCCATAATTTGCTTTTGTTGGCTTAACTTTTAATCCATTTAATTTTGGCCGTGGGCAAGACACTGTTTCTATAGGGTAATGGGTGGGTACCAGTACAGAAGCAGCAGAGAGTTGGGTTAAACTACGACTCTGCTTCCTGGTTTGGACCCTGGGTTGTCAGTGTTTTGGAGGACTAATCAATTCGGCCATATTCCTAGAAAGAAGAGCTGCTCCATCCAAAGTGGGATGGATGCCGTCTCTCCGGATCAGACCAGGTTTTCCCCAAAATGTTCGCCCGTTATCAATGTAGCCCACATCGTTTGCAGGACACCACCCAGACAACCATTGATGGAATGACAGCCTGCGGCTAAACATTACACTACTATTACAGCTGTTGCCTAGAAGGAGGTAACAGACAATGACATGAAGAATATGTCAGTCTGGGGTGATCACCACTCTCTTTCAGAAAAGAGAGCACAAGAACTCTGAGAGGAAAAAATAACAATTGTAAAGGTTGTTTTGCAAAACTGAGGTGGTTGCTGATTGTGAGACCACCAGGGACTGACAGAACCTACATTTTTCACAAGTTCTACCTAGTGTTCAAACTGTCTCAAGCCAGTTCACCTTTTCATTGCCCTTTTGTTTGGTATTTTTCCCACTGAGAGAAGAAATTCAGTTCTGCACCATCATTTTTCTCACATTAAGTTAAAGCCAAAAATAACTGAAAGACTCATGTTTCATTCTGTTATATTTTCATAACAGGAAAGATAACTTTCAGGTTTAGAGATAAAACTATTTATTTGACATTTGGATTATGGGACAAGGTTTATTATGATTTGGCTTAAATGTTTGTGAAATGTTTTTCATTTCTAAGTGAATTTACCAGTTCACTAATTCTGCCTTGATTTATATAGCCTAATGTCTATGGGTCACTTCAAATGTGATTTTGTTTTTCAGCCCCCGTTTCTGTGTGGCTTACTTAAAAATAGTTAAAAGAAAAGTTGCTTTTGACATTTGACATTTTCTATTTCCTGCTGAAGCATAACCCAAAAATGGAGACATGAACTGCAGCGTAATTTAGATTTAGTTTTAAAAGCCTACGGTATAGCAAAGATCTTGGCCTGTGCAACCCCTTTTATATGAGGTTTCCATGGTTTCAGTGCAAAAACAATCTGCTCAGACACACTCAAATGGAAGTTATATAGAAATACACTGAATTTCAAGTTCCATTTTTCAGCACTTTGCATCTCATCGTAGATCTAAAATCTACTATCAGAAATGGAATAATTTTTGAATTAATTTTATAACTACTAGTTTCTTTGAATGTAGCAACAATGGTCATAAGGAAACAGATGGAGTCAAAAATAAAAATAAGGAAACCATTTTTTTTACCAGAACAGCATATGCTCATATTTTAAGATTAATTTCCAAATAAGCTAGATAGCAAGGTACAACACCATGTTTACATAATTTTCATCAGATTCATTTAAAATACAAACTTATTCTAAAAAAAACAACAAAAAAACATTATCACGTGAAAGCAGCTTCACTATTTACCTCCAGGATTACTTATGCTTACAGCTAGATTGCTTCTTTTTCGCTCCAGAGATCACATTTCAAGTCTCTCTTTTCCAGCTCCACTTGTCTTTCTGTTTATTAGTCATTTTGCTTTTTGGCTTGAAGGTTTCATTTTGCTTGTGTATCAGTGTCTAACTTCTGTATCAGTGTATTACTTTCAATTTTTTCTTCCAATTTCTGCCTGGTTGTCTCTGTTTGCTATATGCCACTCTCCACCACCCCCGTCCCATCAGCAGTTCCACTGTAAGGCTCTCAGCTTTGGATGCAATTTTGGCAAGTCCTGAATATTTTAGTTACAAACTGATTGAGTGGTTCTCCCTTGCCACTCTTAAGCCTCAGAAAGTGAAAGTGTCAAAGATCAAGTATACACCCCCCCAACTTTTAAGTTAAATAGATGGTTTGTTAATCATTTTTATGTTAGTTAGCACACCCCTCCCCCAACACACACAAACACCCACTAGTGGCTGTGTTGGCCTGTGGGTACAGGTGCTCTCCACCAGTTAATTAACACCAGTGGAGTGTGTCAGGAGAAGGGAAGGAAAACATGCTGCTGTCGGCAGAAGTGGTGAATGAGTGACTTTGTAAACTCTTAAACTTAATTTTACCTCTAAAGGAGTAAAGTTCTGAGTTTGCATTCTGCAGAGTTAGGTTTAATTTTTAGCTGTGGGGCAGAATATACTAACAAACATCCATAATGGTGCAAACACTCATCAGCCTCTGCAGTCTGTACTTGTTAATGATGAAATCTTAGTTGTATCTAACTTGTATTGCTCACTATGTTTTTATTCTGTGTATTATGTCTGCCAAATGTTGACATACTTGACATTTAGCTGACTTTGAATTGCAAGCCGGATGTGTCAGAGCAAACAAATATTGTTGCATCAGGTTTACGAAGTAGTGGCATTCTGTATAATCCTCTGTCAACAGATCTCTCACTATGCGATTGATATGGTTCCATGTACATTCTTGATAAACAGCAGAAATCACTTAAGAAAAAAAGGCAAGGATATCAAAGTGATGGAGAGCAGTTCTAATCATGGTCATCTGCCCAACATGTTTACACTTATCATAGGCATGAGTCTTGCATTATTTTTGACTTTTTCATGGTTTAAATCGACCAGGATGGATTAATGAAATGATAACTAAAGTGAATTTTATTAACAAAATAAGGGTGCAAAGCTTCTAATTTATTGTGGATTTTCTCCAAGCCACACACAGTTACGATCATGCGTACAGGCTTAAATACAGCAACTTCAAAAACTGTATTTTGTGATGTAAAAACTAGGGCACAAAATAAAAAAACAAAAATGTAAACCTTTTTCCACTTGAAGTTTTCAACGTGACAGGTATTCTATGCAATTCAACTGAAAAACATTCCTGGTTACATAAGTGTGCACACTTAATTATAAACTAACGTTTGAGTCATTTTTATATTAATGTTTCAGCACTCAGTCTACTTGAGTTTGTGCCTGCAATCAATTGTACGTATGGAAGGTAACCG
The DNA here is from genome assembly GCA_963556495.2 of Valencia hispanica. Lineage (NCBI taxonomy): Eukaryota > Metazoa > Chordata > Actinopteri > Cyprinodontiformes > Valenciidae > Valencia > Valencia hispanica. The sequence goes on along the minus strand of OY747717.1, from coordinate 14,438,648 downwards.
ATTTAAAAAGAACGGTTGTTGATGGCTACAAAAAGCGCATGGCAGAGATGTAAGTTGAGATACATTTAACCAAATATTTTTGAAGGTTTATGTATATATTTGAGATTGAATGTATAATTTCTACTCTAGTTAAATGGATAATGAAATAAAACTTGTGGTCTCAACTTTTAATGAAAGCCTTTAAATATGTATCTTGAAAAATAGTTTGACAGATGAAAAACAGCTCAATAATTGCATCAGTAAAACCTGAAAATGAATTACACTTATGGGCATCATAAGTGTATGTAATCTTCTGATTGCAACTGCATAATAATATCTATAGCCCACACACCCAAATGTGTGTGCTCAAATTAATTTGGCAATGAGAATACACAAATTCAAGTCATTTATATTATTTTATTATTTTTCTACAAAAATATTATACATTAAAAAACACAGCTTAAAATATACACAGTCCACTTGGTGATGCAATAGCTGCAAAAAACATCTCCTGTCAAATATATCAGTGTATAGGTAAATATATCTTTACAGCAAGAATAAATCCAGCGCCCACAATGATGCAGCTGCAGGCAATAAAATAAACAGGAATATGGAACCTTCAGCTGACAGCAGGGAAGTTGTGAGAAATGCTCGCAGCTCACAGATGAACAGGAGGTCCTCATTTTGGAGTTGAGTCAACAGATTATGGTGAGGAAACTGGTACATCAATCTACTCAGGAGGAGCAGCGTTTAAACATTCATTCTCATAATGAGCAGTTAGGAACTCACTGATTAACATATGTTTGAATAAATTGTGGAATTATTCAACTGTCCACTTTAAAAATTTTTTTTTATTTTTTTCTATTACATAAAGGAAATAATTTTAATCTCTATTCTTTTAAATGTTTGTGGAGAGAAAATTATTTCCTTTTTCTTTTAAATTAGATGCCTAAACTTTGTCACTAAAGTGTTGGAACTGGAACATTTTAAACAAATTGCAAAACAAGAGTAAAAATGTATTTGTCTGTTTATAGATTTCTTCAGTTTTTGCTTTTTTATCACACTAAAATGTTTCAAGTCACAGGTTTTTTGGTTGCAAGAAACACATTTCGGTCTTATCTTAAATTCAAGGACAGATGATTAACAAACTTATTGGAATCTATCAGTCTGGAACAGATTACAAATCAACTTCTGAGGTTTGGAGAGTCAATCAAACCACAGTGCGAGACATTGTCCATAAACTGAAAAAACGAGGAATTGTGGTAAACCTTCTCAGGAGAGTTGGGCCTAGTGGAAAAACTGCAAAAATAAATCAACAATTCAACCAGGAGCTCATTAAAGAACACAGAACAGCATCTAACACAATACAGGCCTCAATTGCCTCAGTTAAGGTAAGAGTTCAAGACTCAACAATCCACTGAGCAGAAATGGCATCCATGGGAGAATTTCAAGGCAAAAACCACTACTGACCAAAACATAATGGCTCAACTCAATTTTGCCAAAAAGCATCACCATGATCCCCAAACCATTTGGGAATAACAGCACAAAATGTGTCGTTATTGTTACTACAGCAACACACTATTGTTTGGAAGATGTCCTTCATTTTACATATCATTGCAGTATTTTAGAAAGGAAACATCATACTAACAACCAAAGATGGTGGTGGTAGTGTGATGGTCTGGGGCTGCTTTGCTGTTTCAGGAACTGGAACTTTTTTGTAATTGGAACTACGAATTCTGCTCCTGCTCAAAAAACCTCTAACATGGCTGAGTTAAAACAATACTAAAAGAAGAGTGAGGCAAAATCCTTCTACGGAGATGTGAAAGACTGATAGCCAAGTATGCCAAATACTTAATGGCAGTTGCAGCTGCCAGAAGGTGGCATAATTAAGGGATAATAAACCATAAAAATGTGGTTTATCACAGTCAACTCATTATTTAACAACCTAAATCATCATTTGAAAACTGCATTTTGTAGATAATTTGGGTATCTATTTCTAATATTAACATTTGTTTGAGGACCTGAAACAGTGAGGCGTGACAGATAATAAAAAAGAGGAAAATAAATATGTAAGGGGGACCGCACCGCACTGTATGATTTAGGGTTGTTTTGAATTTTTCTAATTTCTCCCACCTAGCCATGTATTACATTTATTTTCTACAGTAAGTGTTTGAAATGTGGAACACCTTTGAACCTACTGATGCCTACAATGTATTAACTTTAATTCTGTGAGGGTTCAGTGTGGTAAACCAGATGCACATGGAAGCAAAAAAAAAACTCTTCTTTTTGGAAAATGGTTCTGTTGTGTGAAACTTTTCTTGCTGAGATGTTGCGTTTGATCACTCAATAAAAAATGGAAAAGCATTAAATGTCAGATGGTGCCCGTGCCTTTGTTGAAAGCCCTCCCCCCACTACACAGTTTTTTTAATATTGAATAAATAACTGCAAAATAAAAGCAAAAAGATAGAAAAAATGTCACATCAACATTTTTTAATTATTGGTCAGTCCGCTTCAAAGAACTCCGTCCCGTGCTTCAGCATCATAGCAGTTCAGAGCAGAAGCTCAGTAAGAGTGTCCACAGAAGTGGCAGGAGCCAGAGTGATGAAGGGGTGGGCCGGACACCCAAAAGTGAAGCGGTGTCTGAGGTGCAAGAGCACACCTCGTATCCATTCTCTGCATGGTCTGGGTGCTGGTGCACATTGACCCTGGTCTCTGTGCTTTTGACGTCCGTGTCTGGAGAATCCGACTGCATCTCGGTACAGAGCAACCAGTCCTTCGCAATCAGGTGGGGGTATCCTGTTTCTGCTTCCATGTCACTGCCCGGCACTCGCCAATACTCCTTTCCCTTAAAGAAGTATGTTGAGCCTTTAGAGAGGGAAGATAGAGGGTTTGAGTTACTGTGAAATTATATATTGCTTTAATTCATTATAAATACTGTCTCTTGCTGATTAATTTCTGAAAGTGAGACTTCACTTCAGGGCAAACATAATATAAACATGTAAATTTGAAAGATTTTCATCCTTAGGACTATCAAAAATAATTTTAGATTTTGTGGATTTATTTGAATAATTTTTTTTGAGTGGAATAATTTTTAAACATACAAATTCAATGATTTAAAAAAATACAATTAGGTGCAGAAGTTCAAATTTATTATGGATGTTTACAGAGATAGAAAATCCAAAATTATTGAAAATTGTGCACCCAGTTCTTGTTTTAATAAATCACGAAAAGCAGTTCATAAAATAATTGATAATGAATATCTTTAAACTTCTGAGTGGAATATAAAAAAAATATCAGGAGGATTAACAGTCATAGCAACAAAAAAATCACAATCTAGTTCAATACATAAAACCCTTATATGCAGTAGGTGTATTACCTCCAGCCCTTTGCAGAAGAACCAAGTTAACACAACTAAGCCAGCAATTACATTTATGAGCATTAAAATGGGGGAAACAATCCAGTAATTTGTAAAAGTAATTTGCTGACACTAAGCTGTTAACAACTGAAATTACAGTACAACCTTTATTCAGCTGACATACAACTAATAATAGCCACGCCAAACATATTAGTGTTACACATAATGTGCTATCACAAGCTTGTATTTGTATTTCATAATTAGATGTACTGTAGCAAAGCTATGATCCAACCAGAACAAACAATCAACACCAAATGCCTGAGTAGAATCATATATTAACAATCCTTATTAAGGCAGTATCACTATTGTAAATACTGTAAGACAAATAGACATACAGTACATGGCTATTTGTTTGCTTTTATGGCATTGCTATTGTTATATTTGAATAAAACCTTTATCTATTTGCTTCCTATCTAAAGAATAGTATTGCAGCTTTGCTAGGGTAAAATAAATATGAGTAATTTTCTTGGCCAGCAGACCAACAAAGCAAAATCTTATCGGCATTTTTTCCCCATAACTGCAATGTTTTATCAGGCTGTTACTGATATACTCAGCACTCTGTCTGTTCTTCCACTATGGGGCACTTAAGTTAATTGGAGTCGCTGAAATACCAAATGTAGTCTGGCTTTGTCCACCTCGGATGAAAATGCCACCTTAGTGTGAGAGTATGTGATGTGATGAAGTCAAATTTTGGGGCAATATTTCTACCACAGGCTCTTTGTGCTCAAGTAAAGAATCAAAAATTGGTTCTGCACTGAACATAAAAGTCTGCAAAATCCCTTTTTTAAGAATGTTACTCTGGAATAAGGTCCAAAGCTCTCACACTGAATGACAAATTTAATGAACTCCGTTTTAACAGAGATATAATTGCTTTATGAACACATACATTTTCCAATAGACCAGGGTCAGTTTGTTAAGTGGGAAGCAACTGGCTTGGCCAAGGCCAGCTGAATTATATTCATTTACTTTATTAACTCATTCACAAATGTAAACAAGCAGAGCACGAAATAAACAAGTTATAATAGGAAGCTTCATTAAAAAAGGGGCACAAAACAAGGAAAATGAGTGAAATGAAAAATGTCCTCCCACCAGTAATAGCTCACATTGGAAGAGCTCCAAGGTCTCTAACTCTTTAGTACTTTAGTGAATAGTTTTTCAGCAAAGGAGAAGAGTTAAGGCGGATGCCTTTGATTTATAACTCCAAGCTTTTGCCTTGAAATTAAATGGCAAACAAACGTGACACAGTGAAAGCAAATCACCTAATTTACCAGGTTAACTGGTTTGCTTTACGTGGTATGACAATTTTATTGGGTAATAGAAACAATTAGGATGTCTAAAAGTAAGTGTATGGCCTGGGGGCCCTAATATCCCATTTCATTAATGAATATTGAATACAGGCTCATCACAAACCGTCAAAACTGCTTGGATCTGTTTAGTTGTGGACTCTACTAAACCTCTAAAAGTCCTGTGGAGTCCTGAATTTTTGAAATGCACCAAGAAATCAGCTAGTGGCCTTGACTAAAGACCTAAAAAAGGCCCTTGTTTCTATTGGTGAACACATCATACCCAAGTGCTAACAGGTTGCTCTAACAGCAAAGCTCCCATGTGTGGAAGCTCTTACAGAGGGAAAAATATTCTGTTTGGTATTTCAGTATCATTGAGTTGTTTGAAACAGCTATGTATTTTGAAACATTCGTCTGAGACAGCGCAAAGTTGCCCTGTTTTTTATTATTTCTTTCTTCTTTTCTTCTTTTTTTATTATTTTATTATTTCTTTTTAACATTTGAACTTCTGTCTGTAACGGATTTAAAAAATATTGGCAGCCTTTTAGAAATCCCAGAGTTTAAGTGAAGGATCTACATTCTCCAGTACATGCACACTGAGATTGCTGTTGGTTACACTGGCTGCACGAACAATTACTAATGCAAGGTTAAAAGGCCAACCGTTTTGTTTTAAAATACCTCAAAAATGTTGTTTTTCAGCAAAATAATTTATATCCATTCACAGTCATTATACATTATTTACACTATTGTTCTTATATTGTAGTCCCTAAAAAGTGAAATTGCAATAGGCTAAAATTGCTCTCAGCAAATCATGCTCATCAAAACCTGCAGATTTGAATTAGGCAAAAATCCAATCAGAGCATTTAGGAATGTACTACATTATGAAATGCTTAGTACAAATAAGTTTAATCCTAGTTGAAAGAGGATTTCTTCCTAGCTCCATATCAGGTAGGTATACAATACTATATTTTGAAGTTGAAATGATCCAGATGTCCATGCACCAAAATTAGTACACAAAAACTTTGAAACAATAGATGTTTGCATGTGAGTTTTCTACCTTAAATTTAGATAAAAAATGTTCACCGACGTTCTGTCTACAGAGTGGCTTTATAACGATATAGACTAGCAGGGCAGCAAAGTTAATATTAATCAACTGCAATTACACAAATAAAAAAATCTGCGTTTGTTCTTGTTGGGTCGATTTAAGGTGTGAGTATTGTAATGTGACTTAACTTAACCAATCCTGTTAAACAATCGGACATAATTATTTTACTGAATCTTTGCTTTGTTTTCAGTATTTCTGCTGCCTCCTCTCACTTATCCTTGACCACTTTTAAAATATGGATGGAAATTACTGACCTCACATCAACCCTACTGTGTAGTATATGCAATTCTTTATGGATATTAATTATTTTATGTCTCAGAGGACCATCTGTGAGATCAATTTCTCTCTGCATTATCCCAACACTGTAAAAAACAACAACCCTGCTTTCTCAGAAATTATGACTTAATGTAAAGTATTTGCTTTCCAAATGTTTCCTTACTTTTCAAAGGTCTGGATTCTAAAAGCATGAATACAAACACCAGAAATGTCACCCTCTTGAGCTAACCCTCACTTAATACCTAAGTGCTTACAATTAAACACAAGCATTTCCTTTTCACCTTTTCTTTATTTTTTTCCTAAAGAGTAAAGACCTTGAGCTTTCAGATGTTGCAGGATAAATGATTCCCTTTTGACTGTTTGCTTCTACTTTCTTCAGAATTACCCATCATACCCTAAATATAAGTTGGTATTATTCTTTCCTTAGAGTTGTATCTTTAGTATTGTCCAGTCTCAATAGCTGTATGCTTATTTCAGTTTATAAACCTCAATGTCTATACATTTTACGCAGTGAATATATGCAACATCTTTACTAAGTCTACAGCCATGGGTAAACGTTATGGATGTGACACCTGTTTTTGGGTTTTAGCCTTTTTCGATTATTTTTTGTTTCAAGGCTATACTGAGGAAGGCGAACATTTCATGAATAACAATGGCTTTTATTTGCAAATTGAAACTTATTTTGAAGAATTTATATTTACAGTCCTCTGTTTGATACCGAGCAATTCACTGCGATATGATAGAAATCAACTTGGACCAAATTCTGACCGACTGTGACCAATTCTTGTCTTATAGGGAAGTTAAATTGATCACAAGTTGTTTGGTTTCTGAGAACTGGCTCAAGTTAACAATTGGGTTAGAAGCTAGGGACTGCCCTGGCTGCAGTTCCAAAAATGGCTGTGCTCTTGATCAGAATTAGGACTAAGTACACAGTCTTGGTTAAAGAAACCCAACACATTTTAGCAGAAGGCTTTGGCGCTTGCACAAACAGGGGTAATGGTAACCTTCAGCTTTTCTCCTCTCAACAGGGGATTTTTCATACGTTGCAAACTAATAATAAACATTTATCTCAAAAAAACAATTTTCCATAAGCCCATCTTTGACCTTCCTGGTAAATCTAGCCTGTCTTCGAATTTTTTACTCACAAGGCTAATGTTTGAAAGATTTTCTCTTACTTTGAGAGAAAATGCCAGTACCTCCACCTTTTCCCAGTGTTGAGCAAGCTCTGCACCGGAAGCAAAACAATTCTGTAGTTTACTTCTAAAGCGAACATTGAACACTCTTGGATGTACTTAATCCTTTTTAATTGTAACTTAACCTGTCACCTTAAAGCTCTTAATGACCTATAGAAGCTTAAGTTGCCATACTCTTGTCAAGAAATCCATTTCAGTCGCATCATACCATCTTTTAGAGTGAACAGTCTGTATCCAAGGTACAAGTCATAATTACAATGTAAAGCTAATAAAGCTCTTTTAATGAATCAATATGCATCTCATCACTCATCACTGTTAATTTAATAACATGAACAGTCAACATAAAAATCAAAATTAAAGATGACTGTATAGTCTGTACAAATTTATTATCATCTTCAGAAGTTATGAGTGGCACTCTGCTTGCCTCAATTAACATAATCACAAATCCACATAATATTCTTATTCAACATACTGTCAGTTTCTCAGTGTGATATCGCTTGTTAAAACCAAAATTCTATTTACAAGCAGCTCCTCTCTTTATTGTGATATAGTTCATAACTCACTCCTTCCACCTTCTTTTGTTTCCCCTCTTACTTGTTATCAAGTTTTAACTCCCGACTGTCTATAAGATATTGGTAGTACATCACCAAATCATCCCCTTCCCATCTTATTTGACCACATATTTGGGTAAATTGTGTCTACCTTACATCATCCTCTTCATGAAGTCATCATTTTCCCACATATGTAGTTATATTTCTTGCGAAATCATAAGACTATTACTTCTGTATTTAATAAACTATTATGTAGAAAAATAGCAAATGCAAGCTTACAATTAATTAACATAAATGAAAGCATTTATAAGAAACATCAATGTTTTGACCTTCTCAAATTCATTAAAACAACCTTAATAAAGTTCACCATGGACCTTTAAAGTTTAGCTTTCACAATTAACACAAGTAAATAATAAGGATTGTGACAATTTGTCTTCCAAAACATACATACAAGTCACATTTGCATATATTAATATTCCAAGACAGTGCAATACAACAGTTACATACCAATAATTTTATGTGCATTTTATTTTTCACAGCTACAAGACAATAGAAATGTACATTAAATAAAACGTAATTTTTTTTCTTTTTCAACCCATTTCCAGCCAAATAAATTGTTCAGCGTTTACATAAAAAGGTAAAAGCACAAGCTTTTTAACACAGCATCACAGGGTAGTAATGGATTAATTAATTACCCAAACTGTATTTAAAAAATCTGTGTTGTGTAGAAAAATCAAGTTTAGGTTTGACCAGTGCAATCATTTCAGATTTTAAGCAACAAAGAATTAAATGCAGCCTTGTACCCTAAAAAGAAACTGCCAAATAGCCCTTTGACTACCAAATCGTAAGCTGTAAACCAGATAATGAATCTGACCAGCCATGGTGTACAGCTATATTTTCTTATATCGCTTACACTGTGCTAAATCACCAGGATTTAAAAACCAAACCACTGCCTCTGACTTCTCTAAGTCAAGCTATTGTTGTATTTATCACATTGACGGACAAATTAATAGTCACACAATAGGCAGAGTCTGATAATGAATTCTCACTAATTTCAAAAGTTTCCTCAGAGTAAAGATATTAGATTTAGCTGCTTTGACCTGTTGCTTTAAAATGTAGCTTTCAAGGTACTTAAAGGTGTCCTGTTACCCCCTCCTTTGATCAGTTAGTCTTAGTATTCCAATTAGACTATATTAAACTATTACTCAGCTTTTCATACGAACATTCTGTTATGTCACTGCATCTCCTGTTTCTGCAGCCCTATCGCTCTCTTTTCTCTTCCTGTGTCTGTCACCCGGTTTTCTCTCTCCTTTGATCACAAGCTGGTGAAACAAACTGAGAACAGACTTTGATGTGGCTCCCGTTCCAAGCCCCCATGATATGTCTATGTGCATTTGTGCTTGCAGGTTTACCCTTCCAGGCTCTGTGGTGATAATGGCCAGAGGTGAGGCTGCGCGAGAGCTGTGCAATTGACTGGACTCCTCTCTCTCTCTTTTTTACTCACTCAGACTGTTACACACATAAAAACGCTCTTAGACCTCAGGGTCTGCATGCTCAGTCAATTGAACACAACCCACTAAACACCTGACAGGGAAAAGGCTTGCTTGCATGAACATGTCCTGCAGATAGCAGGGACATCCTGGCAGCAAATGTGTGACCTGGGAACTACAAAACCCATTGGCTGATTTTTGGTGGAAGGGTGTTTCAGATCACACCCCATTATAAGCGCCACCCAGATCCTAAAATACCAACCTATAAACCTATAAACAGAATAAAACTTGTCCCGATTCTTGATCAAAATGTTCTGAACCATTTTTCAGCTCTTTTCTTTTCATGGGGTCAGATAACTGTAAGTATCATGCTCTCATGGAGGCAGTCATTGTGACCTTGGTACAGTGGAGCTGCACAGTGTGATTATACTGGGTGAGCTCCAAGGTTTGAAAATGTTTGTCTCTGTGAATGTGAGGCAGAGCGTTGGCAAAAATAAACATAAATTGATGGAAAAATAAACTTTTTTGACACACTTCACACACAGCAGACCTTAATAAACAAATGCATCTGCATACTGCAGTTATTCCAAAGAATCATGTAAACTGAAATTAAAGTAAATAAACTGTATGATTGCTAAAAATATCAGCATGAACAGCTTATTCACATGGGTTTTTTTTTTACTCTGAAAGACTGAAGTTGCTTAACATTATTATTTCTCAGTATCAGTATTTTTTCCAGCAGACTTTTGAAGAGCTGGTGCAAGGAAGTCAAGTCTCTAAACTTGCTACCTGTTGCCAGTGTAAGCCAGTGCAAACTCAAACAATAAGCAAGACCTTTATTATTAAATGTAGTCAGGAACACTCTGAGACCTGCTGATGTGATTAATATATTTGTTTGTTGGTTTATTTGTTACATTAGGTTATCTTCTACATAAATATATTTTATTTTATTTTTTTTTTTCATAATCTGTATAGCATTCTACAATGCTGTTGTATGAAAAGTGATGAACAATAAAATTACATAATCAATTGATTGATCAGTTAACTGATAAAGTAATCATTTGTCTGATATGCCCTCCATTGGTACTCACCATCAGACCACCTCATGACATCATCAAGTTGTGATGGCAACCCTTTCCAGACAGTGGTCTCTTTGGGGTAGCCCAGGTCCATGCGCCTTAGGTGGTCATCGTAGCGCCAAAAGTGTTTGTTCTTAAAGAAGTAGGTTTTGTCATTGTGAAGCCAAACAAAAGCTGCATCCACACCCTCCATCGGCAGGCCAAAGTCACTGATTGGACGTGGGTAACCCTCCTCTACGATATTATCTTTAAACACCCAGTATTTTAGCCCTAAACAAAGTGAAAACAGAGAAATGTTCTTGAGAAATGAAAAGTTTATTCATAGTACTCTCAACATGTATTGACTTCACTACTAAAAAAAATATAAATGCTTCTTTTATTCCCACTGAAAAATCAAAGTAAATTTAATTTTAAACTTAAGTACATTTATGCAGTGGGGGAAAACAATCCCACTTTAGTAAGTAACTGCTTTTAACTATATCACCTGGACTCCTAATGAATTGCATAAAATAAATGCAACTACCATTTTTTTTTTATCAATATGGTTTTTTCCTAAGTGGATCTGAGTATCTAGAAAGTGTATTTTATTCAGTAATGTATGAGTTCCTTTTACCCTGGTAAATAAAATAGACATGACACAGAGGCCCATTTCTCTTAGGCACGGTTCAAAATGGTAAACACATGAAAACATATTAACAGTCTAAGAAATTATTTATAATAATTAAAAGTTTTAAAAGAACTGAAACTGTGACAAAGAAGGCTGAAGGGGTACCCAAGTTTTCTCTGCCATGAGGGAGGAAGATGATAAGGGAAATAAGAACCGCAGCAAACGGAGGCATCTTGGGCTCACCAATTTATTTTAAAGCTTTTGGAGACATCTTTATCAGTAGCAGCAATAATAGCTGCTTTAGAATAGATGTTACTCATAATAAAAAAAATAAATAAACTGTTGTTTGAAATGTAATGCAATCCCATTACTCTTGCTGAACTGAAACAGTGGCAATTAAAAATGCTGGTGATACTACAAGTTACCAACAATTACGATCCAAAAAGGTATAAAAGAGAAAGTGAGAAAGCAAAATGGGAGAAATCATTAAAATGCTCATGAATCGGACATCCTTAAAGTTACAAGATGCATTTTATATTCACGTTAATTACATATTAACATTAATTACATTTTCAATCATTTATTGTGTCTCAGAAATATAACCAGTAGTTTTAATACCTTTAAAAAATACAATTTTGTGGTCCCCTGGCCTTTCATACACAGCATCCACGCTGTCCAGATTGGTCGGGAGGCCCCTCCAGAAGCGATGGATCTGTGCGGGACGCAGAGACACCAGGTGCTTCTCCCTTGTTAGTCGCCAGAAGTACTTCCCTAAAAGGTAGAGAACAACTCTGTTCTGGATGTCGATTTATATGTCAGTCATTACTATTCATAATGTGTAATACAGCTGCAACTGTAAACGTCTTTATTTATGCTTACTTGGGAATGCTCAGCTAGAATTTTTAATAATCTTCAGCTGAAGATACAATACCCTGAAATTTTTTTATACCCCCTGAAGTTTTTCATATTGTATTGTGACAACCTCAAGCTGCAATGTATCTTATTGAGATTTTATCAGATAGATCAAAACAAACTAGTGCATAAAAGAAAGAACAATGATCTTCACAGATAAAAAGCTGATTGCTTTCAGAGGTTACCTATTTTAAAAAAAGAACTCACATGTGTGTACATTTATACTGATATATTCATATCAGTATAAACGCGGCTGTTCTTTGAAGGCCTCAAAGGTTTGTTTAAAGACAGTAGTGAACAAACAGCATGTGGCATTAAGCTAATTTAGCACCTCATCTTGAGCACACCGTCCCTAAGGTGAAACATGGTAGTGGCAGCATTATGCTGTGGGGATACTAAGAGACTGGGGCGATGGTTCACTGCCCTACAAATATAGTCAGAGAAAATAGTAATTGGTTTAAATCTAAGCATATTTATGGGTTAAAATGCCCCAGTCAAAGTCCAGACATAAAGAGGCAAGACTTGAAATGTATGTTCACAGGCACTGCCCATCCAACCTAACTTAGCTTGAGATATTTACCATAATATCATCAGCAAATTTCATTCTCTAGATCTACAAAACTGGATGTCAGGATGTCACCAAGGACAATTAGGAGATCTTGCAACTGGTCAAATATATTATTTGCATGGAGAGTTTGATCGTGTTGCACATGAATTATGTCATCCAATCAAATTGCAATTTTGAAATTGCAAACCTTAATATTGCTATCGCTTTAGGCAAAACCAACACATAATTGGCATTCTCTATTTTACTTGTCAGTTGAAACCACATTTAAAAGATAAAATAAAAGCAGCAATGATGCATAAAGTTTTAATTGTTCTGAAAGCCTTATTAAATTACAAGAGATTAAAACGGGTCTTTCAAAAGAGCCACAGTTCAGCACACTTCACTGACACTTGTGCCAGTCTATTTCTTCTTTCTATTGTCAGTGGGAAGCTTGGGGTTATTCCTCCAGAGAGCAGGCATGAAAGCCTGATGTAATTTTTGGATTCCAGTCTTTCAGTAGCTCATCAGCCTCAGTTGGGCATCTAGAGCAACTTCCCCAGTTTCTCCTGGTAATTTTCTTCCATTTATGATGTCCTTTAATTCAGCTGTACTGTACTAATTTGGCAAAGCACTTCTTGTAATTCCCACACTGTTGTGGGGCTTTGCGTCTTTATCTCTCCCTTTGTGCTGCTATACCTTTGAAAAAGAAGGCCTCCCCCCGTATCTGGGCCACTGCATCAAAGTGAGTGGTGCATCTGTCTGGGGCGTCTCGTGCCAGCCTGGGAGAGGCGGTAAAAAAAAGCAGGAATGAGGAATGTAGGGAGAGGACAAACATGAGTATATTAGGTAAAATCTAGAATCTTAATACATCAAATCATAACACAGAACAGATAGCAATCTTTTGGTGTTTTTAGCAACTATTCAGCAGATATCTTGGTGACGTTTTTAACACACCTGTGTTTTTCTGCCATCCATTGCTATCGTGGGCCTCGGCAGGAACTAGTGATACTACACTAAACAAAAAAGGAAAACCTATCAGGGAGACCCTGCAGAATCCCTAGGTGCATTTTTCCCTGGGGTTTTAAAGTGATTTAAAGCTCCGACGTGGCCTGCCTGCCAATGATGAAGCTAATAGCACCACAGGGCTGGCAGTGGGAGCTCGCCAGGCCTTATATTACCAACAAGGGTCTCTATTCAGAGCTCTATTAAAACTACGTCACTGTCAAGTGGAAGGATTGGTGCTCTTGTCAGGCCTTATTCAGCTTTCTCACTCATTATGGTCTGATGAAATTAGAGAATTTTCAATGATTAAAGTAATGGTTAGTAAGGAGATGTGGTTACATATTCAATTAACTGCCTGTTAAGTAACCTGTTTATGTTTGTGAAAGTTATTGCACATGTACATGTGTGTGTTTGGGATGTCCAACAAACATCAGAATACCATATTAAGGAGATTGTTAGTAAATATTTGTTGGAAATCTTCTAGGACAGATTATAGTTTATAGAAAATAGTTTCAGAGTGTTGGTATGGGCACCTGGAAAGCAGATATAAATTAAACAAATAGTCCAATAATGCTTAAAATCACAAAAAACAGATATAAATTGATAGCTAGCAGACCTTCTTTTCATAGTTATCTAAATAGTAGAACAAGTAGAACAATCTTAAGAGGCCAAAAAATCAAACTAAATTCAATTAGGTTTATTTATATAGTGCTGAATCACAACAGATATCATTTCGAGGCACTTTATGAGAAAGTCACATCAATACAAACATTCCAATCGGTTTAAAGGTTTAGCTGGTTTTCTATTAAAAGGAATGCCAGCAGATTGCATCGAGTCATTAACTGGCAGTTGCGTCCCATTGATGCAGACTCCAACCACTGCAATCCCTCATACTGAGCAAGCATGTAGCGACAGTGGAGAGGAAAAACTCCCCTTTAACAGGAAGAAACCTCCAGCAGAACCTGGCTCAGTACGAGTAGAAAAAGAAACATTTATTTTACATAATGAGAATATAATGTTTTAAGATAAAATAAAAACTGTACATTTGCACACTGCAAAACTGTACATTTTCCTTTATTAAAAGCCTGTAAATTAAATAATTAATATAAATACTATGGTATTTGTACCTTTAACTTCTAGGGCTTGCATATTCTGAACACAGCGAGGGCTTTGTAAGTAGGCTAATTTTCCACCAACTTGATTGTTATTACTTTACCTTTGATCAATTAGTGACAGGATGGGATCTGAGGTGTTTGGTTTTGTACACTTGAGGTCCATTTACGCTCATACAGAACCTGGTATACGGCAGAATACCTACAAGCTAATAGTCTTGAACAAAAAACAGGATGTATTTACTTTTTATAAGGATTGTATTTGTATTCGGAACATTAATTAATTTAGAAACCTACCAAAGGTGAAGCTTAAAATTAAGATTCAATGAACATGTTAGAGATTTGTTTGGGTTTGTGAACTTTTGTGTCTGTCATCAACTTCAACCACCAGGAGGGGAACTAAACAGCATGATTAGAGCCAGCATTATATGGCCCAAACTAGTATTGCATTTTGATGCCAAATTTTCACATAGTCAATTTTCTTTTATTGACATTCCTGTCTGTTGCACTCCTCAGGCAGAGTGATGATGAAAAAAAAATACGGAGTTAAAATTTGAAGGTTTAGAGATACTTGCTCTACCCAAAACAAGAATGGTGATGCAAGAACAGGTCTCAAGAATGTTAAAGATGTTTTTTTTCTGGCACATGAAAATGTTTAACCTTTTACTTACAGGACAGTGGACCTGTTTTCAGGAAGATCAAGTAGGACAGGAGGCTCAGGTGTAAGAGAGGGGTTGCCTGGTTGATTTGTGTGGGAAACTGAGTCTCTGACACCTACAAGATGGGATGAAAAAAAACATAAATGTTTTGATAATTCTCAGTAATATAAAATACTTGTATTTCTCACTTCATGCATAAATTTCAACCCACTCCACTTTGTCCAATTCAATTTCCTTTCTGCCATATTCCTTAAGCCAGCGGTACATGCTTTGCATGGAGATCATTTCCTTTTTTATTTCTCACATTGACACTTTCTGCATAAAGGCAAAGCATGATAAGGTCACATTCCATAACAGGTTCCACTTAACTTCTTCCGTGTTTTTTATTAAATCAATATCCACGCTCTATAAAACTCATCAAAGGCTGCTTCCTCCACAACGAGGCCTCTGCACCTTCAGTCTCCTGAGCTGTCCCCCATAAGCAGGTGTTCTTATCTGATAGACTACATAACGACAGCAGAGGCTTGTAAGTCAAGGCCAGTGAATAAGGAGAATGTGAAAGCCCTTATGTGCTGGAGAACACATCATCTGGCCAGAAAATATAATGTTAGAAGCACTGGAAGATATTGCTAGCTGTAAAAATGACACAGGCTTATTGAGGTAAAAAAAAAAGTTGAAATGGTATAGAACTTTAATTCCATATTGTTAAGGCATCCTCCACAGCTACAATGCAGTGAGAAAGAATTGGATTCCTCTCCAGTTTCTTCTATTCCCAATTTTTTCCCCAAAGACATTTGTTTCAGATCTTTAAAATATAATAATATCATACAAATTAAACATCTCAACTGGGAATTAATCTTTTAGATTGCTGTGGAAGAATTTTGCACAATGGTTTTCAAGCATAAATTACATATTAATGGTCATACCACAGAATCCCAACTGGATTTAACTCAAGATTATTGACTTGGTGAGTGTAAAACTTGCATTTTCTTTTCAACATGGATAAGATGGGATAACTAAAGATGGACTTTACGTCGTGGTTGAGATCATTGTCTTGCTACATAACACAGACCGATGGCCAGAAATCCTCTTCAAGATTTTTTTGTAGAGAGAAAGATTCATGGCTCTATCATTTACAGCAAGTCGTCTAGGTCCCGAAGAAGCAAAGCAGCCACATATCACCACACTACCACCACCATGTTTGACTGTCAGTATAATTTTCATTTACTGAAATACTGACATCAGATATAATGATACATAACTTCCAAAAAGTTTCACTTTTGTCTTGTCAGTCCAAAGAATACCTTCTAAAAACTATTGAGGATTATCAAAATGTATTTTGGTAAATGTGAGACAGTCGTTTGTGCCATTCTTGGTAGCATTCACCACTGTTTGATGTTTTCTCCATTTGGGGAGAAACAGAAACTGTTTTGCATCTTTCTCAAGACTGATAGATGTGAAAGACTTTGTTTCTCATATGTTCTTGAATTTCTTTAGATCAATACATAATTTCCTGTGATGGACTGGCGACCTGTCCAGGGTCTACCCTGCCTCTCGCCCCGTGACTGCTGGAGATAGGCACCATGCAGCCCCCCCGCAACCCTGCATAGGATGGATGGGTACAGATAATGGATGGAATACATAATTTCATGTTTTTTAAATATGTTTGCCTATATTATGTTGTCTGACAAGTTTTATTTAAGTGATTTCTTGTGTTTACGGGTCCAGCTGTAATCAGGTCTGGGTGTATTAAGATAAATAGAACCAAAAAAATATATAGTTAATTACAGTTGATCTATGATTTGGGAAGATAGAACATTACATTTATGCATGATGTTTTTCCCTTAAAAAATGTAATCATCATTTGAATACTGTTTTTTCAGGTTATTTTATACTTTGTGTAGTAATAAAATTAGTCTGATAATCTGAAACATTTATTTATGACAAAAAAATCTTTAAGGGGTCAAATATTTGATCACACTACTCTACATCCTTAGTTGGCTTTATTTTTTTAACCAAATTATCTTAAAATGTAATTATCATTGAAAATGCAGATTTGTCCCAACTGTTTAGCTTTCACATATGAATTCCTGTTCCTTCATACCGTAGAGCTGCCAGACTCGTACTTTGTCTTCATAGGGTAGATCATACTTCAGAGGGTCCCCTACAGGACCCTGATAGTATGGTCTCATGATGGACTCCATGGCCGAGGTGTGAACGAGGCCAATGGCGTGACCAAACTCGTGGACTGCAACAGCAAACAGGTCCATTCCATGAGAGTCTGACAAAGGCAAGAAAGGGAAGACAAGACTACATCAATTCTGGTGGAAAACATGACATAAAATATATTTTTTTAAAGTACGACTCACAAATATCAAAAGTTTTTGCATAGATGACTTCTGATCTTATGTGAATCTCTTACTATGATCTCTCTTTGCTCTTTCAACACAAGTATTTTGAATTATGGTCTGATGTTTTGTATTTTTATTAGTGGACCTTGAACAGTTTCATCTTTCATCTGCTGGAGCCAAACAATGACTAAATCGATTCACGCGATTCACTGATGAAGACCAACAGACATATACAGTATACATAGGTCACACCAGGGCTACATGTACTTAATCGGGTGGTAAATGCAATTCCATTAACACACAGTTAATAAAAAGCAGGTAAGAAATTTATTCTAACAAAATGTATACAAAAGTAAAAGTCTTGCTGCAAAAAGAACCATAAACCCCCCCTGAAAAGTCCAATCTAAAAGTTCAGTGCAGACAGCAAAGAGAAGAAACCTTAACGCCTCGTCAGCATCTCCTTTGTGGCTTCACTACTTCAGAAAACATCTCTCTAATATGTCTTGGTTGGATGTTCTCCTGTACCACTGTTGCCGCTGTTGCTGTTCCTGCTGCTATTGATCTCTCCTTTGCTCCTTATTTTCCCTCTTACATGACTTTCCTTTCCTTTCCTTGCCACAGCTCATTAGTTTTTGCCAACCTGCTCACTCCCTACTGGTTACCCAAGTCACCAATTGTTCCTCATTCATGGATAATCAGCAGAGCAGAAAAAAAAGGGAAAGACTTACACTTCAAATTAAAAGCAAGCAAATAAAACCAGATAAAAAAAAACATGCAACAACCAAACAGTTTCAGTCTGTGATATATACAGTTTGCCTACTGTTAAATGTTGAGCTCAGTGAATGCGATAACTACTATCTGGAGTAAAAGCTGATCACAGTGTATTCCTCTTCATTCCATACATTTAAGCAGTGAAGAAACTTGATAACAAATAGAGGCTGGACAGTTGTGTGCTCCACTGGGTCCAACTTTCACATTGTTTTAATGCCAAGCAGCGATATTAACTCAGAGTTGGCAAGGAACTTTCAACTTTCCTGGTCAGAATTCCGACTGTAGAGGCCATTCTTTCTTAGTTTTTCAACTCGGAACTTCTGAATTGCCAGCACAAAAACACATCAACAGAGAACATGCCAGCAGCAACATTGTTTTGGTCAGAGAGTGATGAATGCAGATCACTTTGTTGATCAATATGAAGTACCGTAC
Source organism: Valencia hispanica (assembly GCA_963556495.2). Taxonomy (NCBI): domain Eukaryota; kingdom Metazoa; phylum Chordata; class Actinopteri; order Cyprinodontiformes; family Valenciidae; genus Valencia; species Valencia hispanica. The sequence continues at coordinate 14,419,884 of OY747717.1, read as the reverse complement.
CCAGTTTAAACAATTGGTTGTCATGATGGCCTGACCCAGTGGAAGCACTGCATTGAACTGTTCTCCTAGTAGTATTTGATAATAATAGACATTAACTGTAACATCCAAGTTTTGAGCAACTATTTAAGGCAAGGCAAGGCAATTTTATTTGTATAGCACACTTTCAACAGCAGGGTAATTCAAGGTGCTTTACATGATTTGGTGATTTAAAAGAAACACATAAAAGAAACACACATTACACATGATACACAATAAAGCAAGAGAAAAAGAAAAAGAAAAAAAAGCAATAGAGCATGAACACATTTCATACATATGACATCAAGCATTTACTCAAAGGCAATTCTAAACAGATGGGTTTTTAGTCTCGATTTAAAGCAGTTCAGAGTTTCAGCAGCTCTACACTCGTCAGGAAGTCTGTTCCAGATAAGGGGAGCATAAAAAGTGAAAGCTGCTTCTCCATGTTTAGTTCTGAGTCTAGGGATGTTTAGTAGGCTAGAGTTGTAGGACCTGAGTGGTCTTGGTGGTTGGTACCATGACAACAGATCTTCAACATATTTTGGTGCTAAGCCATGTAATGATTTATAAACTAGTAAAAGTATTTTAAAGTCTATTCTCTGAGCTACAGGGAGCCAGTGTAAGGACTTTAGAACGGGGGTGATGTGCTCTACTTTCCTGGTTCTAGTGAGGACACGAGCGGCAGCGTTCTGGATCAGCTGCAGCTGTCTGATTGACTTTTTAGGCAGACCTGTGAAGATGCTGTTGCAGTAATCAATCCGACTAAGGATAAACGCATGGATGAGTTTTTCTAGGTCGTGTTGCAAAATCAGTCCTTTAATCCTAGAGATGTTCTTCAGGTGATAGAACGCTGACCTTGTTATTGCCTTTATGTGACCCTGGAGGTTTAAGGCAGTTTAAAGAATGTTTACTCAAAAAACGAGAATAACTTGGAAATCAGCAATGTCTTCCGTTTCAATCTACAAAAATCTTACACAACTTTAAGGTCAGATTGTCACAATGTTGTGCTTGATATGCCAACATGACATGACCTCAAGAGTAACTGATATCTTAAAAAGCATAAATGGTGAATTATCCACAGCTGGTGATCATGACGTTTCTGAAGTGTTGACAGAATAGAAAAACAGTAAGCCATTTCACCCCTTGTAAAAGACAGGGAAATAGATGATTGAATGGTAGTTAAGAATTATGCTCTTGATTTTTTTAAATCAATATAACTTACCAGTATATCAAAAAGGGAGGCGGAGGATTCAACACGAGTGCACTAGAAGGATTTGCATTGCTAGTAGCGGTCTTGGAGTCGTTTTTCTCCAAAATATTTTATTATTTTATAATTTCACACACAAAAATATTCGAATTAAATCACACTTTATTTGTACAGCACTTTTCATAATTAAATCAGCACAAAGTGCTTTACATGATGAAAAAAATATATAAATGGTTAAGAAAAACCCCAAAAACCACATAGCCTCTACACATCATTCAAAGCAAAATCAATTACACACAACCAGCTAAACACATACACAAAGCACATACACACCCTGTCCCCCATCCCTTCACTGCACAAAGGCTGCTCAAACCAGTCCTATTTCTTTAACTGAATATTCAATAAAACTAAACATCTATAATGATGCTACTGTTGCGCTTTATTCTTATATTTAGCACGTAGAAATAATTATGATAATCTTAACTGACCTGAACAAGAAAAAAGTTTTGTCTGAAATAATGTCAGACAGTGAGTGAAAAATAGTTATGTATCTTTATACAGCATATGTGAACATCTGGCTTCTACTTTATGTACAAGCTTAATTAAGAACATTTAAAAAAGCTGTTAGCTAAATAAGTAAAACATCTAAGCAAAATCTGAGAAAAACCACCTTAACCAATGAATGACTGATTAATGAAAAAGAAAGTTTCAGTCAAATAAAAAGCTGCATGGTGATTGTGACCTGTCTCCTTGAACTCTGTGACCTAAATAGACCATTTGCGGTTACTTTTCATAGAAATTAAGAGGCATGACAGACAGCTGAAGAAATTATAAGGGCATTAGGATGTATGGCATGGTGAGATAACCATGGTAATACTGCCTGAGTCCTTGGGCCGCCAATCAAAACCTGAGTGGGAAAAGGCGCCTAAAAGGGCTGCAGGCTGGTAAAGTACCTTTCCTTCATGTTAAGCCAAAGCATGAATTGAAGCCCTCCGAACTCCTTCTCTGAGTCTGAGAGGTAACACAAAACCTTGGGCTTGGAGACGCAGATTTGCAAACAAATGGGGAGACAGCGTGGCAGGCCAAGCTAGCTTAGAGTTCCTTAGTGACTTGGTTGAAGTCACCATTCAGTTAACCTAGCGTTAGGTTCAGCTTGGGACATGCAGTCATGCTCAGAGTATTCACCGGGGGCATCCAACAGACAAATGCCAACTCTAATCTACTGGAGCACATGGTGCAGGTGAACAAAGGAAGGATAAGAGAGAGAAAACAGAGGCTCAGAGCAGAGGATCTAGTGTATCATCGTATTTATGGTTCATGAGAAACTGACAGCACAGATGTAACGCCTGCTGGACATAAGCAGAGCAGGGAGTGTTGTGTGGATGAACAGTATTCCTTTTCTAAGGCAAAGAACAGAGAAAAAGTAGAATTTTCTTTTTGGAGCTCCACTGGCTACTGAAGTCTCTGAGCTCCAGCTTTGTTCTTCTACATCCACCAGTGACCCATTAAGTAGCTTTTATAGCACATTACTAAGAATAGATTAGGAGTCGTATTCACCAGACATTTCTAAACCATCCTTTACTGTTATATTCTTAAGTCTTGAAATGTTTTTGATCTTGGTTGGAAGGACAGATGAAAGACTTGTCCAATAAGTAAATGAATGAATGTTTTAGCTAACCACAATCTAGCTACCCAACAAACAGAAAAGCCTTCTCAATGCTAAAAATTTATATGAGGCAAGAAACACGCTGCATGTCATGTAAACACTTGCTCTCGCAGGGCCTTTAACTTTGAAATCAACAAGAAAGTGCCGCGACTGCATTTAACTCCAGATTCTGTTCAGTGCACAAACCAAAGTACCTTGCAAAAGAAGTCATACCTCATAAATTTTTCCCTTTTTACATAAATAAACTAAAAGATTTATTTCACTTTTAATTAAATAACTTAAATTTATCAAAGTGGTTATTAATTTTGCCCCAGTCTCAGTTCTTTTGCAGCATTTAACGGGTGTTCTTCAATGATTGCCATGTATTTAGCTCTTTCCGATCAACTCTGACTAACTTTTATGTCACTGAAGAAAAACAGCATCCCCACAGCATGATATTGCCACCGCATGAGTGTGGTAAGGGTGAAGTATAGCGTTTGTTTCGACCACACAGACAGTGTTTTGCTTGTAGACAAAAGAAAACCAGTTTTGGCCACATTTGACTAAGGCAGCGTTGTGAATCCAAAAAGTGTAAGATGCATGTTTGTTCAGCCCCGTTTACTCTGAAACCCCTGAAAAAACGTTCTGCAACCATTTTACTTCAGAAGCCACCCAGTTAGAAAATAATCATCATTTGTAACTTAATCTCAGATAATTAAGTTTGATAGAGAACATTAGTGAACACATAGAATCATGAAGATCAAGACCATGTACACACATAGCTGGGTTTAAAAAAAAAGAAGAATATTCTCACCACCTCGTTAAAAAAATTTCTCAGTCCACACCTAACCGCACAAGTGCGTTGTTAAGCACATTCATAGACATGCCAAACCTGTAGGGAGCAGTAGTTCCTCCAAATCCTATCCACTCAAAGTAACTTTCCATGTTTTAACTTCTACATCCAGCAGTAATTGAGCTTGTAAAAACAAGCAAGCAAAAAGCAATTGGACAATCAATGATGCCAACATATCTCTGAGGGCATAAATGCTGTTTCTGAGTGTAAACACAGGTCACACAAGTGATGTTGGAGCATTTTTGTCGTGGAAAGTGACATTGCATAGCCAAAACCCCGGTTATTTCTGTCCACATGCAAATGCTTAAGACACAGATCTTCACTTTGGCCAGAGTTTTTAAAAAGCTTAGTTTTCAGTGCCATAAATCAGCGTTTTTGTGTGGATGACAGGCCAAACCGTTGAAAATATCTTTGTTTTGTGAGATACCTGGCTACGTGTGGACAAGGCAAAAGGAACATGGCAGACACATCAGGGATAATATTGTGAAGATGTTTAAAGAAATGTTAGGTCATAAATCAACATGGCAAGCTTTGAACATCTTACTAATGAATGTTCAATCTGTCATCTAAAAGTGGAAAAATATGACACATCCCCACACTACTCTAGAATTAGCTGTCTACCTAAACTGTTGGACAGGTAAAGAGAGCATTAATTAGAACAGTAGCGAAAGATAGTTTTAGTGAAGCTATGGATCACTGCAGTTCCACTGACAGGATTAGTATTGCCATGCTGAGTGTGGCCAGATCAAAGCCGGCGTTGAAAGAAAACCATTAGAAGTCCACTAAAAGTTTGTCGCAAGCCATGCAGAGGACAACAAATATTTCTAAGAAGATGGTCTACAATGCAAACCACTGTGTGGCAAAATACTAACCCTGCACAGGGGCCTAGAAACACTGTTCTCCCAGCAAAACATGGTGATGGCAGCATCATACTGTTGGAAGGATTTTGTTTTCTTTGCAGGGACAGGGAAGTTGATTGAGGCTGAGTCATTGGGAAGATGAATGAAACTAAATACAGGGTAATCACTGAATCAAACATATTAAAGGCAGAGATCCACCTTTCAGCAGGACAAGAATCCTAAACATACAACTAGAGCTATGATGGACTGGTTTAGATCATAGCATATTCAAGTGATAGAATGGCTCGGCCAAAGTTCAGACCTTAATCAAGGAAGATTCTCTAGCAAGATTGGAAATTATCATAGATGATCTACATATTTTGAAAACAACAAAAGGCTAAACTATTTGTCCTTTAAAGGTCTATCCAAAAACAGTTTATGGCAGGTTTTCCAAAATTATTAATCTGGGATGGCTGAATAAAAATTCACTAGATTTTATTTAGGGATATAAAAGTAAAGGGTGGTAATCTTTGGCAAACCTGTTGTCTCTAGATGCACAAGACATCCCCAAAACAACTTGCAGCTGTATTTGCAGGAGGGAATTTCTTACTACAATAAGATTTAAACTCTTAAGATTTAAGGGAGTGGAGCACATAAACAATTTTGAAAATCATGTATCATTTTTCTTCCACTTTACAATTATGCACTACTTTGGTCTCTTGCATAAAATAAAAGCATAAAATGCCAAAAAGATCCGCTGTGGTTTGTGGTTGTGATGTGACAAATGTGAGAATGTTGAAATGGTTGAAATACTTGCAAAGCACTATACTGCAGAGAACAATGTAATATTAAATTAAGCTTATACATTTTTCCAAAGGCAAGACATTGTAGGAGTTCAACTATTTTTCCATATAGACACTATAAAGTCCCAACACAAACATATGAGGAAATCTTTTTGAGGGTTTAAAGCTTCCAACATGTAAAACAACAATATAGCTACTTTCCAGAACTCATACAGTGTGATGACAACATACTAGCTTTCACCTTTAGTGTTCCAGGTAAAGTGACTGATTATTATTATATTATTATAAAATATATTATACACTGAGATGTAACCATTGTGGCCTTCAGAACTTGATCTCACATGTATGAAAATGTGAATCCTTGAAGTGATGTTGTCAGTTATTGCAACATTTTCGTCTGAATTTTAAGTGCAGAGAATATTTCAATGTGATTTTTTACAGGTTAGCTGTTCACTTGTGTGTATGATAGAGTCTCTTTATTTGAAATTTGGCAAATAAACTAGGAGTGTTCCCATTGGCTTTACTTATACAGAAAGAGTAATATTTCTGTATAAGGTATATGCCCTTTGTTTTATAGGAACAATAAAATAGATATAGTACATTCTGTGAGTAAAGTTTACTGAAGCAGAACGTTTCCCTCTGCCCCTTGGTTTTTGTATCTGCAATAACTACGAGGTTTGTTTTTACTGTCTATATAGAAGCTGGTCCTGCTTCTATTTTAGGGCAATGACTTGCTCTGCAGAACTCTCTGGTTTCTTTGCTTAACTTGCTTGTATTGTACTTGAGTCATTTCTTCTTGTTTATCTAAAAAATAAATAAATATAGAGTGAAAACAAAGGCAAAAACAAGAAAATGATAAATATAAACCGGGACAAAAACTGCAAGTGGAGCATTGCTTTATCAAAGCACATCCTAAAATCTTGGAAGTGAAAATAATAAAACACAGGCCTACTGCTCATGACATACAATACACCTATCAGTATTTCAGATATTCTTTCAATTTTTTTGAGATGGTAAAACTTTCTCTTCTCTTCTCAAGCAACTACAAAACAAAGGGATGGGAAATATAGGGAAAACAAAGCCTAAATAGTTTCGTAGCAACACATTCCTTGCAGCTAAGTTTAATAGAACCAAAAAGGAAAACAAAATCCTTGAGATTGTGTGTACTTGGTTTACTTCTATCACAACTCAACAACATTTCTTTACAAATTTCAAAAGGATTACCAACTTTTTGTAAAAATTGGTGCAAATCCATGACAGTAAGATTAGGGGGTTGCTTTACCTCCCATGCTACCCCCTCACTGTACACGGTAGTTAGATAAACCTTGGTTCTTAATTATTGCTCTGCCTTTAAATATGGTTATGTTTAGCTCATCAGCTAAACATTTCCTGATTTATAACGCTCACCACACATCTGCCACATATGAAATCTAAAATTAATATTTTATCTACTGTATTATGACAAGTTCATTTTAAACAGGGCAGCATATATATAACTTGATTTGTCTGAACATACTGAGACATCAGATTAAGTACAACATCCAAGTACAGTACAGTAATTTATTGAATTACAACTTAAATAGGGAATCAACATCCCATAGAAGAAAATATATTCATTCTCTTTTGGCAAAAGTTTAATGTTTTTCTTTATTTAAAAACCTAAACATTGAAATACAATTGTGGTTCTTTAAAAAATGACAACACATTTTTTATTTTGGATTTTTATCAAAATTTATAGGTTTTTTTTCTCAAAAGGTCATGTTACATTTGCAGCTCTACACCGGTTTTATTTAGCCGGACAAAGGACAAAATTGGCTCTTTGGATCGTAAAGCTTGGAGACCCCTGGCCTAATGTATCAGACAGATTAAAGCTACAATCATGAAACTTTTAAATCAACATCCCCAATTCCTTTCCAACTGGACACAGAGAAGAGGCCAGATTGTGGGTGCTGAGACTTGGGATCCTTTGTGTTACACTTTGCTCTAACTGACCTGTGTGATTGTGTGATCACTCAGTGTGAAAGGATTCATGGAAATCTGCCATACATTTTGGCAGGATGTTAAAAATGTATAATCCATATATTTTTAATGTTCTTCTTTTTTTTTTTTTTTTGTACCTCCAATGTGACATATATTCTTTAAAATCCAAATAAAAAGACAAGAAACAACAAAAAAGGTTGCAATCAAGTCATTGCAACCTCTTCAGAAAAATAAACCCCAAAACCGGTTTGTTCTTCTGCTAAATTGTGCAGGATACTATACGGTGCCTTAAAGATGAAAAAATAATTTGAGATATTAAAACATGGTTTGATTTAATTATGTAATAAAATAAACTCCCTGGTGTTTTAACACTGGTGTGTATGCTGACACGCACCGTAGATCTAGAGGAAATGTCTGCAGTTGGAGCCGGCATACTTCTCCACCATTAGCATAGCCCTCACAGTTGTTTCGCAATTCAACGAGTGCTGCTTCTCCAGAGACATTTGTGGTAATCCTCAGAACAGTCCGCATTGAGTTTTCTGCACAATGATGCAATGTGTAGGGGGAATGCTGATTTGGCTGACTGTGGGATTAAATGAGTGTCTGGGTGAAAACATTTTTGCCATGCTGTTCACCTGTGGAGTAATCATAAGTAACTTTAACTTTCTTAATACATCTCTATGTTATACAAAAGCCGATTTAAAATATTGCAAATATCTTTTTAAGATCTAAATCTTGATTGTGAAGTAATAATTTGAGCAGGTGAAAATACTGGGAGGTCTTTTTGGTAAGTTGTGAAAAAAAGCATGTCTTGTGCAAATATCTTAATACTGAGCTAACACTTGTGGTTAATGATAAACAATGGGTGAATGGGCACTAACAGAAGTATATGGAAATAGAACAAATAGGGGAAACAACTTTTCATGAAATATAAACATACTGTAATATACTATAATAATTGACTTTCTGACCTGTGAGGAACTTTATTTTTGTTGTTGAAAAAATCCTTTCCTTGATCTCAGTTGTTATCATGGATTTTTGTGTGAATAAACAATTACTGATAGGTGCTTTGAATTTTAAAATAAATACAGGCAAGGCTGGGATCCAAACCCGATCCACACGCACATATTTACAAAGGTACCATTGCACGCAGATCTGTTTTTTGCAGCAAGCTTTCTCAGCTCGTGTACAAATGAAGCACAGGTTTTGCAAACAATTCCCTAAAACTCTTCTGCACATAAACAGCCCAAGCATCACATGTGTTCCTACCCCATCAACATAAACACAGGAAAACAATGTTCTGACATGAAAAATTCACCTGCCTAATCATGCTTTTGTTTTCGTCGGGCTAATCATTTTGCAGAAGCAGATTGCTGTCTGAGTGATAATTAATAAAAGCAATCTGCTTCTTGTCAAAGCACAACAAAGCTGAACCTCAACTTTTTTGATCTTGCCGAGACCCCACCTCCCGCAACTTTTAATGGATGCGGGAGCTATCAGTCTACACAGCAGGGGGGAACTGTTTTCCTAAATGTGGTGCTTAATTTCCACGATTCAGCATCATCGTGAGCATTAGGGACACGGACTTAGCAGACCTGGATTTAGGCTCCTGCTGAGAACAATGCAGCAGGAAATGGGGGGAAGGGAATTAGCAAAGGCAATTATTCAGCTATGGATTTGTATGATAAGCTTCATTTTCCCCCTCAAGATGATTATACAGCTCTACAATTTGCTGAAGCACCAACTCAGACTTTTTACCTTCAGCCTGACCTGACTAGGTTATATCCTATCAAGGGATTTTCAAACCTCTAAAAAAATTCCACAGACCATGGTCTTGTTCTGGCTGTTGCAATGTGCTTTTGTATCATTTTACAAGAAGATGGATAAGCAGAAGCATCAGCAAAGCAATGTCTCAGAGAGACACTGATGATATTAGAGGAGGATGTGAGATAGCAGCGGGGTGAGACTGACAGAGTGTGACGTGAAGAAATCAGGAGCTGTTTAATTAACGTTTTTCCCTGAGGTTTAGAATATTGGGTTGGCAGCCTCACTGTGCTAGGAAAAATTCAAGAGTTAAACAAAGCATTGACGTTCAAATCCCACATTAAACAGGTTTCTAGGATTTCCTTCTTTCACCTCCAGAATTTTGATAAAAATTGAAATATCCTGTCCAGGAGTGATGCTGAAAAACTAGTCCATGTATTTGTTACTTCATGGCTGGACTACTGTAATTCTTTACTATCAGAAAGTCCACAAAATGCAATTAAAAGACTTCAGTTAATCCAAATGGCTGCAGCAAGAGTTCTGATTATGATTAAAAAGAGAGATCAGATTTCTCCTGTTTTAGCCTCCCTTCAGTGGCTCACTGGTAAATCCAGAATACAGTTTAAGAACCTCCTTCTTACATATAAAGCCCTTAATAATCGAGCTCCATCACAGATCTGATTGTTCCATATGTTCTTTAACAGAGCACTTTGCTCTTAGACTACAGGTTTACTTGCGGTTCCTAAGATTTCTAAAAATTGAAGGGGAGGCAGATCTTTTAGTTATCAGGCTCCTCTCCTGTGGAACCAGCTCCGAGTTTTATTCCGTGAGGGAGATACTCTCTAGTTTTAAGACGTAAAACTTTCCTTTTTGATAAAGCTTATAGTTAGAGTGGCTTAGGTCATCCTGAGCTATCTCAGTTGTTATGCTGCTATAGGCTTATACTGTTGGAGGACAGACTTACCACTTTTATTAATTCTGCTACTTTTCTCTTCTACTAGTCTCCAATTTCATTTTTTGCTGTTATTTCAACTTTTAACTTTACGGTTCTCTCATTGTTTTCGCTCCACGCTTGCTCAGTATGAGGGGTAGCTGTGAAGTCAACAACACAACACAGGCAACTGCCTACTGTCGCTACATGTTCGTCCAGGAAGAGTGAATGCAATCTGCTGAGATTCCTTAGATAGAAAACTTTAAAACTAACTGGAATAATGAACTGAAGGATTAATTGGAATGAATTTACCATTGAACTGAAATAACTTTTCTTATAAAGTGCCTTGTGTTGTGATCCCCGGGTGTTTGTGTTTTGTTAGTAGTTTTCATTATTTAGTTCTATTATCGTGTTTAGTTATTCTTTGTTTCTACTAGTTATTTCTGTACTTTCTGGTTTCCCCGTAGTCTTGTCTTAGTTTCTTAAGATCCTTCTAGTTTCCCAGTTTTCTGTCTCCCAGCCATTTCACCTCCTGTCCCAGCTAATCACTTCCACCTGCTCACTCCCCCTCAGCTGCAACCGCTTCCCTTAATTGGTCCTGCTCCTTCTCTGCTTCACTCTTCACTCTCCTCCCTCAGTATAAATATGGCCCTCTTTCAGTCACAACTCGCTGGTTCGTCCGTCTTTCTTCCCCGCCTGATTCCCGCCTTCCTTGTTGCCCGTCTGGTTCCTGTGTTTCCCTGTTGCTGCCTGTACCCTCCTGAGTTTCTGTAAGTTCCCCGTGTTTTTTCATTAAATCATTTTTTGTATTTACTCTGCTGCTTTTGGGTCCAGTGTAAACTACAAAACATGACACCTTGAGGTGATGTGTTGTGAATTGGCGCAATATACTGTTAATAAAATTAATTGAAAGACTCGACCACTACATCTCTATATTCTATGTGGGGGAATTGTGGCCATAGAATACGATTTTGACACTTGTTGAACAGTTATCGAACTGGTTGCTTGAGATAAATTGAAATTAAAGGGAGATTGAGATAAATAAACAAGGACTGAAAGTAGCCAAAGGCCAAAAGTTAGAATTTAAACATCTTCCAGCAAATAATGACAAGTCCTTTACAGTGGATCTCAAAAGTGTACAAAATGTGTTCAAAATTTCATGACCATCGCAAATCAATTCAAAACTTTATCCATCTCAACCCCATTATATGGTTCTGTGCCAGATTAGCTTTAAACCACCAGACATCCCCTAATGTCTGTCCATGGAAATTCAATACATACCAAAGATAATTTTTGGAGCACCTTGTGACCATCTGATGGTTGGGGTTCTAGCAGAAAGTAGCACAAACTCTAAATAACAAGGGTTTACATGGAAATTGTATAGGTAGCGTATTAGGAGAATGTTAACACAGTTGTTTGACAGACGAGATGGTGTAGGAATGCAGTTCTGTGCCCCAAATACTGTAAAATTACCCATCCGCTGTGGTGAGGATATATTTACAAGTTACCTCTATGGATGGGCAAAGCAGACTTGTATGTCATGTCTCATTTCTTTCATTGACTTCCTGTGAGATAGAAAAATAATTAGAAATCTATTGAGCAGAGAGATTGATGCTATACTCTGCCTTTCTGTTAAATTTTAGTGAACATTTATGGCTTTCTCCTTGGAGTCAAAAATGAACCAGATGCATGCCTTGTGTTTTTAATAGACACTAAAAAACAACCTTTGATGGTCTATGCAAACCTTTCCGTGTTGTTATCAAGAACAAGCTGGAAGACCAACAGCTAAACGGCTAGCTAGCTGACCGAGTGGGGATGTAAGAGTAGGTTGGGCAACAAAGACAGTAACTAAAACAGGGGTGCCCAAGTCTGGGTCCTCGAGATCAACCATCCTGCAACTTTTCAATGGATCTTTGCTTCTACACGCCTAAATCAAATGAATAGCCATTACCAGGCCTCTGCAGAGGTAAAAGATGCTGATGAGCCTTTTCATTCAGGTGTGTTGGAGAATGGAGGCATCTTAAAGTTGCAACTAACATTGCCCTAGGACATTTTTTGGCACTGGTTAAAGGGACTCTGAGACCAAGTCACTTTCCATAGAAGGTATAGGTGAGTGTTTTTGAGATCCCAGCTAAGCGGAATAAACTTTTAAACATTCTTAATTTTATTGAAACATCAAAATTTTAGATATGTACACATTTTTTAAGCTTTTGTTATTTTGTTTTAGTTTTGTGTAAAAAGAATTATGTGGGATTTTACCTTAAAGTCTGGATGTGAGTGGAACTTTTCTCCAACACTACAGAGGGGCTTCTTCAACTTATTAAAGCTGCAGAATCTATCATGAGTGTCCTTTGTAGAAGGCTGAATGTTTCAAATATGATTCTCCTTGCTTTATTGATGAAAAGGGTTGTCGCAAATGAAAAAATATTCTTTTAAAGAGCTAAATCACAGTGAATAAACAAAGTATCCTTGAACATCTAAAAAGTTGGCTACAGTGCAAAGAATACATCAGGTTTTTAAAATTTTCTCATGTTGAAGGCCATTTGGTAGTTCTTGTGGAATAATCAGTCAGTGTCTGTCAATTATTTATGTAGGTTAAAATCAATTTAATCTTAAGTATTAGCCCTTACAATATAAAAAAGGGATGTTGGTTTACAGCTAATATGTTTATTACTGTAACTTAACTGTGTGTAAGCTAACCTCAAGAGGTTATACATGAAAAACTTGTCCCTCCGTTTTTTCCCCCTCTCTCAGTCCTTTGTTCCCATGAACCAAACCTCCATCTGCACAGCTGTTGTTAGCCCCTGCTATCACTTCAGACACACATCAAAACCAGGCTACACTAATGTATCATCTCCTAGTAATGCTGCTGCTGCAGCCTGGTGGGAGGTCTGATTCAAGCAGATTGAGCTGCTGTGCTGGAGCATATGGTTTACAGCCTCGGCAGCTCAAAACAAAGAGGGGAGATCAGCAAAAGGGTGTTGGCCTCACTACAGACACCAACTGGGTTAGAAAGCATAAATATACCCTCCACTGCTCAGGCTGGGGTTTAAATGCACAACAGGGCTCTGAAGCTTTTACTTATTATGGATAACTGAATTAGAATTGAATATGATCACTAGCCTTTGGCTTTCTTTGTGAAATGTGATGCATTCCTACAATGTATTACATATTTTCTACAAACATTTATATCATCTTATGGAGAGTAAAGATCAAATGATCCATATGAGAAACAGATTTCCGATCAAGTGGACAAACTATGCGGAAGCTGATACAACTCTCACAAACATCCACAACACATCCACATGAAGCGAAATGCTGACCCCTCAGGCCCCAGTCGGTCAATTTAGACGCCTGCTTGAACTGAAGAACGGTTATGTTGGAGATTTCATCTTGTTAAAAGTGAGTGGTTCCTCTCCACTGTCATCCAATGCTTAAGTATTGTCAGTTCAGCCCCCTCATAAGGTACTGTTTGCTTAAATATTTTTTTATTCTCCAATATCAAATGCCTATGCCATTAAATCATCCGTCAGGCAGGAAATGTTTGTGAAGGATAAGGGTTTAAAGAGTGTGTTGGTGATATATACCCAGTTAGACTGTGATTCTTTTTAATGTAAAATAAAAGATAATCTTAAATGTAGAGAAGAAGTGTTAGTCCTTTTTATCCACTTCCATGACATTTTATTAAATTGTGATAAGGCAGAATTGTGGTAACAGTTACCCTTACCCTGCTTAAATACAGATACCAATAACAGGCAAAATTAGTTAAGATCAAAGTTAACCAATCTGTCTTGTACAAAATTCACAAACTTAACCTACAATATAACCCACTGAAAACCAAATGTGTTTTAGACAGACTGACAAGACTGTTTCCTACTTGTTATTTCATAAGATTGAAAGATTTTAAATATTAAATTCAAAACTTGTTTGAAAGGTTTTTTCCAAAGTGTAATCCAAAAAACTTCAACTTGTTGGATTTTTATATTTTTGTGGTCAGGTGTGAACAAATGTGATAATATGGTTGTTTGTACTTTTTTTTTTTTTAAACTTATTTGGGAACATTGCAAAAATGTTGATCATACTATATCTCCCCTTAGTTCTGAAGCTCTACTGTACATCCCCACATATAAAGAGAAGACAAAAGGGGCAATGAACCCCCCAAAACAGGTTTAATCTATGTTCAATGATCCGGATGAAGGGAAGAATAAAAAACAAGAGAACTAATGATTAAAGTTGTCAATTGTGTGGCTGTATGGAGAGAGTCCCTGTCTGGTGATGCATTCAGTACATCTCTCCACCCGGTTATTTGCTCCGGATGAGTGGACTCATAATGTTGCCCCACCTTTTACGATTTCCAAGCCCCTCACAGTTTAGGGGAAAAAGGATAGGAGACACAGAATGAGGTTGATGCTATGTGACAAGAAAATGGTCCTATTGTGCCATCAGCGCTCCTCTTTGCAGAAGAGCACACACAGATGATTTTTCGAGTTTAGCAGAAATACAAAAAAAGTGCAAAGCAATCACGAAGTCTTTAGGATGGGATATATTTTCTATTGCATTGTTAATGAGTGAACAAATGAAAAATAAATCAGGTATAAGTGGCTCAGAGACCATGGCTTGCTGTGTTTTCCAGATCTGTCAAAGAATGATGGATATTTTTAATATAGGCTCATCTATTTTGGATTGGCAGATCTGATTGAATGCTATTTTAGAGAAGCTGTCACTATGTCCTCATTTCAAGCCTGCACATCTCTCATAATGGGTAATAAAGCTCTTTCAAAACAGTTTGATGAGACAAATTAGGCCAGATCATTCAGCAGGCCAAAGCAATTTATTAGACTGCACAGCACAATGCAAAAACACACAAAATGAACACGTATCATTGGTATTATTACAGCCTTTGTGTTTATGACAGCTTTGTGTAAAGTGAAATTGTGATAATTAAAATATGTCATTAGTGGCTTAAATTTGAAATGTTTTAAAGTGTTGGTTTTATTTTTGCTTAACAACGCAGTGTTTGAAATAAGATGGATAAAACATTTTATTTTGTTTGTTACAGGGGGAGCGATGGGGATATCATTACAAGAAAAGTGAATCAGCCATCATTTTTTCTTCTCTGTTTCCCTCTTTGAACATCTCCCATAATATGAGATATTCAAGATGATCAAATTTGTAAACACAGTGGGATTTTTTTAAATGATTTGAATATTGAAAATACAACCTCACTGGTAAACAGAAACAAAAAACTGCAGAGTTTTCATATTCTAAGGCAACCAGCTAATTATATTGCAGATTAGGATTCCATGAGGTGCTATTACATCTTTACTTGCTTTCAAATATAGTGTACTACACTAATAACATGAATGTTTAGTTTAGACAATTACAATGGGTGATAGAAAATTCTTACCTCCCAGAGAGCTTTATGGTCCACTCAAATATTATCACCTCTTGCTCTCTAGGGTCCACTAAGACACTTTGCAAAAAGTCCAGATTTTTGTGACTGTTCTGTTAAGCCCGTAGTAGCAATAAACCTACCAATTAAAGGGTGGCACCAAAAAAATATATCTAACAAAATAAGAACACACGAACAAAAAATAAAAACCTAAGGAAAATTATGAGCAGCAATGCCTGTTTGCAACACAGAAAACATGCAGAGATACAGCAGTGCGCTTTTGTTGGACGGTGCTACTGAGTGCAGAGCTATTTTAAGTACAAATCAGGGGTTCAAAATTAAGTCAGGGAAAGCACAACAATGCAACAATCTATTTAAAAGGAAACTGTATTTTATAAAATGCTGAGTTACGTCTGTGATTCATTAAGGCTACAAGGTAGTGAGAGAAAGATATTCAGCAGATAACAGGAAGGCTGAATGGAGTATAGCAAATTGACTTAGTCCTATCCTTCTGAGCTCTTAACACTGAATTTGGAAAATGTTGCACACTTTTGTTAACAGCTGAGGTAAGGTTCTACAATCTCTAGGAAATACACATAAAAAACGCTGTTTTAATTGTGCTAGTAATGCTAGTTTAAAATCTTAACTCCATACAAATTGGCCTTTGTCAAAATAACAGTAAATTTCCTTTTCTCATAATATAAATAATTCATGAGCACTTATGATTGAAGAAAAATAATATGAAAAAACATCTTAAACGCTGAATAAAGAGGTGTATGTATTTGCCAATCAAAGCTTTATAAAAACTAAAATTGAATACAAAATCTGAATCCTGCATCTCTATAGAATATTCAAATTTTTAATTTCTTTTTGCCAGTGATTTTGTGTTTATTTTTTTTTAAATATGAAAATGACCAATTTTTATCTTTTTGCTCATTAAATTTACTCATGTTCTTTTTTATTTTAATATAACAAAGTGATAAACAAATTAAAAAAAACTTTTCTTGAAAAACAATATAAATAACCAAATTATGACTCTGGACCCTTCATTTGAGTCTTTTTACTCAATAGTTTATTGATAAGTATGATAGGGGAAAAATGTTTAATATGAAAATTCTGAATGACAGTATCTGTAAATCCAGTCATGCAGCAATCTGACTTCTGATTATTTTATTTAGCTAACTTAAATTGAAAAGAAAAAACAAAAAACTTCAAACATTCAATCTATGATTAAACGGATGTGACACATTCTTTAAGATATAAATAAATTGCCCACTTATTCACTGATTTTCAATGCTGGATCAATAACTTCTTTGGCAGGAGATTTATTTAGTGTGGTTTAGCACACTGTCCTATTTTCAAAGGGTGTGTGTACAATGCTGTTATCATGGGGAATGGACTGCACGCTCTCTATGAATGTGTAGGTGGGTGGTACGTGCCAAAGTAAAGCGCGAATAAAGCCCAGGATGCAAGATTTTGAACATTGTGAGACAATGATCAAAGTTAACTACAACGTTAATGAGGTTTTTAGTCTTACAAGTGTATATAGTATAATAGCAAATAAAGCATTAAAAAGAAGGTGCATTCCATTTTCATTCAAGATCATCAAATCCCCAACACATGGTAGTGTCACAATGTACATCTGTTCAATTGCTTCTTAACACATACAGTGTATGAGCTAAATCCATGGTGCAATTTTGTGCAATTAACCCTCAGTAAAGACAACTTGCTGAAATTCAAACCAAGCATCAGAATAGCGAAGAAAGCGGATATAATGGTCCTTTCCATCTGAACTTCCGACATTCCAACTTCCGGGTGGGAAAAATGAACTGGAATGCCTCCCAAAGTCAGACTTCCCACTCAGAAAGTTGCTCCAACTTTGACTTTCAATATGGCCGCTTATTGCGTCAGCAACAATAAGTTGTGGTGGAAATATGTTTATTTTACAAGACACATGTAAGAGTGCATCTAAAATCATTGCTACATGTAGTACCTGCAACTCTAAACCTAACAAAATAAAAATGATGTTTGCATATGGAAAGTAAACCTTAAACAATGTTTGTAAGAGGTACTACCAACAGTGGCTAACCGGGCGTTGCCATATTGAAATCCCAACATATCCGACTGAGCCAACTGGAACGCTGTTTACTTGGATCTGATGTCAAACCTAGCTCAGAGTTCCAACTTCTGAGGTAAATGAAATGCACCATAAGTGACTCAGCACAGTTGTTGGTGTCAGACAGACTAGTCACAGACTTTTAGAAACTGCGGATCTACTGGGATTTACATTGGATGATCCAAGACATGAGAAAATAGAAGTTGAAAGGAAGTTGTGTGAATTAAAATGTTAAAATCCCTTGCTGATGTCAGAGGTCAGACAAGAATGCACAGACTAGTTCAAGATGATAGAAAAGCAAAAGCAACTAAACTGTCCCTCTATATATTTTCACTATATATATATATTCTAAACCTATCTGTGAACACATTACTCTCACCTCAGCTATATTGTTTGCTTATTTTAATTAGAATCTTATATTTAAGAAGTAAGAGCGAAGTAGAACAAAGTAAAATGATGGGTTTTAGCATGAATCCTAGTACACTAAGCCAGCTGTCTGCCACATCCTATTATAAGATTGTGATCTCCACTGGTGTCCCCACAAGAAGCGTATTGTGACAAAAACAATCATGCAGATCTGTGAGATTTAATAACCATCCTAACAAACCTAATAATTCAATTCAGTTTATTTATATAGCGCCGATTCACAACAGATGTCATCTCAAGGCACTTAACAAGAAGTCATTTCAATAAATTTATACAAACATTCCAATCAGTTAAAAAGTTTCCTATTTAAGGAATCCCAGCAGATTGCGTCAGTCATTGGCGTGAGGTTGGGCCCCGTTAATGCAGAGTTTCCAACCATAGCAATCCTTTAGCAATCCCTCATACTGAGCAAGCATGTAGCAGGGCTCTGTTTCAACACACCTGTAGCAAATTAGGTCGTCAGCAGGACCCGTAATAAGTTGTTTACATCCCTGCTACTATTTGCAGAATTTTCTATACTTTTTTGTAACTAGTCTGTTTTGTTGTTGTTTCTTTTTGCACAAATATAAAAATGCAAATATGTTTACATTTGTTTAAATAATTTATCTCAGTTGCACATTTCTTAGAATCTGCATGTGCCATTTTTCACAACTGTACAGTTTTTAGATTTACATCTTATCTTTATAAATATTGCTTATTTTGATGTGTACCCCCATGCTTCCTTTTGCCAACTTTTTTTCAACTTGCTACTGTAACAACTGCATTTCCCCACTGAGGGACAATATATTTCTATTTCTGGATGAATGGCTGAATAAATCAAAGGGTGAATATTTATTGTCAAATTTTACATAAAGACATAAAAAAGTAACACTTAGAACAAAGGCGTCAAAATCCAGTCCTCTAGGGCTCTGTTTCAACACACCTGAAGCAAATTAGGTCATCAACAGAACCCAGTAGAACCTAACTGCCTGCTGAGGAGGCAATTTACCATTTGATTCAGGTGTGTTGGACCAGGAACACATCTAAATGTTGCAGGGCACCAGCTCTCGAGACCCCTAGAACATTCAACTGCAAATTTAGGGTTGAGTATAAATAAGTACTTCCTCTAAATTGTTATTTATCTAAATTTTGAAACCATTTGTTAAATAGAGACACATTTTCCCTGTAGCGACATCCATTGTTTAAAATGAGAACTGCAGTGAGGATTTTGGCATGAAATAGTAATTCATGGGCATGAGAACTGAACTGACTTGTGAAACAACCTAGTACAGCAAATCTGTGGACTAAGCGGACAACGATTGATATTTATGTTGTCACATAACAAGCCATCAGAATTTAATGGTACACAAGTTCATAGAAAAAAATACTTTTTTCAGCTTTTAATGTTAAAGAACAATGCTTTGTCTTTTATACCAGTTGAAAGTAAATATGGCATAACACGGAACATATTAAAAGTTAAGTTTGAGTTTGCTTGTGAATGTAATGACCAAGATAAGTACGTGAAATGAGAAAATGTAAACAAGCTTTAACCTTTTTCAGGACCAGTGGACCTAAGTCTCTTTTGAGACTCCAAAACACAATTATTTGTTCTTTCTCCATTTATGTCCATTTTAAAAACCAATAAAGAGTTGTTGCAGTTAACCCTATCATATTAAAAGGTTTCTCACCTGGTGATCTGAATGTCCACGGCTCATCATCATCAAAGTGTGTATCCCCGGCAGTGAACCGTTCTCCAGGGAAAAAAGCATGTGCCACTGTTCCGCCTGGACCATCGAAGGGGTATCCATCATTGTGGTCAGCTTTAGTGAAGTCAATCTGAATGTCTGCGTTGCTGCCGGCCACCTCGTGGAAATTAAGAGGTGCAATGTCGCTCCAGACCTTCAAAGCGTAGTACATAAGGGCCCGAACTGTGTCTCTGCCAAGTAGGGCTGAATCTTTTGGATAGGTTCTCACTCTGAAAGAAAGACAGATAGGGGAAGCATCTTAAATGTAAGATAAGAGAGAGAAGAGAGGCCGAATATGGAGAAGAAAAGGAAGTTAAGATGAAAAGAGTGAAATGGGCTGGCTCACAAGGTAAATGGAGGATAGACTTGACATATAAATAACATAAAGCAGAGAAGAAAAGAAGTAAAACACTGTTAGGTACACTTCTAAGGTTTATATCAAGAGGGCACAGTCATGTAAGTGAGAGAATAATTTACACGAACCGGAGAAATCAAGTTCTTCATATTGTGGCATAAACAAACATAAGGCAAGGCAAGGCTATTTTATTTGTATAGCACACTTTCAACAGCAGGGCAATTCAAGGTGCTTTACATGATTTGGTGATTTAAAAGAAGCACATAAAAGAAACACATTACACATGATACACAATAAAGCAAGAGAAAAATAAAAAAAGCAAGAGAGCATGAACACATTTCATACATATGACATCAAGCATTTACTCAAAGGCAATTCTAAACAGATGGGTTTTTAGTCTCGATTTAAAGCAGTTCAGAGTTTCAGCATCACTACACTCGTCAGGAAGTCTGTTCCAGATAAGGGGAGCATAAAAAGTGAAAGCTGCTTCTCCATGTTTAGTTCTGAGTCTAGGGATGTTTAGTAGGCTAGAGTTGGAGGACCTGAGTGGTCTTGGTGGTTGGTACCATGACAACAGGTCTTCAACATATTTTGGTGCTAAGCCATGTAATGATTTATAAACTAGTAAAAGTATTTTAAAGTCTATTCTCTGAGCTACAGGGAGCCAGTGTAAGGACTTTAGAACTGGGGTGATGTGCTCTACTTTCCTGGTTCTAGTGAGGACGCGAGCGGCAGCGTTCTGGATCAGCTGCAGCTGTCTAATTGACTTTTTAGGCAGACCTGTGAAGATGCTGTTGCAGTAATCAATCCGACTAAAGATAAACGCATGGATGAGTTTTTCTAGGTCGTGTTGCAAAATCAGTCCTTTAATCCTAGAGATGTTCTTCAGGTGATAGAACGCTGACCTTGTTATTGCCTTTATGTGACCCTGGAGAGATAATATATATAATATAAATAAATGACAATTCATAAAGATGTGTAAACCGTATTAAAATAAATATTTATAAAAACATTAAATTAGCATTTAAAAAAATATATTCTGGCACACAAAGAGGCCCATTTCTATTAATTACTTTACAAAATGGCAAGGGCAAGAGAACATGCCAACGATTAAGTCAGAAGTGTGCTTGTTTTCATACATTAGGAAATAGATACAAAAATAGCCTAAGATACTCATCTGGAGTCGGAGCAAAAAAAAAAAGTTAAAAACTAATAAAGGTGTAAAAAACAATGCTGTTCACACCTATGCCAAGAAAAATGGTTTTCTGTATTTTTGGTGTAAAGTCACAGATATGTAAAAAAAATCCCAGTTTACTAAACACCCCTGGACTTTAAGAGGTACTGTGTGCTTTGTTTGGATGGGATTAAAAGAAATCATTTGGCTACAAACACAAAGAAAGGATGAGGATGTGGAAAAGTACTCGATGCCCAGTGAGTATGGGCTGCTTTGTAAGAGTATTGTAAGAGTGTCAGAGTATTATAATGTATTTAAACTTCCTGGAGATTTAAAAATAAAATAAAAAGTTGGATTGGTATCCTAAACCTTTTCACGCACCTTTATCAGGGATAACAATAAGGGTATTATGTTCTGGTTATGCCTTAGATCTTTACAAACACAACCATACCTGCATGTTCACTGTGACATAAAACTAAATTTAGAGTGGCTTTGAAAATTTTTTTAATTCTGGTGCTTATTACATGAAATAGATGTTAATATCCCATCTTCAGACACTGAATTTATCAAACATGTAAAAAATTTTTTAGAAATTATCATAAGAACTACATGTGAAATATTGAGTTATTCTTGCTTCTTTTATTGTCTCCATTGAATCCAAGCAGCCAGCTGATGACTGTCAGATGTGTTATATCCGCACCATCTGATCTGAAAGTGGTGCCATTATGCAAACCCATCAAGTGTGTTAAACTAAACTGCCACAAAAATTATACGAGCGGGTTCCAAACATGAATATTTTAACTGTAGAACATGTCAAATACAGACTAATTAGTCATGTTTTGTCGTAAAAGACAAAAAACTAGAGCAAAGGTTTACTCACAAATGTTATGATTTGGGATTTAATGCATTTAGTTTAGTTGTCATGTTTTTATCATAAATTTACAGGTTTGTACAGATGTACAGGTTTACAGATGGGAAAGGTTGTCAATTTCCCATCTGCCCATGGACATAGAAAAGTCATAGATTGTGCCAGAAAATAAGTAGAAAAACGGGATGAAATGCAAGAGACCGGTAGCTAAAAAGCCGGATAGAAATGGTTCTGAATTTAAAGCAGCATAAAAACACAAAGGTCAACTTCACAATGTTTGCCACTGGTGGAGACCTGCACAAAAAGTCCTGTTTGCATATTTCCAGCAACACCGTTGGTTTTAGCATTTCATGCTCAGGTGCTCCTGCTGCTTACATATAATTTGCTGAGCATACAATGTGCCTTTGAAGAGATTATAGAGTCAGCTTTTGGGAACAACTCATAAGTTCTTTGCCCCATCTTTCCCATTTCCTTATTAGGTTTAAATTCTTCCTCACATCACCGCCTAAGCTCTGCAGCCTTTTCCTTTCTGACAGCTACAACAGAAATGGGACATGTACAAACTGAAAACCACTCAGACATCATGCTAAGTTTTCCATTTTTCGATTCTTGGATGGTCTCTTTCATCCAGTGTACTTTCTTTCCACTCAGTCTTTGCGTCCTTCTATGCCTTTGCTACTGTATGATGTGCTTGCTTTTTGTGTCCCTGCAAGTGCATTTTGCTGTAAAACTACAGAGCAGTGTGGTTGTTACAGGCTGCTGTAGGAAATTTAATCAGGACAGAAAATATCAGTAGAGTGATCTCTGCCTCAACTAGCTTTCAATCTGCTCAGAAATGACTGAGGTGAGAATAATCTGTAAATCTTCAATGTAAAAACATGCACAAACAAGACAGAGTCAATATGGACACACTGGTCAAAAAAATAATAGCACTCTGAGAATGCAGACCTCCTCGGATCAGTTGTTTCTGCTCCAAATGTGGACATTTCCTGAAGCTTTTAATGAGTAAAAGCATCCCCACAGCCTGATGCTGCCACCATGTGGTAGTGAGGATCTGTTCAGGCTGATGTGAAGTGTTAGGTTGCCACTACAGAGCACCTATTTTCACAACTAAATGTTTGCAGAGTTGCCTAGATTACAAACTGTAAATTGGACTTCTGGGATTTTTTTCTGAACTGCGGCTCTAATTTCACCAATTTTCCTTAAAGACCACTCGAGTTGTGGTTTCTACAGCTTCTCTATAGTTAAAATGAATGCTGTCAATTTCTCGTTTTTTGAGACTAGTCCCAATGCTGACTGCAACTTCGGCTTCGAGCATGCACGATTCATTATCATTCTGAACTCAGTGGGGTAAACATCTGCTCTGGGTCCAGATGGACCTGGGGGAGGGCGGAGCTGCAGTGTGCGGACTGCCTGCCTGTCTGCTGTGAACTTCCTGGGAAGGGAGCAACGCTGCTCAGTGAGAGTAACGAGGATACATGCTTAACCCCAATCTCTCCAATAACCCCCCAAAAAGTCGCTAGATTTTTTGCTAGTCGCATTTTTTTTTTTTTCGTGTCCTGTTTGGCAGTGTGGAGCTCAGAATTGGTGTCTGAGTACCAAGTAGAAGCCCAACAGATTTACTTTCACAAGCGGAGCAGTACAGCTTTTGCTTTAGTACTCTACTTGATTTATGTGTGAAAAATCTTTATTATGAATTGTTGGGGTTTTTATTTCCTGATGTTATGGACACGGAGACGGAAAATTAAGGAGAAGAAAGAAGGAAGATGAAGAAGAGAGGTAGGAAACAAAATGTCATGAGAGAGGGTGAGTTGAAAATACAAGAGAGGAAGGGGAACAAAGAAAACACAGGAAAACATTGAAGTCTGCCTCCATACCCACAGGACGGCAGAGAGAGGGGGAAAAACAAAACACGAAAAAGGAACATCGACAAAACCAACCAAACATTGTGAACTTAAGAATTACACAACCACATCACACAAAAATAGATATAAAAATACAACAACAATGTCACAGAAAAACTCATGGTACCGATTAATCAAGCTCTAGTAATGATAACCTCAGCCCAAGAATATATCCTTAAACACCAGAGACCCCACATCTATGTGTGTGTGTTAGCATGCTGGTGCATATAAGGTTTCTCCATAAGAGTGTTCGATAGTTGGTGTGAGAAGACATCAATCCGTCCCCCCGGAATCGATGCAGACATGAAGGAGATCGGAGCAAAGACGTCCAAAGGACCGCCAGAGCCCCAGGCGGACCCGGGCGACCGCTAGTCGCATTTTTGAAAGAGAATCGCTGGAGGCTACATATAGTGACAAAGATGCAAAATTGGCAACACTGTCTGCAACTCGCCGCTCATCCCCACTCCTCTTGCCCTTGCCACTACAACAGAAGCGTCAGCTCATGATAAGCATGCCTACAGACACCCAATCAATGTCCACTTCAGGCTGTGATTAACATAGACGTAATAAAGAGTAGACCCCGCATTGGCTACTCTGAGGCAAGAAATCCGTCCGCCATCTTGGACCAGTATTCCCACGTGTAGACGTCCACCAAAATAGCAGAAGTCAATACAAGATGCCTGAATACTGCGTGGCATATTTCTGTTGAAATCAGCGGACTGTTGAGAGTAGGGCTCGGGGGATAACTTTTCACAACTAAGATTAAACATTTTTATTGTTTGTATTTTATAAATTTAATACTATATTAATGTCAACAGGGGAAATCTTAGCTAGCTCACATAGGTAAGGTAAGAAAGCTGCCTAAGAATTTATAAATGTTATATTTTTAAACCACTGACTTAGATTACAACTGATACAAGAATGCTTCTGTAAAAATAAAACAATACTGGTATAAAATGTCTCTTATCCACCCATCCGATCGTTAAATAGTTACATAGATAATTTTATAATATATAGATAATTGATATAGATATATAGATAGATAATTTATATAGATTGATTATTTATATAATCTATATGTCTATTCAAGTTCAAGTTCAAATTCAATTCAAAATTACTTTATTAATCCCAAAGGGAAATTAAATGTTGTTGTAACTCATAATTTAAGATATGTTGTAGATGCTGATGGCTGTGTGTAGGGATGACCATTTTATGAAGAATCCTTTTTTGTACACTAATCTCCAGAGGGTCCTCAGCATTCAACCTGTTTACCCAGTTGTAAACCATCTTGTTGCCATGGTTATGCATCATAAAAAGTGTTCAAAAAATAAAAAGTAGCAGAAAAAATCTTTCCAGCCGCACAGCATTTAAAACCATAGAGAGAATAGTTGTCCACAAATTTCTATCTTTTTCTATCAGAAATAGAGGGATAAAAGTTTTAAAAAAGAAAAAAATCTGAACGAGAGTAACAGAGCCATTTTAACATACTGCCACCTTGAGCGGTGCAATTCCAGAACTATATATACATATATCTGGACTTATACATGTATATCTATTTATTATATTGTCTAATTAATATATATATATATATATATATATATATATATATATAATCTGTATGTTAGCCTATATAACATCTACATCTATTGTATTCATTATTTGTGTATATTACACATGAATTTTACTTTAAGCTGAGTAGTACTTTCTGCTTCTCTATCTTATAGCATTGTGTGTGTTTTGCATACATTTTATGAGTAAATCAGAATATTCTATTACTGTTAAGCCAACTAAGAATATAGAAACAGGCCGAACCATCTGTCTTGTCTCATAGCTAAATGTTAAGCCTTTGCAAACAAAAACAAAAAACAGCGTGAAAATCAGTTTAGTATTTAGTCAGGATTTAATAAATGCGCTGAACCTTCATTGCGTCTGCTAAACAGATTACAAAGAGGAGCGGAGGATACCGCTCCAAGATGGCAGCCCCACGGCTCATTAGTACCAATAGGCAGTAGAGTTCGATGCAGCGTCTACTCTATATATGTCTATGTTGGTTAACCCCTAACAACTCAAGCACAAAAAGCCCAAAGCATAAAAACTGATTTTATTTAAAGGCAACTCACATGCAGAAACAGTAAAATTAAAGATTAGGAGTTAGATAAACACAATTAAAAAACATAGCACGCTAAATATGTTAGTAAATAATTAATTGCAATTAATGCGATAATTTGACACCCCTATTTACAATACCACTCTTGCATTGTGTTTCTGATCCATGCTCTCCTTGTATGCTAGTTTAGGTGAATGTTCATGTTTTGGTAGATTTGAAGTTTAGAATACCAGAAAAGACAAATATTGCTCTCTGGGATGTTCAGAACTTGTTTTTTAATTTTACTACGCTTTAAACATTACACCTTTATCCCTAAATATACTGGGAATAAACTACATATAGGTAAACTGTGTTTACTGCTAGACTTTATTTATGGGTATCACAGTAAAGGAGGCTAAATAATAATAATAATAATAATAATAATAATAATAATAATAAAACAATTATATTTTGAGGGCTTTTCTAAAATCCAAGGTCACCTTGCAGAGAGAAAAAAAATCCAATGCATGCCACAATTTTCTATTTGTAAAGAATATTTGGAAAACATGTTATTTTGCAATTTCAGTATGATGTACTCTATGTAGGGTTCTCATATAAAATTCCAATAGCCAACAACACATTATTTTGTAGCTACAGAACAAGGGTAAATAAGTTCATTATTACTTTACAAGGATATAGTCTGAACAAACTGTACAGACCGTGTAAACATTTCATTAAACATACGTGGTAATTTATTGGTGAGCCAAATTGGTTTTACAGTAGCTTCAACACATTTTCCACTGTTGCAGCTTTCATCAAATCAGTCAGTAAATAAATACAATAAAAAAACATAACTGCAGAATCACATACTTATTTTAAAATGCAGACATACAAATTAATTATGTAATACTATAAGGTCAGATGTCCCACCTAAAACAACAGATTTTGCAAGCTTTAACAGAAGTTAAGTCAGAGGGGAAAACATGCCAAAACACAATTTGCAAAGCGAAAGTGGGCGAGTGCCCACATTCTGAGTACTAGCTTTGCATGTACCT
Organism: Valencia hispanica; assembly: GCA_963556495.2. Classification (NCBI taxonomy): domain Eukaryota; kingdom Metazoa; phylum Chordata; class Actinopteri; order Cyprinodontiformes; family Valenciidae; genus Valencia; species Valencia hispanica. The sequence continues at coordinate 14,392,747 of OY747717.1, read as the reverse complement.
GCACAAAAGCTTCGACGACCATCTGTCAGAACACCTGCATTACTCATTTCTACTGCAATTTATATAAAGGAAGCGACAAGAACACTGAAAAGGAAAATCCAAATCTGGATGACAGGTAATGTGTATTGTAAGGGTGAGATGAAGGTAAGCATATCTGTGTGAGCTGAAGTTCTTCCTAAATCCTGTTTTAATTCCGCCTGTTTAGTTAGTGTTTTAATCCTGTTCTGTGATATATTCTGTAATAATGAAACCTTTCACTGTTGGAGTTGTTACAGTGGAGAATTTCTTGCTTTCTATATCTACATGCCCAAGTTATTGTGCTCATTTACCATACCTATAAGACAGCTTCATGTACCACACCACTTTATCATATATGGCAAATACAAAATACTGCTATACTGTAATTCCTAGAAATGCAACAATGCTCATATACATACATACAAGTACACCTATTTTCCCCGGAACACTTGACAAGATGACAAGATGAATGTGAAAAAAGTTGGGAAAGTGTGTTGTCTTCCATGTGTTAAGCATTGTAAAATGATTTTAAATTATTTTAACCATTTAAAATAAAATACTTAAAATCACACTTAAATTAAAGAGACAAAACTGATGAAAGTCAATGTATCACATGTACAAAATGAACTGAAATGAATGAAAACAGTTGCATTTGAGTAATCATTTCAGCCATGGATGGGCTGTAGCTCACACTTCACAGAGCTTTGTGCAGCTCTATGAAGTGTAAGCTCCTTGGTCCAGCTCTGTAAAGCGTAAACTAAATTGCCTTGAAATTACTGTCTTAGTGTTGCTTCATATTGAAATATTTCAAAGATACAGACTGGTGGATTTTAGTGTAAAGCAGTAAATTTAATATGGGATGACACATGATCATGGTAGGCGTGTCTTATGGTTAGTAATGGTTTAGTAATTTGAAAAATAAGAACTAGAAAGAACAAGTTATAGGGTTAAAAGTTTGCATCTTCAAAACTACTCTTGATAATAAAAAAGTGATCAATTTCGAAAGCAATTTGGTCATAATACATATAAAGGTGGTGTTACAGTTGAGAAATGAGTAAGTTTGTTTTACAGTTCTGTTTGTCCTGAAAGCATTAAACATTCTCAAAATTAAATCTCAATTAGGCCTGTTGTGATAGTGATAGGTATTACAAACCTGATGTAAATTAATCAACAGAGTGAGCAGCTGATGTGTCAGGAAATTTATTAAATCTTCTGTCCTTGAATGATTAAAAACCTCTATTTTATTATTCTGGCATGTAGAAAATAATTGTTGTAGCTAACTAACGGACCTAAGTAGGAAATGTTGATTTACGTTTAAACACTGAAAAAAAAGGCTACACATTTCAATACCATGTATGAAAACATTTTGTTTTCATCTGTAAATAGTTGAATTCCCCAAATTTACACAAACACACAGTGATAGGATTTCTGAATATGGATCAATTAAAATCAATGTGTGTAAAACATTAGAATACAATAGTATTCTTTCATATTGTCATCTTGCTTAGCTTTGGATCAAACTCTTTTGTATCACCAATCTCATTTGTCATCAATCATTCAGGACTGAAAGCCCACAATTACTTTACAAGAATGAGGAAACTAGTTCTTGTTTCCCCAAGTCTGAGAGAAGCAAAATGTCATTCTGCTCTTGCAGCCATAGTTGGGAGGTCTTGCAGTTTGTTCTTGCAACATATGAACATTTTTTGTGATGTCTGACTATATAACTCTACCTGTAATATAGAAAAGCTATAGTAGGAGAAACCTATTAGATTTCCCGAGAGTTCTGCACTTGAGTTATTGTATGTAAGTATGAATTGTCCTGGCCAGAGAGAATGTTGTTATTGCTTATGCCACATTCAGTGAAATAACTTAATGGCCTATACTTTAGTATAGGCTGCCCTAACCATCACCAGCTAACAACATTGCTTTCTCGCTGTTCTACATACCACACACACAACAAAGGCCTAATTATTTTTGATCCTTTTGAACAAGCTGATCTAGCTGTGAAAGTGTCAAAAGCAGACTATGAATATGGTTGTAAATATTGGGGTCACAAATAGGTTCAGACTGAAGTTCTGACACTACAAACAATTCCTACACAGAGTATTTTGTCAGTTCTCTTTCAACTTTTTTTGACTTTGGCATATTCAAATCTTGTTTTCTGCCAAAAAAAGGTTTTCTTTGTGTTGAAATCTTTATCATTAAGAACTTTTCAATAAGTTCTGGTGATTCATACCTTTGAATGACATTTCCTGCCTTTGTTTTAGTGCTTAAAATGTGGGTGGCTACAGCAACGTTTTCACTCTACCTTATTGAGGAAATCTTTAAATTGTATCCAACTATTTTTTGTGTGCTTCCGAAAAGAAGAACCATAGAGACCAACATGGTCTAAGCTTGGAGAAATATTGTGCAAAGATAGCTTATCCACTGCTCAGTACTTCAAAAATGGCTCTTTCATAACATTGCAAACTTTTCACAGAGCGTTTGATGGTAATTGTTATTTCTTACATTCAATCTAAACCATAATTCAGCTAAAAGAGGGTGAATACAAGTGTGTTTGGCAAAGTAAAACAGGTTATTCATGTGGTTCCAAATATCTGAGTTGATAAATTCACCTTAGAGACTTTAAATTTATTTTACCTTATTTAAAGTTGATGTTACTACATGATACATAACATTTTTATAATAAAATAGAAAAATAATGAAAGTGGTAAGATAGGCTGGATATCAGGAGATAATGTGAAATAAAACCAGTAGAGTAAGCAAGCAGAGAGCAATAAGCAGAAATGCAGCAACTTTCCTATTGCAGTCATATTTCTGACAACTCCCTATGGCTTCATGTTCCAACGCTGTGCATTCTGTAAGAGAAAGACATTGTCCTTGTTTCAGTATTTCTCCCGGCTACTCCAATCAGATGGATCAGTGATCACGCAGACACATTTCCATATCTGGCAGAGAGCTGATGCCTTCATTTCTCACCAAACTTAAAATCTTCCTCAAAACTTTTATTAAAGAGGTCTCTGGCGCAGAAAAGCAGTTTGAGGTGTATTGGGGAGACAAAGGAGGGGTAGAGATTAAGTGATGAATATGAAAAAAATGTAGAAATTTCAGCTAAACACTTAAGGTAAGCTAAGAGAATTACTAATCCTAAGAAACTTGATTGCATGTTGCTTTTAATTGCAAAAATAATATTTCCAAAAACAGCTTAGTGAAACTAAAAAGTCTGCTTATGTCAGAAAATGATACATTACTATTCAGCACAGAATCCAACAAGCTCCACCAGATGGTGAGGGCAGCCTGTACATACCCCCAGAAATGAAGCGTGTTGGGTTTTCAGTGAAGCGTAGTAAACAGATTCAAATCTGTACGACCTCAAAGATTGTATTATTTCTAAATTGAAAAGTGGTATATTTCATTTCGTGAGAAAACACAGACCATTTAGAAAGACTATACAGAAAAAAATGGCTTTTCTTTTTGGATTCATGGGTGCACTCTTATTCCATCATGACTTGGCAAGACAACTTTGATCAGGAGTAGAATGTTTTGAATGTACCTGGCAACGGCAGCAAATAATTTGATGGTAGTGAAGCATGGAGGTGGAGGTATGGTGATATGGGGCATAAAGACAATGGGCAAATTAATGCAAATTCACTAGCAAGGACCATTCCACAGTGATGTGAGTTCACTGGCATTGAAAGGAGAGGAAGTAAGGGTATAGATGGATCAGAAGGTTGACCTTTATGGTAACCTCATAATTCATGGTTTACGAGTGAAACCTAAAGTGAAATCTGGTGGATCTTGAGAAGAGTTGTACATGATGAGATTTACATCACACAAACCGTCTAATTCCTGGTTTTGTGTCAGCAGACTGATGGCAAGGTCAACTTAGGACTTCTTAGATGGTTACTTAGGGAAAAGGAGGCCAGAAACTAAAGGAGTTATCAATAGGAATAAGTGAGGACAATGTATTGATCTATTCTCCAAATTAAAAATTCACAGATTAGATTTTTAAGTAAATATCTGTTTTGGAAACTTTTTGGAGTACCCCTCAATTGAAAATAAGTGTTTTATTTTCAAATAGAGATAAATGATTTATGTGAAATGAAGAATTGGGGAGGATGGATAGGATAAAAAGTGAGATGAATTGGGGTTGTACGATTGAATGTAGAGGAGAAGGATGATGAAAAAGGGTTGCAAAGTAGGATGAGAAGAAAATAGTGGAAAAACTGTTCTTTAAAAGAAAAAGGACAAGGTAAATGAAGGGAATACAAACAACTTCTAAAGGGCGATGAAAACATAAAAGAGGGATAGTGCATAGAGTAGATAATAGAGGTATAGGAAATATGAATGGAATGAAATAGGGTTGTAAAGAATGAATGGTATGAAAAAGGTTTTTAAAAAAGGGATAAATTTAATGCGAATTGAGAAAATTGTAATAAGAAGGGATGAAAATGAAAAGTAGGATGAAAAAGAAGTAATAAAAAGCCATGAATAGAATGAATTAGATGAACTAAAAAAGCACCCGGAGAGACGCCAAGGCAGCTCAGAACTCGGATCCCTGTTTTCCGGATCACCCCCAAAATCTAATCAATTGTTCTTTGCTCAACTGCGGACATTTCCTGAAAATTAAATCAAAATCAGTCTATAACTTTTTCAGTTATGTTGTTAAATAACAAACAAACAGACAAACAAACAAACAAACTCTGGCAAAAACATAACCTCCTGGGCGGAGGTAGAAACAGATCATATCAAAGACAGGAAGATCAGTTGGATTAAAAGGGAATATAAAGAGGAATGATGAACATTAGGAGGATCAAAAAGAGCAGGGCTGTACAGTACATATATGTCGCACGTGCAACGAAAAAAACTGTCTGTGCGATAAACTTTTTCCATACGTAGCACCCATGTGACAGCTTTGTAAGCTGCATGTTTTGTTTTTTTACTGTAAGATGCCACCGTGACAAATGAAGCGATTGTGTCTCAACGCAGGACAGTGGCTGCAGTCACTACCTGTTCACTACGTGTAATCATGTGACTTCACCCCGTTTGGCTGAAACAAGGGAACGATAATGCCAACGTAGTGACTGTGTCGCTATATATAGCAAGTGTTTAGACCCCGCTGGCGACTCTTTCACAAGAAAGCGACAAGCAACAAATCTAGCAACTTTTTATGGTGTTTTTAGGGACTTTTAGAAACACTGACGTAAAGCACGCATCATTGTTACTGTTCTCACCGAACAGCTGTGCTGCAGTGAGCCCAGAGCGCAAACAGCATGCAGCTCCGTCCGCCTGGATGCCCAGGCTCTGCTCAGTCTGAGTAGATAATTACTAGCCTGATGCAAATGTTTGGGCCAATGACTTCTCCATGCTAATGACCACCCTTAGCTGCTTTTTTACAAATTTGCAAGTATATAAGAGCGATCTTTCTTTTATAAGCCACACACAAACATCCGGCAGAGCTGCACACATGTGGGGCATTCAAGGAACATTCAATAACGTAAGACTTTTAAAACTTCTGACAAAAACATTGAAAATAATAAGCCATAAACTTCTGTTTAATGGAGGTTGATAAGCAACAGTTGGTGCATAGTAAATATACCCGACCTATTTTCTACTAAGTACTAAAGAACAAACAAAAGCTATATTCTTTCTATTAATTTTGCCTTCTTAAAATATCTCAGCATTTTTTTCAGAACTAGAAATTTTTTTTAAAATGTCTTGGATGTCCAGTTGCAATTTGATATCTTGTAAATTTGGTACCAGTTCTCTTCTCTCAACAGTGTACTTCAGGCAAAATAATATTACCTGTTCCACAGTCTCTTCTTGAAGACAAGAAGACAAGGTTTTAAGAGATTGTAAAAGACATTTTGTGTTGATGCTGTTTTTGTCTGTGCTACAAAACCAGCAACCTCTGTAGCACCGGTATAGTCCTGAAGAGTCATAAAGAGAGAGGACTGGAATGGAAAGGTATCGTGAAATCGATGTGGTAAAAGAAAGTGAGGAATAATGAGGATGAGTAAGATAAAAACAAGTTATAAAGGAGTTAGATGAAAAGGGGTTGTTAAGAGGTGGCTAGGATCAAAAAGGGGTCACGAAGAGGGGTGAATGGGATGAACAGGCATCATAAATAGTGATGTGGTTCAAATGAGAAATGTGTAGGAAGAATGGAGTGAAAAATGTTTGTTAAAAGAAGTTCTACAAATTAAAAGATTAAATCTAAAACATCCTATATGGAAGACCTATGATCTTTATAGTTACTTAAGCTACCAAGCATGAATCAATAAGGTAGGTTGCCAGTCCTGCGATGGACTGGCAACCTACACATTGTGTACCTGGAGATGGGCAAATGCCCCCTGTGACCAGACTCGTAAGTGTATATAGACAATGGTTGGATGGATGAAGTACATAGATTCAGATTCAAACTTTTATCTCAAAGTAGACCGAAACCAACCTGAAGTAACATTCTGAGTTGTTTAGTCCTCTGATTGCAGAGGGAACAGCTCAAGAATTTTGAGTATAGATTTCAGATGAACCCTTCTAACTTCCTGCAATAAATGTCAGGGTAAAAGGGATTAAAGCAACTTTGAAATTAGCTGGATGTGCAGAAGCCTGATTAGAGTTGACTTCATTTTCCTGACCTACTTAATTCCAAGACGTGAGTTTCACCTTCATTTAAAAAAATTAGTCAGAGGAAACCAGGCTTCGGTGGAGGTAAATATTTGTATGCATTCTCAAACAGATACAGATATAGGCACACACAGAATTTCATATGACATTTCACCTGTATGACATTAATTTACATGTAACCTGCTTCTTCTGAACCGCTCCACTCTCAGAGCTATGAGTCAGATACAGTGGCTTGCAAAAGTATTCGGCCCCCTTGAACTTTTCCACATTTTGTCACATTACAGCCACAAGCACGAATCAATTTTATTGGAATTCCACGTGAAAGACCAATACAAAGTGGTGTACACGTGAGAAGTGGAACGAAAATCATACATGATTCCAAACATTTTTTGCAAATAAATAACTGAAAAGTGGGGTGTGCGTAATTATTCAGCCCCCTGAGTCAATACTTTGTAGAACCACCTTTTGCTGCAATTACAGCTGCCAGTCTTTTAGGGTATGTCTCTACCAGCTTTGCACATCTAGAGACTGAAATTCTTACCCATTCTTCTTTGCAAAACAGCTCCAGCTCAGTCAGATTAGATGGACAGTGTTTGAGGTTTTCTTCCAAGATTGCCCTGTATTTGGCTCCATCCATCTTCATCTCCATCCATCTCCATCCACCCATCAACTCTGACCAGTTTCCCTGTCCCTGCTGAAGAGAAGCACCCCCAGAGCATGATGCTGCCACCACCATATTTGACAGTGGGGATGGTGTGTTCAGAGTGATGTGCAGTGTTAGTTTTCCGCCACACATAGCGTTTTGCATTTTGGCCAAAAAGTTCCATTTTGGTCTCATCTGACCAGAGCACCTTCTTCCACATGTCTGCTGTGTCCCCCACATGGCTTGTGGCAAACTGCAAACGGGACTTCTTACGGTTTTCTTTTAACAATGACTTTCTTCTTGCCACTCTTCCATAAAGGCCAACTTTGTGCAGTGCACGACTAATAGTTGTCCTATGGACAGATTCCCCCACCTGAGCTGTAGATCTCTGCAGCTCGTCCAGAGTCACCATGGGCCTCTTGGCTGAATTTCTGATCAGCGCTCTCCTTGTTCGGCCTGTGAGTTTAGGTGGACGGCCTTATTTTGGTAGGTTTACAGTTGTGCCATACTCCTTCCATTTCTGAATGATCGCTTGAACAGTGCTCCGTGGGATGTTCAAGGCTTGGGAAATCTTTTTGTAGCCTAAGCCTGCTTTAAATTTCTCAATAACTTTATCTCTGACCTGTCTGGTGTGTTCTTTGGACTTCATTGTGTTGTTGCTCCCAACATTCTCTTAAACAACCTCTGAGGCTGTCACAGGGCAGCTGTATTTGTACTGACATTAGATTACACACAGGTGCACTCTATTTAGTCATTAGCACTCATCAGACAATGTCTATGGGCAACTGACTGCACTCAGACCAAAGGGGGCTGAATAATTACACACACCCCACTTTTCAGTTATTTATTTGTAAAAAATGTTTGGAATCATGTATGATTTTTGTACCACTTCTCACGTGTACACAACTTTGTATTGGTCTTTCACGTGGAATTCCAATAAAATGGATTCATGTTTGTGGCTGTAATGTGACAAAATGTGAAAAGTTCAAGGGGGCCAAATACTTTTGCAAGCCACTGTAAAAAGGGGTAGGATGAAAAAAACAGAGGGATTGCATGACATAGAGAGAGCAAGAGAAGCAGACAAAAAAACCTTCTAAGACTCTTTCATTGTCCCCTGCCTTCATCTTCTCTGCAGGTTCTTGCCTCCTGTGGGTCTGCTACTCCGCTGACATCAGAAGCGATGATAAAAAGTACACATGAGTATAGAGGCTGTGGGAGCTCATAATCTCATTCCATCCTTTCTTGCCCTTTGCAGACATAAGCTGATTACCTTGCAAACTGAGTGGTCAAATGATAACAGTCATGCATGCTGCTATGCATTTGAACATGTGTACAAGACAAAAATATGAGAAATAAGCACAAAAGCTCTGTTTCACTCAGAACTTTAGCTACTCTTGCAAACACATCCATGTGTGATGTCAATCAACCTGAAGATGAAAGACATTATATTAAAAACCTTTGCAGGAGTCTCGCCTCTTCCAAAAAAAAAAAAAATACTGCTTGCCTTTTTGTCTCCATTTCCTCATTGTCTGTCTAGCTTCCATTCTAGACTCACCAGCTCTGTGATGGTGGCTTAAAATATAAAAATAATATAGATTTTTGACAGGTCTCTAATGAGATGACATTATGATTATACCTAAGGTTCTACCAAGTAATTTCACAGGTTAGTGGCCTAGAGTGACAGCAGGGACATGATGAATGAGCATTTAAGGGAGAGATAATTGCTTTGCCTTGGCTAAAAATAAAAACTTCTGAATTAGATATAGATCAATTAATGGTAAAGATGAGAAGAATTGAAAAAAATTTTTTTGCAATTGGTTCAAAGCAAGCTTTGGTGTTTTTCCAAAAACACAAAAATATCAACAGTCCTTCCTGTTATTTAAGTGAATCTAGTATAGATAATAATTATTAATGTGTTAGGTTTCTCATCCTTTCATTAATATTGAAAAAAGCTTTTCAATACTTGAACAAGTTTGTCTGTACTAACCTGTCAATCTTACTTGCAGTAGTTTGAAGCCTGTACCTGAGAACTGAGAAGATTCAGCAGCAAAAATGCTCTGCCAGTAAACATCCTCTAATGAGGTTATATCTTAAACTCAATCTTTGAGTTGATTCTCTACAGGCTGATAGCCAGGTTTTTATCTGAAATAAACTATATGAAAAACAAGTCCTTGCTTTAGAGTGAGGGTGTATCAGGTGGAGTGAATACTGCAAGTCAATGACTCAATGGAATCTGCTTGCATTTCCTTTAGATATACATTTTTTAAACTAATTTGAGTAATATATTGAACGTGACTGCACTGTTTTATAACTAGGATCAATTGGAATGTGTGTATGATTGGGCTGAAATTACTTTTTTGCAAAGTGCCTTAAGATGACATGTTGTGAATTGGGGCTATATAAATACACTGAATTGAATTGAATTAGGACCCTATATGGTTCAGTATAATGTTTTCATGGAATAATACTGAAAAACAAATAAATATGATAATATAAATTATTATTATTATTATTATTATTATTATTATTATTATTATTATTATTATTATTATTATTATTATTATTATTACTTATAATAATCACAATGTTCTCAAACGTTCTTCATTTTGGTTTTAAAACATAGATTTTGCCAAAATACAGAATAAACCAAAGATGCCCACTATTTTGAATTGCAATTGTAATCGCAGCATCAGTGTTGAGCAAGATTTTATATTATAAGTGTGTGGCAATCACAGTATGCATATTGAAAATATATCTCGAAAGTTTCATGGACTCTAATCGCCCAAACACACTTACTTGATACGTGCCTTCAGTGGGTGTGATGATAAAACTGAAAGTTTTAAGATCAACAAGTAGCAGGAACATGCTGGTAATTATAATGAAGATCGCAATTTTAAGCAATAGCATTGCAAATAAATATTTTCCTAACTATTGTGCAGCCCAAGAAGAAACTCTGCTAAATTCAAAAGCAGTTTTCAAGAGTTTATTGGATTTAACATTATACCTTTTTACCATGCTGCCCTTTATAAAGTAACACAAAGAAAACACACTAACAAATTGGTCCAGCTATCTGCTGCTAACAGGGTATCATTAATACAAACCAATCTGGCACGACTTAAATATTGCTATGATGTTTTTGAACATCTGTCATTGAGTAGGAAGTGATGGGGGGAAAAACACTGGCTTTAAATTCAGGAAATGGGAATATAATAATTGTTCGCTGTACTTTGTAAAGTGCTATTTGGATCCCCACATGTGGATTTTCACAGTCATTAAATGTGTTCAGCCTCCTACACTGTTCATTTTAGGACTTAGTTGATTTATTTGAAGAAAAGGAAGACAAGTCAATGGAGATGGATAAGTGTTGATGAATGTGCATTTCAAGATTTTACAAGTAAAACTTTGTCGTTTTATTACATTTGGGAAATAAATTAAACTAGACAGCTTTCTCTTCATGTTTTGTCATTATCCCCCCACCCTTTCTTGTCTCCTCCTCCACCCCTTCATTGTACCTCTTTGCTCAGTTGGCTACACCTATCTGTGCAAGTTATCAGTCAAGCTGCTAATGACTGCCAGACTGTCTGCTGTGATAATGGCCCAACAATATGAGGTAATGGGCTAACAGTGAGCCATTACACCACTCAGCTTTTAATGTCAGTGACACACTCGACCAAACAGACTGTGGAGAAGTGGAAAAAAGGGAAAAGGTAAAATGGAGTTCAATTGGGATTAAAGGCTCAGTCTCATCACAAAGGCTTTCAGACACCATCAGACAAAAATAAAATAATTTACTTATTTCTATTAAGAAAAAGACATTGGTTGAATTTACAGTGGCTTGCAAAAGTATTCGGCCCCCTTGAACTTGTCCACATTTTGTCACATTACAGCCACAAAAATGAATCCATTTTATTGGAATTCCACGTGAAAGACCAAAACAAAGTGGTGTACACATGAGAAGTGGAACAAAAATCATACATGATTCCAAACATTCTTTACAAATAAATAACTGAAAAGTAGGGTGTGCGTGATTATTCAGCCCCCTTTGGTCTGAGTGCAGTCAGTTGCCCATAGACATTGCCTGATGAGTGCTAATGACTAAATAGAGTGCACCTGTGTGTAATCTAATGTCAGTACAAATACAGCTGCCCTGTGACGGCCTCAGAGGTTGTCTAAGAGAATGTTGGGAGCAACAACACAATGAAGTCCAAAGAACACACCAGACAGGTCAGGGATAAAGTTATTGAGAAATTTAAAGCATGCTAGGCAACAAAAAGATTTCCCAAGCCTTGAACATCCCACGGAGCACTGTTCAAGTGATCATTCAGAAATGGAAGGAGTATGGCACAACTGTAAACCTACCAAAACAAGGCCGTCCACCTAAACTCACAGGCCGAACAAGGAGAGCGCTGATCAGATATTCAGCCAAGAGGCCCATGGTGACTCTGGACGAGCTGCAGAGATCTACAGCTCAGGTGGGGGAATCTGTCCATAGGACAACTATTAGTCGTGCACTGCACAAAGTTGGCCTTTATGGAAGAATGGCAAGAAGAAAGTCATTGTTAAAAGAAAACCATAAGAAGTCCCGTTTGCAGTTTGCCACAAGCCATGTGGGGGACACAGCAAACATGTGGAAGAAGGTGCTCTGGTCAGATGAGACCAGAATTGAACTTTTTGGCCAAAATGCAAAACGCTATGTGTGGCGGAAAACTAACACTGCACATCACTCTGAACACACCGTCCCCACTGTCAAATATGGTGGTGGCAGCATCATGCTCTGGGGGTGCTTCTCTTCAGCAGGGACAGGGAAACTGGTCAGAGTTGATGGGAAGATGGATGGAGCCAAATACAGGGCAATCTTGGAAGAAAACCTCTTGGAGTCTGCAAAAGACTTGAGACTGGGGCGGAGGTTCACCTTCCAGCAGGACAACGACCCTAAACATTAAGCCAGGGCAACAATGGAATGGTTTAAAACAAAACATATCCATGTGTTAGAATGGCCCAGTAAAGGTCCAGATCTAAATCCAATCGAGAATCTGTGGCAAGATCTGAAAACTGCTGTTCACAAATGCTGTCCATCTAATCTGACTGAGCTGTTTTGCAAAGAAGAATGGGCAAGAATTTCAGTCTCTAGATGTGCAAAGCTGGTAGAGACCTACCCTAAAAGACTGGCAGCTGGAATTGCAGCAAAAGGTGGTTCTACAAAGTATTGACTTAGGGGGCTGAATAATTACGCACACCCCACTTTTCAGTTATTTATTTGTAAAAAATGTTTGGAATCATGTATGATTTTTGTGCCACTTTTCACGTGTACACCACTTTGTATTGGTCTTTCACATGGAATTCCAATAAAATTGATTCATGTTTGTGGCTGTAATGTGACAAAATGTGAAAAGGGCCGAATACTTTTGCAAGCCATTGTACATTCACACAATGAATAGTTACCCAGCTGAGCCACTTATCCTTTCTTCCCTTCTTAAAAATAACAACCACTCTGCACAAACTTCACACATTTTCAGAGCATAATGATATGAATGACATGTGTGAACAAGCAGAGAAGAGTATGAAGTGCCAATCAGTCTCTTGTCAATTGTGCTGTGGCGAGCTAAATCAGGAAGGAGTGGGTGAGCCTTTGCTTTCTACTGTAAGTAAATGTGCTATTTTAATTAAATATATGCAGATAATGCTTCAAAATTCTGTTTGATTAGGCGATTGCAATATGTGCAACATTTACAATATGTGCTGAAAATAATTACCATCTCTTTCTCAGGAAATATTTAAATACATTTTACAGCACTTTTCAAGCATTAGCATTCGGGACGGATTTATTTTGAGTCATCATCTGCAAAGGGGCATTTCATGTACAGCTGAAAGACAAGTTGTTTACAGCTACTATATTTACAATGTATAGCAGATCATAATATCTGTACAGGACTGAGTAGGCCGTGGGTCAGTTTGTACTGCCATTTCATGCAAATACATTTAGTTTTCATAATCAAACTATTTTGTACCAAAGGGTTGCAGCTCAGATCTGTGTGTTTGCAACACAAATGTCACCTTAAGACTCTTTGCAAGACACACATGTCCAATTTAAATACTCAAGTAGATAAACAAATCAATATAATTATTTAGACATATTGAAATTCAATACATTTTTTCCAAGGTACTATAGAATGCAGTAAAATTAAGTTTATTATGCCAATTGGTATTAAAAACCCAGACAAGTTTTCTGTATAACTAAACTCAGCTAACAGGACCAAGTCACTGATTGAGCAGAACTACCTATACCTGAACGAGCATGTGGTGACAATGAATAGCTGACTGGATCAAGTTGCTACCTTTGCTCCAATTCCTTATAAAAGCAAGCATGACCTAAGCTTCTACTGTATGAGTTTATTTTCATCATTTCCTTGTGTATACATTTTGAAAACTTCAAATTTAAATTTAGTTGGACTTAATATGATAAATTATGCCTTCTGATTAAAACAAAAATAAATAAAAATAAACTCCTGCAATTAGATATTATTTTGGAATTACTTGGTTTAATATAGGAACTTGATTTAAGTCGTCAGTCTTAGGTTAGATTGTCTTAAGTGCAACACCAATTGGTAATGTACGTCTTGGTTACCTTTCACTTGTAGATGATTATCCAATATCAACTAAGTCAAATGTGAACCAACTTGTTGAACAAATGCATCAAGTAAACCTGTAAAATCAAGACCCAAGAAATAGGGTATTATTAAACAAGTTTTTGTTTATTCTAACTTATTGTTCTGTTCCCAAATTCACTTTGTCTAAGGAAAATTACCTTCTGACCTATATTAAAATTAATTATCTATTTTAAGGTGATTTAACTGCAAGTCAATGACTTGATGCAATCGGCTGGGATTCCTTAAGCAGAAAACGTTTAAACTGATTGGAATGTATGTATAATTGACATGACATCTGTTGTGAATCGGTGCTATATACAGTATGTAAACTGAATGGAATTGAATAAAAAAAAGAGATATTGTTTTGATCTGCGATGGACTGGCGACCTGTCCAGGGTGTACCCCGCCTCTTGCCCCATGACCACTGGAGATAGGCACCAGCACCCCCCGCAACCCTGCATAGGATGGACGGGTACAGATAACAGATGGATGGACATGGTTTCGATCTCACTGAAGTGTTGCATCATCACAGGAACATTTATTATAGTTGTCAAGTGACACCTAAGTCATTAATCATAGCTCAACTTAAACACTATTCTTGCCTTTTACTTGATCATTTATTGTAATAAACCAGAAGTGCGGTTAAATATTGCATCATAAAACCAAGCGGAGAGGCGATGGCTGTGCAAGTGGAACAACATCCACTTAAAGCCAAAATGAGGAGACATTAAAAACTAGTGTAGGGGCCAATCTGAGCGAAATTTAAAGGATTTTCTTCAAACCTCCCACATGGGAAAATCTCTCTAGATTTGAGCCCAATAACCCACAACTGTTCCTCTGTTCACTTTTACAAATCTGACTGCTGTGAGTGTGACTGCATTTTATCGGACTAAAGATACGGTTGTCTTATTTTAGTGTGTAGCAAACTGACCGGAGAGCTGTATGACTGGCAGCAGTACAAAGGAAGAAATGAAAGGTAAAGTCTACCAGGAGAAAAGCACTGCATGCACACATCTGCACAGGGAAATATATACTCTACTTATGAAAATGCATTTTGGATTTCCCTATTTATCAATTCACATGTGTATGTTATATTGGCAGTTGTTTACATTCCACCTTCAGCCGTTGCCGACAATGCATGTGATGTCATCAGTTCCATTGTTGCTAAGCTACAGACACAGCACCCCAATGCATTTGTGGCAATATCTGGTGATTTTAATCATGCCTCGCTCTCTACTACACTTCCAACATTTCAACAGTTTGTCAGCTGCTCTACAAGAGAAAACAGGACCTTGGATTTGTTTTATGCAAATGTAAAGGATTCATACATGTCCAAACCAAGACCTCCTCTGGGACAATCAGATCACAATCTTGTTTTTCTCTGTTCAGAATATAAACCCCTTGTTCAGAGGCAACCTGTGACAAAACAAACTGTGAGAAAATGGTCACAGGAAGCTGAAGAAGCCCTGCAGGGTTGTTTTGCAACCACAGACTGGATGACTCTTTGCCAAGCACATGGAGAGGACATCAATGCCATGACTGAGTGTGTGACTGACTATATAAACTTCTGTGTGGACAACATCATCCCCACCAGAACAGTGAGATGCTTCCCTAAAAACAAACCCTGGATCACCAGTGACCTGAAGGAACTGCTAAACAAGAAAAAAAGAGCCTTCAGGGAGGGAGACAGGGAATTACTTAGGAGTATACAGAAGCAACTTAAGGTTAAGATCAGAGACAGCAAGGAGGCATACAGGAAGAAGCTGGAGAACAAACTACAGAGGAACAATATCCAAGATGTCTGGTCAGGAATGAGAAAGATCACAGGTTTTAAGGACAAGAAGGATTGGATAGATGGAAGTCTGGACAGAGCCAATGAACTGAACATATTCTTCAACAGGTTCAGTTCAGGAACTAGCTCAGCATCCCCCTCTCCTGTTCCCAGCCAAACAGACATCCCACTCTCCTCTGATCAACAGCTTTCCTGTTACACCTCGGATGTTTTATCCTTCACCTCAGCCATGGAGTCTTCTAATTCCACAAGTTTGACTTCAACCAAGTCAGGAAATGCTGCTACCCCCTTTTCCTCCCCCTCCCACTTGTCTGTCTCCAAAAGTCAGGTGAAGAGGCAGCTGGAGAAACTGAACCGGAACAAGGCTGCAGGTCCAGACGGTGTCAGCCCCAGAGTCCTGAAGGCCTGTGCAAAGCAGCTCTGTGGGATTCTGCAGCACATCTTCAACCTTAGCCTAACTCAGGAGAAGGTTCCAGTGTTGTGGTAGACATCCTGCCTTGTTCCAGTACCCAAAAGAACTCACCCATCAGTCATCAATGACTATAGACCCGTTGCCCTGAAATCCCACATCATGAAGGTCCTGGAGAGACTCCTGTTGGCACCCCTGAGTAAGCAAACAAGAACGTATCAGGACTCACTGCAGTTTGCTTATCGCTGTGGAGTTGGAGTTGAAGATGCCATCATCCACCTACTTCAACCAACCCACTGTCATCTGGACAAAGCAGGCAGCACTGTGAGGATCATGTTCTTTGATTTCTCTAGTGCATTTAACACAATTCAGCCTGATTTGCTTTGTCAGAAACTCCTGAAGACACAGGTGGAGCCCTCAACAATCGCCTGGATCAATGACTACCTGACCAACAGACCACAATTTGTGAGACTGAAGAATTGTGTGTCAAACCAGGTGGTCAGCAGCACAGGAGCACCACAAGGGACTGTACTCAAGGATAGATCCCCCTAGCTGTCCTCCGGTAGAGCCCGCGCAGCCGGGACCTCAGGCTGGTTGGGTGACTGTACGTAGAAAGCATAGTTCTAGGACCCAGCCCCCGGGCCACCACCAACCGGTCCGCGTTTCTAACAGATTTTCCCCACTCAGCGACACACCCGCTGAGAAGCCGGCCCTGGTAATTGGCAGCTCCATAGTCAGAAACGTGGCATTAGAGACACCATTGACCATAGTCAAATGTTTGCCAGGGGCCAGAACGGGCGACATCAAATCCTACCTGAAACTGCTGGCTAAAGATAAGCGTAAATACAGTAAGATTGTTATTCACGCTGGCGGTAATGACACCCGGTTACGCCAATCGGAGGTCACTAAAATTAGTGTTGCTTCGGTGTGTAAGTTTGCCAAAACAATGTCAGACTCGGTAATCTTTTCTGGTCCCCTGCCTGATCGGACCAGTGACGACATGTTTAGCCGCATGCTGTCATTCCATCAATGGTTGTCTAGATGGTGTCCTGCAAACAATGTGGGCTACATTGATAACTGGAGAACATTTTGGGGAAAACCTGGTCTGATCCGGAGAGACGGCATCCATCCCACTTTGGATGGAGCAGCTCTTCTTTCTAGGAATATGGCCGAATTTATTAGTCCTCCAAAACACTGACAACCCAGGGTCCAGACCAGGAAGCAGAGTCGTAGTTTAACCCACCTCTCTGCTGCTTCTGTACTGTTACCCCCCCATTACTCTAAAGAAACAGTGTCTTGCCCACGGCCAAAATTAAATGGATTAAAAGTTAAGCCAACAAAAGCAAATTATGGAAGTCTCATAAAAATAAATACAACTTTGACTGAACAGAAAAATAAATCTATTAAATGTGGTTTATTAAACATAAGATCTCTCTCCTCAAAGACTTTGTTAGTAAATGACTTGATTTGTGATAATCACATTGATTTCCTTTGTCTCACAGAAACCTGGTTGCAGCAGGAGGATTATGTCAGTATAAATGAGTCAACTCCTTCCAGTCATTTAAATTTTCACATTCCTAGAAATACTGGGCGAGGAGGAGGAGTTGCAACCATTTTTCGTTCTGATTTACTAATTAGTCCCAGACCAATTGATAGCTACAGTTCTTCTGAACATCTAACCCTTAATTTTCCTCATCCAAGTTGCAAAACATTAAGGCCATTTTTGTTTGTGGTTTTGTATCGTCCACCAGGCCCTTACTCTCAATTCTTGGATCAGATCTCACATTTTTTATCTGATTTAGTATTAAATACTGATAGGGTTATTATAGTGGGGGACTTTAATATTCATGTGGACACTGAAAGTGATAGCCTAAATGCAGCCTTTAGTGCTATTTTAGACTCAATTGGCTTTACTCAAAAAGTACAGGGATCGACCCACTCGGGTAAACACACTTTGGACCTTGTACTGACATACGGTATTGAGTGTGAGGAAATAACAGTCCACCCACATAACCCGGTCCTGTCTGACCACTTCTTAATAACTTTTGAATTTACTTTAGCTGACCATTTTAAATCTGAAAGAAAATTTCATTATAGTAGAGCTTTATAAGACAATGCTGTAACAATTTTTAAAGAATTTGTTCCATTCTTACTTTCCTTAGTGTCTCAGGGTAACACAGTGGATGGCAGCAATTCTATCTCTAACCCTTCAGAAATTGATGATCTGGTTCACAGCGTTACGTCCTCATTGCGTTTGGCATTAGATAGTGTAGCCCCCTTAAAAAAGAAAGTGGCTAGCCATAGGAGGCTGACTCCTTGGTTCAACGCAGAGTTGCGTACTTTAAAGCAGAATACTAGGAAGTTGGAGAGAAAATGGCGCTCTACACACCTAGAGGATTCCTATTTAACCTGGAATAACAGTCTATTGCTGTATAAAAAGACCCTTCGACAAGCTAGAACAGCATATTTTTCATCATTAATAGAGGCGAATAAAAACAACCCTAGGTTTCTTTTTAGTACAGTTGCCAAACTTACACAGAGTCATAGCTCTGTTGAGCCAACTATTCCCCCAGCTCTTAGCAGTGATGATTTTATGGGATTCTTCGTAAATAAAATGAATTCTATTAAAAATAAAATCATTGGCATCCTCCCAAACATGATTACTTCTTCCTCAGTAAATGAGGCAGTATCGGAAAGAACTGTAGATCCTCAGTTGTGCTTAGGCTGTTTTGATTCAGTCGAGCTTTCGGAATTATCAAAAATATTAGCCTCATCTAAACCTTCAACTTGTATGTTGGACCCAATTCCAACCAAATTATTTAAAGAAGTGTTCCATTTGGTTCCTGGCCCCATTTTGGATATGATGAATCTATCCTTAGTAAACGGATACGTACCACAGGAATTTAAAATAGCTGTAATTAAACCTTTACTCAAGAAACCTTCCCTTGATCAAGATGACTTAGTGAATTACAGACCTATATCTAACCTTCCTTTCTTATCCAAAGTCCTTGAGAAAATTATTGCTAATCAAGTCTGTGAGCATCTAAACAGTAACGAGCTGTTTGAAGAGTTTCAGTCAGGTTTTAGAGCTCATCATAGCACTGAAACAGCACTGGTGAAGGTTACTAATGATATTCTCATGGCCTCAGATAATGGACTTGTGTCTGTTCTGGTTTTGTTAGATCTGTGCTTGGACCAATTCTGTTCACCATATATATGCTCCCAATTGGTAGAATCATTAGACAGCATGGGATAAATTTCCACAGCTATGCAGATGATACACAACTATATTTATCCATAAATCCTGATGAACCCAGCCAGTTAGGTAGATTACAGGCATGTCTGGAAGACATAAAAACATGGATGACCCTAAACTTTTTGCTTTTAAATTCTGACAAAACAGAAGTTGCTGTCTTTGGACCAGAAGTTCTTAAACAGAAACTGATTAGTCAATCACTTCATCTGGATGGCATTAAATTGGACCCCAGTAATAACGTAAAGAACCTCGGCGTTATTTTTGACCGATACTTGACATTTAAATCCCATATTAAACAGGTTTCTAGGATTTCTTTCTTTCACCTCCGGAATATTGCTAAAATTAGAAACATCCTGTCCAGGAGTGATGCTGAGAAACTAGTCCAT
The DNA here is from genome assembly GCA_963556495.2 of Valencia hispanica. Classification (NCBI taxonomy): domain Eukaryota; kingdom Metazoa; phylum Chordata; class Actinopteri; order Cyprinodontiformes; family Valenciidae; genus Valencia; species Valencia hispanica. Next base: position 14,372,969 of record OY747717.1, on the reverse strand, counting down.
GCATTTGTTACCTCAAGGCTGGACTACTGTAATTCTTTACTATCAGGTAGTCCACAAAATGCCATTAAAAGCCTTCAGTTGATCCAAAATGCGGCAGCAAGAGTTTTGATGAATATTAAAAAGAGAGATCACATTTCTCCTGTTTTAGCTTCCCTTCATTGGCTCCCTGTTAAATCCAGAATAGAATTTAAGATCCTTCTTCTTACATACAAAGCCCTTAATAATCAAGCTCCATCAAACATCAGAGATCTAATTGTTCCTTATGTTCCTAACAGAGCCCTTCGCTCTGAGACTGCAAGTTTACTTGTAGTTCCAAGGATTTCTAAAAGTAGAATGGGAGGCAGATCTTTTAGTTATCAGGCTCCTCTCCTGTGGAACCAGCTCCCAGCTTTAGTCCGTGAGGCAGACACTCTGTTTACTTTTAAGGCCAGGCTTAAAACTTTTCTTTTTGATAAAGCTTATAGTTAGAGTGGCTTAGGTCATCCTGAGCTATCTCTGTAGTTATGCTGCTATAGGCTTAGACTGCTGGAGGACAGACTTACCAATTTTCTTCACTCTGCTACTTCCTTTTCTCCTACTACTCTCCAGTTGTATTACAGTACATTCTGTTATTTCGACTGTTAACTTTGTTTTCTCTCAGTGTTTTTCTCTCCATAGAAGATATACCTGGTCTGGTATCCTGCTTGGCTGCAATGCCCTGTTGGACGGGGGGCATCGACTGGGATGATCCCCCCAGTAACTGAACATCCACTGTGTCCTGTTATCAACTTTTTACTTTCTGTAACATAGAAAGTTCTCTTATATCAGATCTTCTGTTCCTTCTGTGTCTCTGCTCTGTCTTCTCAAACCCCCAGACGGTCGTGGCAGATGGCCGCTCCTACTGAGCCTGGTTCTGTTGGAGGTTTCTTCCTGTTAAAGGGGAGTTTTTCCTCTCCACCGTCGCTACATGCTTGCTCAGTATGAGGGATTGCTGAAGGATTGCTGTGGTTGGAAAGTCTGCATCAACGGGGCCCAACCTCACACCAATGACTGACACAATCTGCTGGGATTCCTTAAATAGGAAACTTTTTAACTGATTGGAATGTTTGTATAAATGTATTGAAATGACTTCTTGTGAAGTGCCTTGAGATGACATCTGTTGTGAATTGGCGCTATATAAATAAACTGAATTGAATTGAAATTACTCTCACCATTCCTTTTCACTCTGTACACCTCAGACTTCCAGTACAAATCAGAGACCTGTCATCTGCAGAAATACTCAGATGACTCTGCAATTGTCGGGTGTATCAGAGATGAACAAGAAGCTGAATACAGAGAGCTGGTGGACCGCTTTGTGACATGGTGTGGAAACAATCGTCTCACCTTGAATGTGAACAAAACAAAGGAGATGATTGTAGATTTCAGAAGAAACAGGGATAAGTCAAACACTGTTACCATCATGGGAGAAGAAGTGGAGGTGGTTGAGGAATATAAATACCTCAGAGTTCACCTTGACAACAGACTGGATTGGAGGCGCAACAGTGAAGCCGTCTACAAGAAGGGACAGAGCAGACTGTACTTCTTGAGGAAGCTTAGGTCCTTCAAGGTTTGCAGCAAGATGCTGCAGATCTTCTACAAGTCTGTTGTGGAGAGTGTAATCTCTACAGCCGTCATCTGTTGGGGTAGCAGCATCAGACCCAGGGATTTAAATAGGCTAAACAACCTGATAAAGAAGGCTGGTTCTGTTCTTGGGACAACTGCGGAAAATCTGGAGTGGATAATGCAAAGAAGGATTCTTCATAAAATCAAAAAAATTATGGACAACCCTGAGCATCCTCTTCATGAGACTGTCATACAACAACAGAGCGTCTTCAGTCGGAGGCTTCTTCAGTTTTGCTGCAATACAGACTGCTACAGGAATTCCTTCCTGCCCACAGCCATCATCATCTACAACAACTCCTTAAAGAATTAATTATATGAGCTATACCAACACTTAATTTCCCTCTGGGATCAATAAAGTATTTTTGAATTGAATTGAATTATGTGAGATACTTGCCACCTCTACTGTTTAAAGACAAAATATCTTGCAATATATTTTGTAAGCTGACACGATTTCATGCACTTTGATCTGGATACCGCCTAGAGAAAGTAAAACAGCTTCTTTATTAAGCACAAACTATAACCTGTTTTAAAGGTAGTACTTTCCTCCAGTCTTTATGCTCAGCATTTGCCACAAAAATAGAAAATTAAGTACTTGTAAGTCTTATGAACTCATTTAGGATTTGGAAGATTTGCCATCAATAGCAACATAGAAAAGAAAGGCTAAAATTATTTTGACTTTAATTGACAGAGGCAGAGTCCAGGAACTACTGCTATTGGCCAATATGAGATCATTGATGGTCTGATAACAATAAAAATACCAAGATGTCATGGTCTTACTTGCAGACAAATAGACAGACAGCATTACAAAACCTTAGTATACCTTTACACAGATAACCTCGCCAATGCATTTCCCTCATTGAAAAGGATTGACAACCAAAAGGTTAGACCTACATTTCAATTTGAATCTGCCACAAGAATATGTTCAAACCTGTAAATAAACAGCTAATGTTTTGCTAACTCATCCCTTTCCTTTTAATCTCTGTGCTATTACTCAGAAAATCACAGATGGTGATTTTAATAATATCAAAGGGCAGTCTTCTTGATGAATGTCCCACCATAAGTCTGGTGTCATACGGGTTATTTGCTATTGATCAGCTGCCAAACAGCAAGGTGCAGGTGAGAAAATAGACACTATAAAGGAGCAGGAAAAATGGCTCCTGAGACTGTCTGAAAGGTCACTGCATAACTCTCATCCCTGAAGCATTTTGATGTGTTTTTGTTTACTTAACACATCCAAATCCTGCCCAAAGCAGCAGCTTGAGTAAGGCCTCACAACAATATCTTGGCTGAGCTCAATGGGGTTTAAATTGTAGCTGTCTGTATGCTTGACATTATTTACAAATAATGTTCAAATAATACTTTAGCAAAGTCATTTAAAAGAAAAAAAATGCTAATGCAGGTTGCCTGAGAGCTTTTTTCCCCCTCCCACAGTCCAACGGTAGGAATAATAGAGTGACTGATGACACTAAATTGAACATAATGAGAGTTTGCATGGTTGTCTCTATGTGGTAAGTCTGTATTTGACTGGCAATCTGTCTGAGGTGTAACAAGCATATTGCTCAGCCTTCTGGTCTGAGCAGGATGAATTTGATTAATCTAGAGGTATGTACCCCCTCCGTGGGAAGCTATGAATATGCATGCAATTTTAAAATCTCAAAGCACAATTGTAGAGTTAGTCTATGCTTGTCTGCACATTCAGATTGGTCCAGGGCCTTTTATCTTTCAGATAATAGTTATGGACACATATGATCCACTTTAGACATGTGAATTAAGCTAAGCCTAACTTACTTTAAAACAAAGTTAAATGGCACTGAAGGAAGGGTTGCCTTTGGTTTTAACTATACAGACCCTTTCCAAAAAATGTGAATAGCATGGAAAAGTTTATTTATTATATAATTCCATTCAAAATGTTCAACTTCCATAGATTATAGATTCAGGGCACACATCTTAAACGATTTCAAGTATTTTGCTGTTTATTTGTACATAATTTGGGCTTCCAACTCATAAAAATCACGAAAACAGGAATTCAAAAAATTTGAAAACTGTGAAGAAATCAGCTCAAATTTTATAGTCCATGAATGTTTAAACTGAGTGTCACACACTACTCATCTACTAAACTCAAAACACCAACACAGGTTTTCCCAGGTGTCATTAAATTGCTTTACTTTGGTTTAATTATCTTGGTTCAATATGGGGAAGACTGCAGAATTGACAACTGGCCAGAAGACAATCACTGATACCCTCCATAGGATGGGTAAGCCACAAAGGTTCATAGCTAAGGAGGCTGGCTCTTCACAGAGTTCTGTGCCCAAGCATATAAATGGAAAGTCTAGTGGAAGGGCAAAATGTGGCAGGAGAAGATGCACCAGCAGAAGAGCTGACTGTGGGCTTTAGCAGAATTATGAAAATAAATAAACTTTTCCATGATGATCTAATTTTTTGGAAATGGTCTGTAATATACAGTACTTCCTATGACAAATACATAAGTTCAAGATAAACTGAGGCAACTTCAGAGAATAATTCCTTTAATTGAAACATTGGCATGAGTTAGCCACTTAATATTCTGTGAGTTTATCAAATGACTCATTGTAAGTCCATTCATGAGCTTTCTGTACCTTGCTGACCCAAAGAGAGAGAACTCCATGCTGAAATTTAAACAGGTATCCTACTGAGGTGATATGATTATTGCCTTTTATTGAAATATTTCTGGTCAGAATCTAAGAATTATAAAGTACCCTTCCTTAGATTTTGGTCCAAGAATGCACAGATAAGCAAAACATGTTGGAGCTGGCGAGATTAAAGTCAATTACTTTTAATTCTGTTTACTTATATATGGAGCCTTAACAACTAATGTCATCTCAACTCACAGTAAAAGACAAACAGAGTAAAAAAACACAGTAAAAGACAAATGACCATGCATACACATACTCCCACATAAGGATAATTTATAGAGAGTAATTAACCTAAAAGTCATGTTTTGGACTGTATGAGAAAACCAGAGTACCCAGAGAGAATACACACATGCACAACGATAACATGCAAACTCCATGCAGAAAGATCGCAGGCTAAGATACGAACCCAGGACTTTCCTACTTCAAGGCAACAGTACAAAAACTGCTCCACTGTGCCCAATTAATATTCAATGACTCTTCATTTCTATGCAATTCACTACATACAAATTCAAACCAATGCAAAATATAGATTATACAAACTTTTAAGTTAACCCAGCAATGGGCATCTACATCACCACATTAACTGAGTGTGATTTTGAATCAAAGGTCTAATGTTTTATGGTAGTGAGCACAAATGTGCTTTAAAGCCAAGCAATAAAAAATTACACGTTTTTATTTATTAGGGTATGGTAATGAGACAATATGAATCTTTATGTTTTTTTTAGTTAAGTATAATACTTCTAATATTGGCTGTTGAGTAAATCTTTCACATTTTTTACATCTACCTTCACAGCACTTCAAAAATAATGATGTTATCTCATTTATGTTATTACCATGGCCTTAAGACTAACACCAGTGTAACTACTAAATCTATTTGTTTAATATTTATGATTTTGATAGTTATCAACATTCAATTAATAATAATAATAATAATAATAATAATAAACTTTATTTATAGAGCGCTTTTCATACAAAAAATTCAATTCAAAGTGCTTTACAGAATAAAAATCCCCCCCACCACAAATTTAAACACAATTATACTACCCCCCCAATCCTATCCCCATGTGCGAACACATTAAAGAGCAACATTAAAAAGGAGATTAAAATAGAAAGTAGGATGGACACTGGACCGAGTACAGATGTGCCAGGTTGGGTAAGGAAACGTAATCAAGGGAGCCATCTGCCCCAGCAACAGCGGGTCAACAGCAGCAGCCGAGGCACCGACCCAGGGCGTCCAGAGGAGGGGAGGCCAGGATTGTGACCTCCACCCAAGCACCCCCTGGAGAGCACCCAGGCAGCTACAGCCGACCACTGCTCCCAGGGCAGAGGGCTTCCATAGAGGAAACACTGGAACGATGTGTCTATGTTTTTTTTTTGTTTTTTTTTTATCCGTGTAAAACAGACTAACATGTTAAAATACACAAATAAATAAATAAATAGATCGATAGGTAGGTAAATTAATAAATTAATTTAATTAAATTAACGAGATAAGTACAAGACCAAGTAGTAAAACACTGATCAATAAAAGCATGAAAACCAAATAACAGGCAGTAAATAGTAATCAGTTAATTAAAAGCTAGGCTAAAAAGGTGAGTCTTGAGCCTACTTTTAAAAATATGAATGTTCTCTGCGGCCCTAAGGACCTCAGGCAGCCTGTTCCAGAGGTGAGGGCCATAATAATGGAAAGACGACTCACCATGAGTGTGTGTCCTGACTTTTGGGATGGCAAGTAGACGGCTGCCAGAGGACCGCAGAGACCGCGAAGGTTCATATGGTAAAAGCAGCTTTGATAGATAAGAAGGCCCAAGACCATTAAGACACTTAAAAACCATTAAAAGAACCTTAAAATCGATCCTAAGACACACGGGGAGCCAATGCAGTGATTCTAAGACAGGTGTAATGTGTTCCCATCTCCTTGTCTTCGTGAGGACACGTGGTGCTGAATTTTGTAGGAGTTGTAAACCTGATATACTCTTTTTGGGAAGACCAGAAAGCAGGGCATTACAGTAATCAATCCTACTGGTGATAAAAGCATGCATCAACGTCTCCGTGTTGGCCCGAGAGAGAATGGGGCGGACTCTGGCGATGTTCTTAAGGTGATAAAAACCTATTTTAGTGATATTTTAAATGTGAGGGATAAAAGTCAGCTCAGAGTCAAAAATCATGCCCAGGTTCTTCACTTGTAAAGAAGGATTAAAAGACAGTGATTGTAGTTTTGGTAAAAGCTTCTCTCTCTGAGCCTCAGGACCGATGACTAAAACTTCAGCTTTGCCATGGTTGAGCTGGAGAAAGTTTTCTGCCATCCAGGATTTAATGTCCAAAATGCAGTTAAAAAGTGCCTCCATTGGCCGTGTGTCGTCGGGAGACATGGAGTTGTACAGCTGTGTATCATCAGCATAACTGTGAAAGTTAACTCCATGTCTCCTGATGACGCCGCCAAGAGGGAGCATATAAAGGTTAAAAAGCACTGGGCCTAAAATTGAACCCTGGGGCACACCACATGTAATCCTGTGGACCCTAGAAGAGCAGGTATCTAAACTTACCATAAAAGTCCTGTCTGTGAGATAGGATGTAAACCATTTGTGAACAGCACCAGAGAGGCCGATCTGTTTTAAACGAGTTAAAAGAATAGTGTGGTCTACTGTATCAAAGGCAGCGCTTAGATCCAGTAGAACCAACACTGTCACCTTCTGAGCGTCATAATTTATTCTAAAATCATTTAAAATCTTCAGAAGGGTCGTCTCTGTGCTGTGGTTCACCCTAAAACCAAACTGAAATTTCTCCAGGACATTGTACTCATTAATAAAATCATTAAGTTGAATTAAAACAAGCTTTTCTAAAACCTTGCTTAAAAATGGTAAGTTAGATACTGGTCTAAAATTATTAAAATCATTAAAATCTAAATTGCTCTTCTTCAGCAGGGGCCTCACTACCGCCCCTTTAAAGGCGGCAGGAAAGACCCCCGTCTGAAGGGAGCAATTCATCATGGTTAAAATCTCATCCCTAAAAGATTCATAAAATGGCATAAAAAATGAAGTGGGAATCGGGTCCAAAACACATGTGGCGGGCCTCACTGAGGAGAAAACTTTATCAAGAGTCTCAGCCTCTACCAGGACAAAACTGTCCAGTGTTTCCTTTGGTAGAGACACACATTCAGATTTGTCTACAACCATGTGACTTTGAGAAGATAAAATATTACATCTGATCGTGTCTACCTTCCCTCTGAAGTGGTCTGCGAACTCCTCACAAAGATTGTTTGAGGGGGTTTTCTGAAATGCATTAGTAGTACAGTTAAAATTTTTATCAATAGTGGAAAAAAGAATTTTAGGATTATTTTTATTGTCTGATATGATTTTTGCAAAGTAAGCATTTCTTGAATTTCTTACAGCATTATTATAGGACTTGAGAAGTTCCGTGTATAATTGATGGTTTATCGTGGTTTTATTTTTTCTCCATTTTCTCTCTGCCGCCCTGCAGTCCCTCTTTAGGTTTTTAAGATTGTTATTTCTCCATGGCGCAAGTTTTGAATGTGAGCGTTTCACTCTAAGTGGAGCCGAAAGGTCAAGAGCGGACTGAAGTCTTCTGTTAAAATCACTGGCGATAAAATCACAGGGGGCAGGTAAGAGAGTAGGAGGAAACTTTTGGAAAACTTCTAGAAAACTTGCAGCCACTTCAGGGGTTAGATGGCGCTTCCTGACAGTTCTCACAGAGGTCTCCTGCTGGATAAAACTGGTGATGTTAAAAAACACACAGTAATGGTCAGAGACAGCCAAGTCAACAACAGAGGACACACGGGTGGACAGGCCATGCGTGATGACCAAGTCCAGGGTGTGTCCTCTGTTGTGAGTTGGCTGCATGACATGCTGACTAAAATTCAAAATATTTAAAAATTCTGTTGATAAGGATAAAACGATCCTTTCAAAGGAGTTGTACAAAATTGATAAAAACTCTGAAAATTCTTGAATAAAAAGTGCACTCTTTTTAGGAGGCCTATAAACTGTGACACATAAAATCTGAGGAGTGCTAAAAACAGTTGCATTATATTCAAAAGTACTAAAATTATCAAATAAAACAGGTTTGGCAGAAAGCGTTGATGAACTAATAAAAGCAGTTCCGCCTCCCCTTTTGCAACCCCTCGTGGATTAAGTGAAGTTAAAATTTGGTGGGGAGGACTCTGTAAGAAACCCAGGGGCATCTGTACTCAGCCATGTTTCTGTTAAAAATAAACAATGTATATTATGATCTAAAATTAGGTCATTTGCTATAAAAGTTTTATTCAGCAGAGAGCGAACATTTAAAAGTGCCATATTAATAGTGGTTGGAGATGGAGTGACTGTATGATTTACTGGGGGTAGGACTTTTGGTAACTGTTTGAGATTATAAATGTTGCATTTGCTACGTTTTTTATTATTTGTCCGCTCTCTGCTGATAATAACGGGTATAGATGATTTAGGGCAAGGTCCAAGTCCGATATGTGAATTACTGTTAATATCAGAACTGAGTTCGTAGGAGCAGGGACCAGCTGCACATCAGGATGTGGCAGAAGGGGCAGAGAGGGCAGGTGCAGCTGGGGCTGGTGTGGTAGACAGTGGGGAGCGAGGGCATGCCAGGCTTATTGCCAGCATGCGGGCACCCTGTCTGTTAAGATGTAGTCCATCTGGATCAAACAATTGACTCCTGCCCCAGAAAATGCTAAAATTGTCTATAAAACCAATATTGTGCAACACGGTGGCAGAGGAAAGCCAGGTGTTAAGAGATAAAAGTCTGCTAAAACGACCAATACCTCTGCCAACAGTGGGGGTGGGGCCAGAAATAAAAACAGACACATGTGTGTATTTTAAAAGATTAAACAAATGAATAAAATCCAGCTTCAGGAGTTCAGACTGCTGTTTAAGAATGTCGTTGGTTCCAGCGTGAATAATAATTCTACTCACAGATGGGTGATGTTGGATATGGTCCAGGATCTGTTCAGCAATATCCTTTACGGTAGCTCCAGGAAAACACAGTGTGACCGCTCCTCTCATCTTTACATTCCTGATAATAGAGTCTCCAATGATGAGCGTGGTGGGCGGCTGGTCTACAAGTTGATGCTGGGCAGAGGATCGTTCACGGTGCAGGACCTACTGGATGTAGGGCGGATTAGCTTCCCCAGGACTGCAGCGATGTGTAGTCGGCGCCGAGGGCTCGTTCCGTGGGTTCGGGGTGTAGTTGAGCGCTCCTCGGCGAGTCCTGGGTTTAGCGCGACGTGGAGGGCTGCGGGAGTCCGGCTGCTGCTCCGGCTGCTGGGAGGGGATGGGCGGCAGTCCTGCGGAACTGCGGTGTTTCAGGGCGGCCGGAGGGACAGTCAGAGGAGGAAAGTCGTGCTCCAGGGCACCAAAGCGGTTTGACAATGGTAGGCCGGGTGAAGGAGAGCGGTGGCGGCTGCTCCGGGCCCCCCCACCGCGGCCGGGCCCGACCATGGACCAGGCACCCTGAAGCACCAGTGTTGAGCTGATGGGGGCTTTTGGCTTAGCCCCCAGATGGAACCAGCGGTCCTCCTCTGCAGTTGTTGTTGTTCCTCCGGCGTTCAGCAGTCCGAGTCCAGTGATGGATTCCTCCTCCGCAGCTTCACCGGGCTGGCAGGGAATTGTGTCCGCCTCCTGAGCACTGTTGGCGGCGGCGAAAGTCCGGCCGAAGATGATGTCCACGTCGCGCTCGTGGTCCTGGATTTGATGGAGCGTGGAGATCCTCTGCTCCAGCTCCAGAACTTTCTGTGTTAATTTAAAACAGCCATCACATCTGGGGGTGCAGGTGAGTGAAGGCATGATGAAAAAAAAAGTAGTCCGTGCTCGGATTAAAAACACCCCCGATAAAAACAAGTTGCTAAACGTCAGTGGTGTTAAAATCGGTTAAAACCAGTCATCAAAAACGATTTAAAACCAGTTAAAACCGTGTTTGTTAGGGAGCCGAAGTTGGCAAGTCTCTCTGTAGAAGGACGCTAACGCATGCGCACCACCACCAATTAACAATTAAAAAACTGGACATAACTTCATTGTGATATGGTTTCATTATAAATAGCAGAGTTGTGGAAATTGTTGTTGCACAAAAATATTGTTTACACAGATGTTAATTGGTAAACTTCTTGCTACAGGCAGCTGAACTTCACAGTTGCACAGTGTGTGTGTTATGCACTGAATCAAGTGCCGCCACTAACATAGAAGGGAAGCTTGCCACAGAACCAAATAGAAGAGTTTCACATTTCCCCGTTAATTTTAATTTAACCATCAACAAGTGAGAAAATGGTCAGGTGTCCCCTACCTCCAGGAAAGATGTCTCTTATTCCATTTGTTTTGAGGAGTAAGACTCCGTTTTCTGCGCACTGTTGTCACTTCAGCCTGAGAAACATCTGGGAGTGAGCATCTTGGTATTTTCATCAACCCTAACGTGGCTTGGTCTGTCGAGAGGATACAAAAAGTAAATGGTTTGCATTTTGCTTACAAGGTGGTAATGTTTCCTTGGAAACATTTGTGGCCTGAGTAGTTTTGCATACCTAAAACCCCGGTCTCTTTCAGGCCTCCAAACTTCTGCATGGCTTTTATAGCCTTGGTCAAGGCCTCCTTTGTCTGAAGCTGTCCAGTCACTGGGTCAGGGGGCGGGAGGTAGCCAAACTTACTCAGCCAGTCCTGTAGATGAAAATAGCAGACATACAGAGTTCAACAGAGTTCATTTAAAGCATTTCAAAGAGCTCTAAATTTGCTTAGATACTGACACCTGTGCATGTTTACTGTCTCTGGATACTGTGTCGCTATGTGTATGTATATATTAAGAACCCAGGGTGCCTGTGTAATCTTACTTAACCACAATTTCACACCAGCATCGTTCAAGCCCCCATCGTTTATGCTATTTTCATGTTTAAACTGAGATGCAGAGATATAATTTTCTAGAACTTATTGGAAAAATCTCATCAGATTTTTGAGCCAGAAAATCTTAAAATTAAGAAACAAATAATCTGCCTTTTCTTTGCTTTTCTGTCTAATCTGTTAGTTCTCCAACTACTTCTCTCCAACACATTTTGTTTTCCTCCTCACCAAACAAATCACAAGCTGGAGACTTTACTATTTTGGTGTGACTATTGTGGCATGTATAATGAGTTCTATGTTCCGTCACATAATTTTTGGCAAATGTCACATTTCTGGAATTTGCACATCCAAATTAATATAAATATAATCCATGACCAGAATTGAAAAGGAAAACTTTTAAAAATTGTATTTGTCCTTTAAGTGCATACCAGTACTTTCTTTTTGTTTCTTTTCACAAATAACTTGTTTGATTTCTCATGTAACTATGCTACAAGCAATATAAACTGCTCCATGCTGACATAAAAAGTAGCAATAATTATTCTAAGGTTGAAAAGTGATCAAAGCTAATTTGTTTCCTATGACCAAATCTTACATTTCAAATCGAATCTAATTTATACTGATATGCCTAACAGGCAAAATGTGTATAATGGGCAACATGGGAATACCATCAATTGGTTTGGAACTTATAAGATTAAGGTATGGGACATAAATTTCATTCTCTCTCACCCTCTCTCACTGCTATTGTCTCCAATTCCCAGCTTCTCTTTCTTTCATCCTACCTTTATTTGTCTCCGCTCCATTAAATTCCCCTCCTCCTCCATCGTTGTGATCTGACAGCTAATCAGAAAAGGCAGATTTTAAATAGGTTTTTGATCAGTACTCATTGGAAGTGAGTGACACAGATCAATAGCAAGGCACCCCCTCTGTAATGACAATGCTGGGAAAATCCTATTTACCCAATGACTTTAGCTTAACAGAAGTACCATGCTGCCAGGTTTTTCCCTCTTCATGCTTTGCTTCACCATCTGTCCAAATGGCTTGTAAGAACCTGCACGGGAATTGAACTGAACCCTTTCTAACACTGCAGAAACTGGCTAACAACAGTTTACGGAAATAATATGATATGAAGGTCAAATAAGGAGGTCAGATAATTTAAGTTGAAATGGCTCTATGAACTGACATATAAAACCAAAATAAAAGTGTCAGATATCTTTTGTGGAAGCTGTTTCTTATAAGCCAATGAGACCAAAAGTATTTTCAGATATCCTTCCTTTAATCTGTCTTTATCTCAGCATCCCTGCTTCTTTTCTCAAAGAGCGCAATGGTCACTTTTCAGACTTTCTTAAACCAACCATACTTTTGCCATACATAATCAAAGAATCTTTCAGCCAGATGTGACACAAAGAAGAAAGGAACTTCTCCTTGAAGTGTGACCCATATAGAATACGGTATTCAGTATTCAGGGGGGTTAGGGACACCGCTACCAACAAATAGCTAAAATCTGCATAGATGTGCATAGATTTCAGAAGTTGACATTTTACTGAGCTAAAACTGGCACTTATTTTATAGATAACAACTAACAAGTATTACATCTTCTCAGTGTTGGAGTATATTTTCTTTCATTTCATTTCTGTTTCTCTATATTGGGCGAATTCACAACAAATACAAAATCAAGGCACTTCATAAGATAAACAGAACCAATTCATATCCAGTCATAGAATATATTATCAATCAATACAATTATACAGACAAATTCAAGTCTAATTACTAAGAGTTCCCTTCAATCCTGAATGCTCAGTGTATCCTTTAGTGTAGTCCTTCCCAACATACTCATGTGACAAAACACAATTACAGTTTACATACAACAAGACATTCAAAACAATTTCCCAGGCAGCTTCTCGGGATTCTCTGGGCGCGTCTTTAACTTGGATTGTTATTTGATTAGTTCCATCTTTGTGGTTGCTGACATTGGTATAAAGTATCTCTGGAGCCATAAAAATTTAATATTTTATTGACTAGCTAGAATGTTATTAAACAAAAAAAACACTCTGAGGGCTTTCATTTGACTTTAGTTCTGACTCTGCATCTTCCTGTTCTTTGTTTTTTATGAAATAGGAGACCCCATTCATATCCATATTGGCAGTTTTAAAAACTTCCCTCCAACTATGGCAAATTATTTTTTATAACAGACATAATGGAAAAACAAACAGCAATCAAATGATCCGAATTTCTAGCTCTCAAAGTGGAATTTTCAAATGAGATGCTGATAAAGCAGAAACTACACAAAGTGGTGAACTTGCTCATTGAACAGAAGGCCTGATTTTCAGGAATAGTTGAAGCAACACCGATTTTGTGTGCAAAAAACAGTTGTTTCCTGTAAAATTTGTTTAACAACAGCCTTTAAATGTAATTTTGTTTCATCCAATCTAACTAATAACATAAATATTGTTTTAAGGTGGAGCATGAAGGTTTACAGAATTAAATTTTGCAACAAAACATCCAAAAACAACACACCCCACGTTTGGACTTTTTACAAAGACCCAAACACATTAAGCCGCCTCTTCATCTGGTCTTAAATCCTCCACACAGTTTGCCAGCTGTAATTTTTATCATTTCTTTCTGTATGAAGAAACTTGTAAAGCTCCACACACACACACACGCACGCACACACGCACGCACATGCACGCACAAGGTATTCAAAGATTACAGGTTGAGCTCAAGCAGGCTCAATGCAGATTTACCCAACATTATTCCTGATTTTGGCCAAGACAGTTCTTGTAAAATAAAAAAACTTATAGAAGTTTTAACATGGTAAAAAATAACTTTTTAATCAATGTGACTTTCCTTAACAATTTTATAGTCTCTCATGCAAAATACAGGATATTTGTGGGTATATTTAGTTTCTCTCTGAGCTTTTCATAGCTGCAGCTGCATGAAATCAATCAAAACCACATTTAATCACTGCCGTTGGGAAGACTGTTTGAAATTTCTGTAGACTTTATGAGACTGACAAACGTGGTTCCCTGGAGTCCATTAAGCTGGTATAACATGCATTACAACAAACACAGAGTGCCAATTTAAGGTACCATAAGTTTGAAAAATCCAATCAGCAGGTGGAGAGGTGTGTTTTTGTTTAACACACATTTATTGGATTATGTTTTAACAATCAATAAAAAAATCTACATGTTAAGATAACACAGTTCTAGTTGCACACGCATGACTTTCTTCAAACCCCAATGAACACATATTTATCTTCAAAATGGAAACAAAACTAAATAAGCAAAATTGACACAGCAGCTGCTACTGTTGAGAAACAAGCCCCATGTCTTTAAATAATGGATTTTTGGTGTAATGAGATAAAGTACTCTGACCTTGGGTATTCATTTCACCAGATTATCTGAAAGGCAATTTGTTATTCATATTCAACAGCTTCTTAGTTAACATACTGGGGCATGAGTGAGACATCAGTTCACTGATTCATATCACTTGAATGTAGAGCAGTGAATGGTACAAAAGAAAGGCAGCATGATCACAAGTGAAGCTTTTGAATTTCCAAAAGGAAAACTGCCAATGTAGGGGACATCTATGAATCTCTAGGGATGCAAGGGGAATTTAAAAACAAAATGAAGCCACAAGAATTGTGAAACAACCAAGTAATATACATCCCAAAGGGGTATAGTAGCAACTAGCCAACATCATAGGTATAAGCCACTAATACAGTGTCAAGACAAGAAAGCTAATCAGAATGCACAAATGGATCTACCCAAAGTCAAGCAACCTACAACTGGGGGCATTCAGAAGAATTGTTGAGCTTTATGTCCCTGGTAGCAGAAACCCAGTGTAGAAGCGCTGAAAGTGGAGGAACCATCATGGAGGGATTAGCCCTTATTTGTCACTGAATGGCAGCTGAAGTGACCAATATGGAGGAATCTGACTCAATGGAAACTCAATCACATCAGACAAGACCGAAGATGCACCCCAGAGACATTTCAATATCTATTAGCAGGTTGTAAGATGCAGACTGGCATTAGTATACACACAACTACAGCTCCACAATATTATAAAAGCAGAAAAATATGATATTATTGTTGAACTTTGTTACAACAATAGTTGTTCTGATTGACTCTCATTTTCCTAACTCCTCTCCTTCTTTGCCATCATCCCTATCACTTTCCTCGATCTTTAATGTCTCACCAATATGATCTAGATTAGGTGTAGGCATAAAAGATAATGAGAATCCGTGTTAGTCCAACTAACCAAAAAAGCTTTTCCCAGCCAGAATTTAATGCAAGGCATCTGAAATATTATGATGATGTTCTTGGGATACAACTCATCGTGATTTTTCCTCCAAACATGCCAAGTGAAGTTTAGACCAAAAAGTTCTATTTTTGGTCTCATCTGACCACATGACTTTCTCCCATGCCTCCTCAGAATCATCCAGATGGTTATTGGCAAACATCAGACGGGCCTGGACATGTGATGACTTGAGAAGGGGAACCTTCCGCGCAATGCATGATTTTAAACCACGACGGCGTACTGTTCTACCGACAGTAACCTTTGAAACTGTGGTCCCAGCTCTCTTCATGTCATTGATCAGCTCCTCCTGTGTAGTTCTGGGCTGATTCCTCACCTTTCTTATCATCAGTAATACCCCACTAGGTAAGCTCTTGCATGGAGCCCCAGTACGAGGGAGACTGACAGTTATCCTTAGCCTCTTCCATTTTCTAACAATTGCTCCAACAGTTGATCTATTTTCACCAAGCTGCTTGGCATTTGCCACTTAGCCCTTTCCAGCCTTGTGGAGTTCTACAATTTTGTCTCTGTTGTCTTTTGACAGCTCTTTGGTCTTGCCCATTGTAGTAGTTGGAGTCTGACTGACTGTGGGGTAGACAGGTGTCTTTAACGAGCTCAGACAGGTGCTACTAATTTAGATTAATAAGTGGAGTAGAGGTGGACCTTTAAAAGGTACAGTGACAGGTCTTTGAGAGCCAGAATTGTCAGGTGTTCAAATACTTATATCCAGCAATAAAATACAAATAAATTCTTTAAAAATCAGATGATGTGATTTCCTGAATTTAAAAAAAATGCTGTCTCTCACAGTGGAAATGCACTTATAATGTGAATTTCAGGCCCCTACATATTTTCTAAATGAGAGAACTTGCAAAGTTGCAGGGTGTTCATATACTTATGTTTCTCACTGTATATTCGGCCAACTATTGCAGCCAAGAAGTACTTAGCAATTGCTATATTCTGCATAACAAAATTGTGATGATAATTTCAGCTTGAGATACTGTGCTGCTCTTCACAGAACATTAAAAGCTAGTGGCTGGAATTCAAAGACGCAATTTTTTAACATATTATTTATTTCTGTAATCAAAGAAGATTAGAAGAACGCATTCAAGTTTCAGCCCTATTTTGAGCTATGTCCAACTGAGTGCAACACACAGACACATAAACTGAATAGAAAAGACAGGGTGCATTGACTGGGATGATGGTCTCAGCGGCTGAACAGCCCCTTCTCCTGTTATCAACTTTTCACTTTCTGTAACATAGAAAGTACTCTTAAGAGTGAATATAACTAAAAAAACTAAACAAGTATACTGTCTGGATTGAAGAAAAATACGTTTTCACTGTTTAAACGGTATGCTCTGTAATCTGCACTGTGTATTTCAGTCCAAAAATTACACATAATATATTTTGACAGAATAGACTTGCTTCACATTACACAAGCCGCCCAGTAAATTGCAAACTCAAATTATCTTGCCATATTCAGATGCTTCTCGCATATCCTGCCTTTCACTGGCACACAGATAAACATATAATTGAAGCATGAAGCAGATATTAAAGGGCCTGACAGCTGTGCAACAGACTGTACATGTAAAGAATAATTTACCACCATAATCCTGAAGCCTTGTCCCTGTAATCTTCTGATAAAGGGGATCTTAACAGAGAAAATGCTGCTAATTTAAATAGCCAATTACAAAGCAAAGGTATATAGAGATAGAGTCTTTAACAGTACTTGAGGGATGTTTAATATTCAGAACAAGTGGGACTACAGCTTTTCTGATGTCAGTGGTGGAGATATATATTCTTCATGGATAAGTTATTGATAAGACATTATAATGTGGTGTATTTATAGTATTCCTTTTTAGGACCTGTTGGAGATGGGAGGCAGGGCTGTCTGCCACAGACAAATGACCCAGACTTACCCTAATTAAATGTCTGTGAACAGAGAAAACAAAGTGAGACAACTGCTCATTGTCTCTCTATAACACAGCTGCTTGTTCATGTTGGGAAAAAGAAGGGGGTTGAAACAGAAAAATCAAACCTCATGTGTGTGAATGAAATATTAATGAACTACTGATGCGTTAGTTATTAATGGTGTATGTGTGTGTTTGCATTTTTTTGTATTCAGTCAGAAGGGGGTAAAGTAAGAAAAGAAGTTTGATGAAAGATGACCAGGAAAAAGCCAGTAATCTTGATGTGGCTAATTTGTTTTCTGATTGGTCAAAAAGATTTAGATTTTACTAAATTCCAACAAAATTAAGTGATGGGGACTAACAAAAAAATGTCCACAAGAGCAAACAAAGTTTAAAAACACACCAAAGCCAGTTTATTTAAACCGTGGCCCAAGCACCATCAGTGGTACATGGACTAACTTTAGTGGTACTCATGTAAAAATCTATTCGGTAAAAAGGACCAAATTAGCTATAGGTCAAACCCAGTTGTTAAAGTAAGCAGCACAAGCAGGCTATAGGAAGAATTGCTAAAACACATTAATATTCATTATAGTCAAAACCAAGTAAAAAAAGAGGTCCAGTGGAAAACAAAATCAAGAAACTGAAGCTGATTAAAGTGAACAACAAACAAGTTCTGGTTCTGCATATCCCGGATTCCATTCAACTCTAAAGTCAAGACCTGAACTCTGAAAATTAAATGTTTGCTCATTATAGAGCGGACTAACAACTATTAAGCATAAGGGGCAATTACAAAACACTGCACCAACATGTTCACTAAAGTTGTGGTGAAATATAATAACATAAATGTGGAGTAGTGAAATACAATCTGACAGAAGCGCTAATAAACAGTTTATTTCTAAGTGTGTTTTAAATGTTTGGCAGCCGTTTTGGATTTTGATGTTTGCTGTTGATAAAAAACGTCCTTCGCCATCTAGAATATCTGTTTACTTTGAGTACAAATTGGCTGTACAATAAAATCAGATCCTTCAACTAAACATGCAATAAAAATGTACAGTCACACTTATTTAGTTTTTTCTTCTTCTATATTTTCATAAAAAAACACACTTAAAAGTTTAGGTTTACTTATTAACTTAGAAGCACACTGACCAGTCATTAGACTAAAATAAGAATCCTGCACATTCCCCTCACTTACAAGAAAGGATAATTCAGTCATTTGGAAATTTATGGTTGTGATTTTTATACATCTTATTGCCACAAGCAAGCCACGAGGGCCTATTGTTTTTTTTGTTTTTTATTATTATTATTTTTTTATTGTTAAAAGGCTAACAGTAGGCTTGCTTCCTAGCTAATATCAGCATGTTGTATTTGTGTTAATCTATTAAAGGAGCATAGGGCAGAATGAAGAAACAAAACTCACAAGCGACGCGGGAGAGCTGCAAACTGCAGGGAGCACGGCCAAACGGTTCACAAAAAAAACAAAAAACATAACTCTTCACAGTAACATACTTATTTTTCTTAGTGTCACTTTTTAGTGGGCTGTGAGTCGTCCTTGGTCATTTCCCAGTTGCAGAAGAATCCATTCTCACAATTGAATCAATTGAATCGTGGGTGGGCAATTTTTTTTGGTTAATAACGCTTCATCACCCAACAACATTAAAAAACTGGACATGCATGTTTATTTTATTGACAAATCCTGCCCCATGTTCCTTTAAGAGCAAAACATAAAATATGTGCAAAAAGCAATTTAAATTTATTAGTAACAGCAAAATAATTGTAAAGATTAACATTTAAAAAGCTGGTTGGTACAGGATTTGTGTAATAATCTTCTAAACTTTGTCCTATTATATAAAAAGCATTACTAGTATATTATATAAAAAATCAATTAATGTTAATATAAGATTTAGGTATAATTTTATTATTTAAGTTGCAGTAGGAAAACATGGCTTTTTAGATTAGCAAAATAAAAGCAATTTGATAATGTTATACATTTTATTTTAAAACTTTGTACTGTATCTGTATTAAATGATCTCTTGCATTTTAACATGTATATTGTTGTATACCCCAAAAGTCTCCTAAATATTGCCTATTCACAAATTACATGTAAAAAAGTTAGACATGATTTGTCAGCAAGTCTACAAAAAGCCTTATTATAAAATCCCTATTTCACAATCATCCTGTAACATCATCCAATTTATAGTAAATCGGCATTCTACAGCAGTATCAGTCTCAGTGTGTCACTTTTAACAATGTTAAAAAGAAATGTGGCATAATTTCCTTTTGTTGTCTATGTTGTAAGGCTGTCAGCTGACAGAAACACACTTCATGAGCTATGCAACTTTTCAAATCACCACATCAACTTCCCAAGTCAGATTTACATATATGCATGTGATCTCTGTCATCTCACAGTGCCTCCCTGTTTAGCCCTGATGAACAGCTGCCGAGTTTCCACATCTTTTCCATCATGACAGGAAATGACTCTCTGGGAGACATTTAACCCCGAGACCTCGCTGACTCTCCAAGGGTCACAAAGTAGCACACTCCATTATAGGGTTTTGTTGTTCCTTAATACCTCAAGAGTGAGGTCAGATCTGTGGGCCACCTCTTGGTCTTTTAAAAGGTTAAAAAGCTACATGAGATAGAAGAAAAGCTATTTTCAGTTGAAAAACACAGAGCTGTATTTACAGTTCTGGGATACCATTATTCAGCTGTATTAATTAGTGCCATTTAAGTACTTGTAAAAAGCTATCAATGAGTCCCCAATTGTAAAAACATTCTAAACCTAGTGCATTTCACCATTGGAACGACATCTTATGGCTAGTAGTAAGTTTGATTTTAGCAGGTCTGTAAAAGCTTGAGTTTAAAGCTCTTCTGAGAAAAACCCTCATCCACCAAAAAACAGGAAAACAAACAAAACAAAGAGGAACAAGAGAAAACATAATGCATATGAAAGCAAAACTGCATAATTTGACCTAATTAAAACCAGTCAACACAATTTGTTTTGCTTGCTCGATGATCGACTTGGTTGTCGTCTCATCTGATCTGTGGCCCCATGTTTTGGACACTTGGGTGAAGAGAGGGGCTGAGCGGTCCACTGACCACTACCTGGTGGTGAGTCAGCTCAGATGGTGGGGGAGGACGCCAGACAGACCTGGAAGGTCCAAACATGTTGTGAGGGTCTGCTGGGAACGTCTGGCAGAGTTTCCTGTCAGAAGGAGCTTCAACTTACACCTCCGGCTGAACTTCGAACACGTCCCCGGGGAGGCGGGGGACATTGAGTCCGAGTGGACAATGTTCCGCGCCTCCATTGTCGAGGCGGCTGACCGAAGCTGTGGCTGCAAGGTGGTCGGTGCCTGTCGAGGCGGCAACCCCCGAACCCGCTGGTGGACACTAGTGGTAAGGGATGCTTTCAGGCTGAAGAAGGAGTCCTATCGGGACTTTTTGGCTTGTAGGACCCCTGAAGCAGCTGATAGGTACCGGCGGGCCAGGCGGAGTGCGGCTCGGATGGTCGCTGAGGCAAAAAACTAGGTCGTGGGAGGAGTTTGGAGAGGCCATGGACAACGACTTCCGTACGGCTTCGAAGCAATTCTGGTCCACCATCCGGCGTCTTGGGGGGGGGGGGGAGCGGTCTGCCACCAACACTGTTTGCAATAGGGATGGTGTGCTGCTGACCTCGACGCAGGACATTTTGGGTCGGTGGATGGAATACTTCGAAGACCTCCTCAATCCTACCGGCACGTCTTCCAATCTGGAAGCAGAGTTTGGGGACTTTGGGTCGGGCTCTCCAATCTCTGGTGCTGAGGTCACCGAGTTCGTTAAAAAGTTTCTCAGTGGCAAGGCTCCAGGGGTGGATGAGATTCGGCCAGAGTTCCTCAAGGCTCTGGATGTTGTGGGACTGTGTTGGTTAACGTGGATGTCCAATATTGCATGGACATCGGGGGCAGTTCCCTTGGATTGGCAGACCGGGGGGGTGGTCCCGCTGTTTAAAAGGGGGACCACAGAGTGTGTTCCAACTACAGGGGGATCACACTTCTGAGCCTCCCTGGTAAGGTCTATTCAGGGGTTCTGGAGAGGAGGGTCCGACGGATAGTCGAACCTCGGATCCAGGAGAAACAATGCAGTTTTTATCCTGGCTGTGGAACACTGGACCAACTCTACACCCTCAGCAGGGTCCTGGAGGGTGCGTGGGAGTTCACCCAACCGGTCTACATGTGTTTTGTGGACTTGGAGAAGGTGTTCGACCGTGTCCCTCGGGGAGCCCTGTGGGGGGTACTAAGGGAGTATGGGGTACCAGGCCCCTTGATACGGGCTGTTAGGTCCCCGTACGACCAGTGCCATAGTTTGGTTCGCATTGCCGGCAGTAAGTCGGGCTTGTTTTCGGTGAGAGTTGGACTCCACCAAGGTTGCCCTTTGTCACCGATCCTGTTTATAACTTTTATGGATGGGATTTCTAGGCTCAGCCAAGATGTTGAGGGGATACGTTTTGGTGGCCTCAGGATCGGGTCTCTGCTATTTACAGATGACGTGGTCCAATTGGCTTCCTCGGAAAGTGATCTACAGCTCTCGCTGGGGCGGTTCGCAGCCGAGTGGGAAGCAGCTGGGATGAGAATCAGCACCTCCAAATCCGAGGCCATGGTCTTGAGCCGGAAAAGGGTGAGGTGCCTTCTCCGGGTTGGGGATGAGGTCCTTCCCCAGTGGAGGAGTTTAAGTATCTGGGGGTCTTGTTCCCGAACGAGGAAAAGATGGAGCGGGGTATCAATAGACGGATTGGTAGGGCATCTGCAGTTTTGTGGGCGCTGTACCGGTCTGTCGTGGTGAAGAGAGAGCTGAGCTGAAAGGCAAAGCTTTCGATTTACCGGTCGATCTACGTTCCTACCCTCATCTATGGTCACAAACTCTGGGTGGTGAACAAAAGAACGAGATCACGGATACGAGCGGCTGAAATTAGTTTTCCCTGTAGAGTGTCTGAGCTCTCCCTTAGAGATAGGGTGAGAAGCTCAGTCATCCAGAGGGGGCTCAGAGTAGAGCCGCTGCTACTCCACATCGAGAGGAGTCAATAGAGGTGGCTCGGGCATCTGGTCAGAATGCCTCCTGGACGCCTCCCTGGTGAGGTGTTTCGGGCGATTCCACCGGGAGGAGGCCCAGGGGAAGACCCAAGACACGCTGGAGGGACTATATATCTAGGCTGATTGGGAACGCCTTGGGATTCCTCCCGAGGACCTGGCCCAAGTGGATGGGGAGAGGGAAGTCTGAGTCTCTTTGTTTAAGCTGCTGCCCCCGCGACCCGACCCCGGAAAAGCATAAGAAAATGGATGGATGGATGGATTTGATTTAAAGGAACAGGGGGCAGGATTTGTAAATAAAATAAACATCCATGTCCAGTTTTTTAATGCTGTTGGGTGATGAAGCGTTATAAACCAAAAAGAATGAGCCCACCTAGGTATCGCTCCATTTTCTTAAACTGGCTGTGTGCTGCAAAATGTGCTGCAGTTCAGGGCCCGAATTTCCCACGCTGTATTACGGATGTGACGTCAATTGACACGGCTTGCACGTTCTCGACAGCTTTAAAAGAGGAAGAAAAATGATCGCAGACCTCTATTGATTTAATTGTGAGAATGGATTCTTCTCTTCTGCAACTGGGAAACGACCAAGGACGACTCACAGCCCACTAAAAAGTGGCACTAAGAAAAAGAAGTATGTCACTGTGAAGAGGTATGTTTTTTTGTGAAGCGTTTGTGGGTGTTCCCCTGCGGCTGGCTGCAGGAACTTGGAGCGCCGGCCGCGTCACTCGTGAGTTTCGTTTCTTCATTCTGCCCCCTGCTCCTTTTAACATATTTTAGAGAGATTTCTTATTTATGTTCCACAATTACTAATTGTACATACCTTTCTGTAGCCAGTGTAAATTCTGTTTCCTGTACTACGTCAAAAATGTAAGCAATAAAAGATAAATCTCCAATTCCAGAGGCTTAAATAAGTTTGGAGTTGGATTTCAGATGTAGAAGTCAGTCTCTTTTTATTCAGTATCAGTTCATGGTTACATGGTTACTACCATCCATCCATCAATCAATCAATCCATCTATCCATCCATTGTCCCTTAAGCGACTTTTGGGTTGTGTCCTGAGGACTCCTCTTAAAGGGATATGGAGTAAAAAACTACCAAAGGGAGTGAGCTTGAAGGAGCAACTGACCCCAACCCTAAGGGAGCAATCCATCTCCTTCCAGGTGAGAACCATGTTCTAAGATTTGTAGAAGCCAACTTACACTTCCCAGCCTGCTGCAAACCACCAGTTAGTCCCACAATGCCCTGCAAACTCTGCTTTTTATCATTTTTATAATCTTTTAATGTAATCCATTTATTCTCTCATTTGATAAACTGTTTTACATTTCAGTCCAAACCCAGAGCATTATCAATCCACCTTTGTGTGTAACAACTGCTTTACATGGAGGTGTACTTTATAAGTTTTCTTTGTATAGATGTTTATATAAAACAGCTAAACTGTAGGCTGAAACGAGGGAGAGATATAATCTTGAAAGCTGTAGCCTCAAAGTTTTATACTTTAATAAAAGCTATCAGATTCTTGAATCTGGATAAATCCCCAGATTCTTGTCTTGTAGTTGCTTTGAAAATTCACTGCAGGAATGTTTTAATACTATAAACTTGTGCATGTTACCACGAGCACCAATATTTGAAGTAGGCTGCTACTAACTGGAACCATCTGACTCCTCTAATCAGAATATTAGCTAATTTGAAAAAACATTACGCACAATCAACTAGCCTAATTGATTTGTACTAACTGAAAAGTGCTGACAGGTGCAGCTTTTGTGCTTCCGTTGTCCCTGTTGTGCTTTAAATTAAAATTCAACATGGTGAAAACACATTCTGATGTCCGGGTTGCAATTTTAAATGTCAAAACTGGAACTAAGTAAGCACTACAATGTGGAATGTAGAAGCTCAGAATGTAGATAAGAATCAGAGAAAATCAGACACACGAAAAGCAAAATGAGTCCAGATTGATTTTTGATTAGTAACAGCTTATACTACATACATATCAAAATCTTATCATTTACTTAAGGTAACTTTTAACTAAAAGACATACGTATGAGTCAGTTTGACAGAAAACGCCTATCACATAGATGTAAATGCCTCACATCAAGCAACCCCAGACCTTAGATGCCGCTCTCTGCTGAGAGCATTCCTTTCAAGCAGCTTCTATCAGAACATCCATGGGCCTTGCAGCAAATTCAAAGATGATGTCATCATTTAAACCAGCTTCCTGTATTATATCACCAGCTAATACCCCAGGAGATAGTTTACTTTAAGTACTACACTGAGATGATGGAGGATCCAAGGAATGAAAGACTGCTTAAGTGTGTTTGAGTGAGAAGCTCCTTAAAGCAATCAGATGGTATGAAGTGTAAACAGTATAATGAAGAAGTGAAGGATTTAGTCTCATTTGTATAAGCGGATAAGTTCAAAGAGGGAAGTGGCAGGGGGGTAGGAAATGAGAGGAATTGGGCATGACAAGCAGCGAGAATGACACATTCGATGAAAGAGAAAATTGAAGCAGGAATGTCAGGTGGAAAAAGTGCAAGAATCAGTTCAGACCTTTTTCTTGAAGTTAGCCATTAAAAAAAACACTAAGATGCATCAAATCATTTATCATTGATCCTTGTCTTGTTTATCATTTCAATTAGTTTCCTTTTGCATTGGTCCACTGACAGAACGAAAATAGATGGAGGCTTGTATCAGTCTGCATTCGGGTCAACAGGTGCTGACAGTGCAACTGAATCAGTGAGACAGCGATGGTTCAAATCGTGATGACCATTGATCTGGTCACTAAATCTCACTTTCAAGGGCAAGCGAGCATGCTGAACCCGCTGCCTGAACTTGCTGCTGCCTGAATTTAAAAAAAAGGAGAAATATCTGAACTCATTTACTTCAGGTCTCAATGTTCTTGTCTCAAAAACAGAGCCCTTTTCTGACTCACAAATACAACAGAAATGTGTATTTTTTTAAGAATAAAAAAAACACTTTTGAGGTTGATTTTGAGCTAATTAAGCACTTGACCATTTCTAATGTACCAGGAAAACAAAGCTAAACAGTTTCCAGATTCTGTCAAACCATTTCTGCTGTTTAAATTCATTGCAGAAAGACAGCAGAGACAGCGTGTGATTTTCTCTGGTTGTATGAAGCATAAAGTAATGCTCCACTGCACCCACCTGCTACTTCAAGCCATCAGTCAACTGTGCATGATGACTATAAAAGACAAAAACTCAATTTTTTTCTTTTTGTGAGCAACATTAAGGGATTTTCTATTATTTATATGTAGGTTAGTATCCCCCCTAATCCTCCACTGATTGGTGTGAATTGTCATCAGCTGTAGGACCAAATTAGAAACCTTTTGGTCAGGTGATTGATTGATTTTTTCAGTGGTGGAAAACAGAGCTTCCACGGGAGCACAATGTGTTAATCTTTTGGGATGTTGTTGGTTTGAAACAAAACTTTATAACAAGCAACACTAAAGAAAAAAATAGACTACCTCCTCTGATATACTGTAACTACCAAAACCAATATAACCAGCTACCATCAACGTTACTTTTCAGACTGCAGAAACATTCAGTGAAATAAGCCTAGCATTAGTTGATTTGACAGTTTATTCTAAATATATGTTTAGTTTTACCCCTATAGTGTGCATCTGTTTAAATAAATAGCTTTAAAAATGGTCTAAATGACCTCTGCCATTTAAGAAACACCTGGGATTAAATAGAGTCTTCAACATTATGTCCATTTAAAGTTGTTAATATGGTTATTAAAATTAGTGACTGTCAAACATGGTGTGTTCTCTAACTCCTATTATGTATGTATATGTATGCATCAAAATTAAGAGATGATGAATGATCAATGTTAACATTAACAATCAAAGTGATGAGTGAGAAGAGCGTAAAAAAGGTTTTCCTAAAAGAGTCTAGTAACATCTTAAAACTGCCACCCCTGGTTTATTAGCTAGATGTTTTTGGAAGCATTAAAGTGCAACAAATATACCTTGCAACCTAAAATGTCTTTTCTTTTCCAAAAAAGCAAAAAAGTTAATAACAGATAACTATGACAGAATTCTTTAGTACCCTTTTCAAATAAAATGTTTTCTCTTAACTTGTGATGAAATGTTCTTGCTCCTAGATTAAATATTACATAACATTCTTTTTCACAATACAATAAATTTCACTTCACTTAGAAGTACAGCATCTTCCTATTTTATGAGGAGCAAAAAATAAAGTAAAATCTGGATTATTCTGTGTAAAATGTAAAACATACAATAAACAATACATTGATATATTTAACTCTATTGCTTTATATGCTTAAAAAAAAGCTTTAGTAAAGTGTCCACAGTGGATCGGGCACATAACACCACCTCTGCTTGAATTTTATGTGACAAAGCTTCCTTAAGTAGTGGGTGTGAAGAAGAATACACTTTAGTAGGAGTGCATGCTTTTTTTCCTTCTAAGCATTTCTCTTAGAACAGTTTTATTTCTTGGATATGGTTCTGGAGAACATATAGTTTCTAGCCTTAATTTAATTCTGTAAATCATTTGGCTCTGAATTACAGACAGTAAGATAATAACAAAGAACCCCCCTCCCCCATATAAACTGATGTTTTTATTGAAATAAACTGCAATTTAATTTTCTAACATTATAGTAGTAAATATATCTAATCTCACACTTAGAGTGAGTTACAATTTTATAATTTTTCACTAATTGTATGTATGCAGTGAACAGGAAAGAGAAATAATGAAGTAATAATGTCAGAAATTGGAAATCTATGATGTTACACAGAACTGATTTGCAAGCAGATGGCACATGAACCATCCACTTGAAAACCCATCACTCTATCTTTTTTGCAGACACAATGTGCATGTAGTGTGACACAAGTCTGCCTCGTTGACAGAATGCAATACATTTTTATGGACTCGCCTATTCTCACACCCAATTTCCATGCTGGTAAATCTGCAAGTGCCTGTATCCTAGATACTTTGGAAGAAAATCAGTCATGGTTTGCATGTCTGGACATGTGTGGATGTGATGACCAGGTTTTTAAAATGTGCCTGTAATCCCTGATTTAAAAACAGCTTGTTCTACAAAGAGGTGAGACCCAAATTCCTGTCTGTTCCCAGAGGATGCAACAAGAAAGGTGAAAAGAAATTGATTTAAAGGAAAAGGAGAAGACATGTCGGAGACAAGAAAACTGCAACAAGCAGTGATACAATGGATGTAACAATAAATGGTAGAGAACAGAAAAAACAAAAAGTAAAAGTAAGCAAAATGTGGATGAGAGAAGGCAGGAGAAGGGAAGGATTCTGATTAATTGCAGCATGATATGCAATTTTTGACTGGGTATTGAGAAAATGAAGGACATAAAGGAATCCAAAGACAAAACTGCATGAGACAAATAAACTGATGGAGTCAATAAGAACTACACTGGATTGGATTTAACAGAGAAAACTTTCAGTGACTGCTCTTAGGGGAAAAAAACCCAAACCTTCTTTGAAGTTCTTCTCTTTCTGGGTGGTAATGTGGCATGGCACTGGGAAAAAAAGACTAAAGGAGACAAGAACAAAAGGGTTGAATAAAACTCAGCCAGGGTCCGTTGATGATGAGGGTAATAGAGGGGCTGTGACGCTACACATATAAACAAGCACAACAGCTCTTAAGTATTAGTGTCAGTCCTCAAGGCGTTTCTTCTGAGTATCACCCATAAATGTTTTATGGACAGAATGTCCAGCTATAAATCTTCATTTTATGGAAGAAATTATATGAGCTCTTCTTCAAATACGAAAGAGCAGCTAAGTGAAAACTGCAAGAATGTATGATGACGTAAATAAGAGAAACTTTAGTTATATCATAAAAAACAAAGCAGTAGTTGTTTTTTGATGCAGAATTGTGAAACAACGCAGTGTTTCCTGAATCACGATGATCAGTTTGTCACTGTTTAGCTTTACACAATTTTCTGTGAAAAAAAAATGTAGGATTAAAAAAGTGACATGTTGACTCAAGAATAAGATTTTTTACTTTTTCCTTAAAGAGAAACTCTTATTTTTGCTGATAAACTGTATAAACGAGTGTGCAATAGTGCTGTTAACATGTCTGGTCATTATTTTGGTACCAGAATCAGAAGTGTTTTATTGCGATATGTGTGAACAGGTACACAATATTAGGAAATTGCTGCAGCACATTGTGCAAACGTAAGATAAACACTTCTAAGCATACAATAATTTAAAAAATATAAATAAAATGTGGTAAACAGATTAATATATACATGAGTGCAGGTTCTGATCAGTGTAAAATCAGACAAGTGCAAAAACACAACACAGGGTCAAATGACTGAAACAGAGCAGGTGGTGGGTCTAACGGGATATTCGCTGCCCCTGTTTACATTAGACGCGTATTTCTCCGCCACGGTCGACAAGCGCTTCTGCTCAGCTGTTGTTTTTTCAGAGCAATTTTTTTAATCATGGGTAAGTAAGTAACCTCATAAAGTGTGTCTCTGTGTGTGTTTGTGTGGTTATTTGTTTATTTTCATCTTTATAGTCTGTTTAGATACACAAATATGATCGCATTTGTCAATCGCGGTATTTTATTTTGAATAAATGCTTTTATTTTGAAATTAACCAGATTGTCTCGTGTGTCTTGGTGTGACTTCCTGCCAGAATTAATGCAGATCGTGAGCGACTCACTCAAAAATAGAACAGATGCCGAAACGATCGTTTCACAGCATGAGCAGGCTGCAGAGGATCGCTTCGTGTCTGGTGAATGGACTGAATGGAAGCAGTCTACGTTCCGTGCTGCCTCGAAGCACTTCCGCGACCGATGTGAACCAGGCCTGAGGGTTATTGTTCATGAGCCCTACAGCAGACGGGAAGAAACTGTTCTTATGTTGAGAGGTTCCGGTCCGAATGGAGGTCAAAGGTCAAAAAGTCTGTGTCCGGGGTGAAAAGGGATCAGCTGTGATCCGACCTGCACGCCCAAGTGTCCAGGAGGTGTACAGGTCCTGTAGAGATGGGAGTCTGCAGCCAATCACCTTCCCTGCATCTTACTAAAAATATAAATTTTCTGCCTAAAACCGTCAGTGTGTTACCCTCTTCAGGTTAAAACTCTATACTGCACTTGAATTTGAATTGGGCATTGCGGTCAGGGCTGACGTCAGCCACCCTTCCGCCATGGGGTATAAAAGAAGCCGAGTCTCCGCCCACGCCTCCTCCACAGAACCTCCTTCCCCTCCCTCTCTTTCAACGGGTGAAGGAGGTGGAGAGAAATCCTTCACTTCAAAACATCGCTTTGAGACAAAGGAGCTCACGTTGCTCGCCATCTTTCTCGCTGTCTGTGTCTGTGCCACTACAGTGCTATCAACATGTCAAACACTGCGCAGGGCACGCCCAGCCCTCTCCCCCCTGAGCGTTTGTTGGTCCGCCAGGCAGCGCCACCTTTTGGCACATTTTTCAAAGGAATGCAAAATGCAAAATACTCAAGATCCCTATGACTTTAGTGCAAATATCTGTACCATGGAAGGAAATAGCAAAACCGGAAGGAAGGAAGGAAGGAAGGAAGGAAGGAAGGAAGGAAGGAAGGAAGGAAGGAAGGAAGGAAGGAAGGAAGGAAGGAAGGAAGGAAGGAAGGAAGGAAGGAAGGAAGGAAGGAAGGAAGGAAGGAAGGAAGGACGGACGGAAGGAAGGAAGGAAGGAATGTTGCACATTTTTCTTTAGAACACATCTAAAATATTTGAAAAAAAAAAAATCTCTGATTCAGTTCCCCAAATACCAGTCCACTGTCCACTGTATAGTCCACTGTACCTAAAAAGAAAATGCAATGGTTTCTTTACATTGCCTTGTGCCGTCTGTTTGTTTCCTTCATCCAATTACATATGTATCACTGCTGCTTTCTGGATTGGCTTGTTTACTTGCACAGGCTCAGGTCATACATTCAAATTGACAGACTGAAGATGTCTTTCTGGTGTGTTAAAGTGCTATTTTTTGCCAAGAACCAGTCAGAGTGAAAAAAAGCTCAGTAAGGGGCCTGATGTCACTGCTCATTCCTAATGATGGTTTTGTGTATAGGAGCCTGAAGACCTATTATAGTGTCTAGTCACAGATGACGCAGGGGTTTGGAGTTTTTTTTTTGTCTTTGCAGGGAGTGAGCAAGGACATATGCTGGCTTAAATTTTTAGAAGAACATTGTGGTTTTAATCATCTTCGATTCAGCTTAAAGTGTAACGCATCCCCAAATCAACTTTTTTGCTTATACGCTTTATAAATGAGTGTCTAATAGTGCTATCTACATGTCTGGTCATTATTTTTTGTATTGTAGTACATTTTAGTTAAAGTATTCATTTTCTAAACCAAAATACATTAGTGGAGTGCCCTCTTCAGGTTAAAACTTTACACTGCACTTGAAGTTGAATCGGGCATCGCTACTGGCTCAGCTTGGATTACTGACGTCAGCCTTCTTGCTGCTGAAGAGTATAAAACAAGCCCAAGGTTTAAAAACAGCAATTTTTTTATGTTTGTTGAGGTTTATGACTATTTATGCATATTGGACATTTAATTATGTTTTATTTGAAGTAAAAAAGATAAAATAGATGAGTC
Source organism: Valencia hispanica (assembly GCA_963556495.2). Lineage (NCBI taxonomy): Eukaryota > Metazoa > Chordata > Actinopteri > Cyprinodontiformes > Valenciidae > Valencia > Valencia hispanica. The sequence continues at coordinate 14,341,985 of OY747717.1, read as the reverse complement.
GGTGGTCCTTTAAGGATAACATCTATACACATACTTTTATTGTTTACAAGAAGCATGAATTCCGACAGAAATGCTAATCACCACTTGCAAAAAATACTACAGTGCATGGTAGCTGGCCTGTGTAGTCGCATCAGCATGAATCTTTGCATTACCATGCTTGCATGTTTGATGGCATGTTTCCAGTAAATGTTTGCAGTAGCGTTAGTATGCATTCCGGGTAATTTTATTATTTTAAAGGTCCCCGCTAGATAGTTGAATCTCTTGGAAGATTCAGCCACACAAAAGTTACATGACTCTTGTGGCATACAATCAGCTGACATGAGAAGGATTAAACTGGACTGCTGTTTGGCAGGTTTTAAACAAGTCTTTTCCTCGTCATGGGCAAGTTGATTCAAGCTGTTGCATGTCTTGTCAAACTTAGCTCAGTCCAGCCAAGTACGTCCAAATAGATTCAATGTTGGATCCGTGATAAAGTAATATGTAAGCTGAGATGAAACAAGCAATAAGTATTATCAATTAACAAAAAAAATCCACATTCAAGAACATCGGAATAGATGAGACTATCATTTAGCAAAGACCTTGCAGATGTATGTGTGCAATCAAATCAAGTTTAGTTTAGTTATTACTAAAGGACGTTTCTTACAAGTTAAATACATTTATCAACAAAACAACAAATTGTCATAAAATCAATGAGTACATGGTGATAGTTGTGGTAATCGACAGACAAGTAATAATGATAGGATGGTTGTCATTTAGCCCATTCTCTATTTCATACTTTTGCAGGTTTAGTAATTTTGTATCATGTTTTTTAAAGTACCAAAAGGATCCATCTGCCATGGATCATTTTGTTCAGACCATGCATCAATTCCTATCTGCCTTGATGACATCTTGTGCCCACTTTGACAACCATTGATTTACAGGCTACTATGTGACTCAGATAATCTAGCAGCGGGGGAATGGTCATTATTATTTTGGCTTTTTTAGGGGTCATACTCTGTCATGTCTCATAAGAGTGCCCAAAACTAGGTTCAGAACCACAATCAATGAAAATGGGTATAGTGCAAATTCAATTACATTAAATTATGTGTGAAATCAAAAAATGTTCATGATTTATTGCTGTAAATAATCATAATATAAATAGGGATGCACCGATATGAAAATTTGGGCCGATACCGATGTCCAATATTAATCCTGCTGTTATGGCCGATAACCGATACGCACCGATATGGTATACGGTATATTTATCTATACTTTCGACACCGTGGAAAATCAACCACACCATCTACATCGCTTCTCTGCTTGAGTTAAACACTCCCACATTCCTGCGCCGCATCACTATCGCTGTCACATGACCAAACAAACACCACATGGATAAACCCCCCCCAGAAACACAGACAGAAACGTCAAAGATGGAAATAAATAAACATCGGTTGTTAATATCGGCCCTCTGTTACTTATCGGACCGATGCCGATATGTTAAAAAACACCTAACATCGGCCGATACCGATGTTGATGCCGATATATCGTGCGTCCCTAAATATAAAACATTTTTCCCAAAAATAAAATGATATGCGGTGTACATGTACATGGGAATAATATGGTTTGCTCAGCAGTACAAAATGGAAGCAGTTGGGATGAAATGGTTATGCCTAGGTACAAAATATGTTTACAAGGTAGCAAATGTGGATATGGAACTGGAGCTATACTGACATAGTAACAGCAAAGTGCATTTTGCCATACAGAAAGACATGAAAAATGTGGATCACATGATTCTATGATGTGTTTTGTAAACTAATATTTAAAATGTGGACCAAAAATAATGAAATATATGATTCAGCAACCAAAAGTTTAAATTTGCATTTTGACAGTGAGCTAAAACACATTTAATTGTGAGTGTTTTCAGACTGGCAGCCTGCATCCAGGTTTGAGGCTCTTATTTTGAAATAATGAAGGAAGTAGTTCTTGAGTTGCCAGGCTGTCGACGAAAAAAAAGAAAGAGTGCTCATTCGGCTGGCCAATAACACTTGGTCAAGACTTAAACAACACTTACAAAAAGGAACAGAGATTTTAAAAGACACAATATGTCACAAATTTGTGAAACCGTTTTTGCAGTATTTACAATGCTTTTTTTGGTATTAGGATACCTTCATTATTAGACAAACATTAAAAGGACTAATCAAAGCTCGACTGACTTATTCTACATGGATTATACATTTTTCAAAAGTTGTGAAACTTTTATTCTATTTGTAAAAAACAAAAAACAAAGAGGGTTTGTGTTTTTTCCACAATATATAGCCAATGTTTTACCTCATCTCTGTGAACCTGGTATTGCACATCATCTCCATAAGCTGGATGTGTTTTTACCCCTATAAACCCCTATAAACCCTCCCATACGTTAATGCATATTAGGCTCATGTATATAAACCAAAGATACCAAAGACTTTACTGCTACAGTTTATAGCACCCCTGTTCTCTGCACAAGTAAATTATTTTAACACTGTATTTTATTAACTTAGTTTGATATTTGTCTCAATTTATTTTTTTGTAACATGATACGACTCTGCATGTCAAGGTGTTCACGCGTCTTTATAACTGCAAAGAGGAAGAAGTGATACATACATCAGGATGTATTTATAGACTATCCCTATACACACTTCATCAATCTTTGAAAGGGGATGCTACATGTTACTATAGCAATATTTACAATGTCTCATAGAGTTTAGCTGTGGAATCCAGACAACTGGCATCTCCACCAGTGAGGGAGCATATACACAAACACACAGCTGACATGCACACACTTGCATGTGAATGTCCGTTTTAATATGTAGTGGGCTCTATTTTAAACCAGACCCTAAAAGAGCAGAGAGCTATGCTTAACAATAACTCAGCTCAGTGCAGACAGTCCTTCATGCAGTCAAATGCAATATGATTCACACAATAATGAGAGCCCCTTGTATTTCTGGGGACTATTAGTGGCTCATTAAATTCACTTGAAAGGAAGTTAAGTATCAACTCTGGACTGAAGAAAGTTGGTCTAATTGCCAGTGATAGCTGGACAGAGAGGAGGCTTATCTCTGCCACCCACTCAATATCTCCTGTTCTTCCTCTCACTCTTGTAATACTCTTCCATTCACTTGCACCTTCAGAAAAATGGGATCACGAACAGACAACTTACACACTCCGTGAAGCTGACTCCAAAGACGATAAGCAATCATCCTCATCTCTATTTCTCTTTTTTTCTTCCATCATCGGCTCCGCTTGCTAAGAGCCTGCTATTTAGAGTCAAACTATGAGATCACTGGTATAACAGAAACCATCGCACACAAACACAGGCAGTCATGCATATACCGGCAAAAAATCACGGAGCAACAACATGCATACACACACAAAACCACATTTATTATGATTCCCGGAGCTTCTGCAAGTAATTTCAGAGTAGCTTTGTTGTTGCTTTTGGGTTTTCTTGATCCAGTTATTAAAGAAGTCTATTGGCAGCTCAGTTGGCAAAGCCATAGATTATTTCAGGCTTCGCCGTATGAGCCAGCACAACACCAGAAACCACTGTAATTACAAGATCTAGTCGGCCTTTTGAATAGAAATGGCCAGCGAAGTCTTGATGTGGTCAAAGACAAGGAGAAAGGCGAGTCTCCGTGGGTTAAAATAGAACTGCCCACATGGAGTTGATTTGAGGTTTTCTATATGGGGAGCCCTGGAGTGGGCCTGCAAAAGTAATGAAGTTAGTTAAAGCCAGTGGAAAAAGACCACTGCATGTGTCTCTGCAGAAAAAACCCCAAGAATCCATTCTTGGTGTAAAAACTGAGGAAGAAAAGATGGGACAAAACTACTGTGTTATACTACAGATGAAGTTTCAACATGAAAATCAGACACTTTACACAAAGCCTAAATTCTGTAGTCACTCCCATATTGTCCCTCAAATAAAGAATCGTATATTTTACTATTACACTACAGGCTGTAAAAGAAACCACACAGCAAATACGTTTCATAGAAAGATTTAGATTCCTCTGAATGATTGCCTTGATTCTCTCTTAGCAAAAGAAAAATAAAGAGATATATCAGGACATCTCAATTTTGTTAAATACTAGCAACACAAATATATTACTGCTTCTTTTTTTCTTCGTTTTAAAAAAAAATGTCCTTGTTAAGTGATTTTTTTTTCAGTTTCCACAAATACAGACCAAGTCAGGCGTTTTGATGTGGTACGTGGTCAGCTGTGGTTTTTAGCATAGGTTTGCTTTTCTTACAAATCTTTCCTTCCAACACATTCACATCCTAGGCAGTCAAACACTGCTGTTTTAGCAAAGCCTGCAGTTTCACTCAAAAGGCCTGCTTTTGAGGAGGAACATTAACATTCATTACATTATCAATCTAATTTTAACTGCTTTATATCATTGCGAGATTGTTTAAATAATTAAAGTTTCTCACCATACATTCAGAAATTTCTGTGGCACGAGGATGTGAAACTGTGAAACTATGTGACTAACGATAAAGATGCATCACACCAGGGATCAAGTCCTGACTTGAGTCAATTTTAAGAGACTTGTGGCTTGACTCGAGCAGCACGCCGATGACTTGCACTTGGACTTGCAATGTTAGGACTTGAACGTGGACTCTGACATGTGAAGTTGCTATTGTAGGAATTAGCATAAAGCCAATGCTAAAGTTAGCTTTGTACAGGTAGGTCAGATTACTGGACAAATTTAATAACTTCCCAAAACCTTTAAGTGTATGGGTGACATGTAAATGTTTTGTTGTTTTCAAGCTTATTTTAAGCATGTTTTATTATGTTGTACATGCCACTGTGTTAGCCTGGTGATAGCTACAAAAACAGACTGTATTTTTATTGAATTGAGTTTTGTTTCAGGTTTTTTCATGATACTTGTTTACCCTTTATTCATTTAATAAACAACATGCTTGAGGAAAAAAAGGTTTACTTTGTTGCTCTGACTGACCTGAACTAGAAAACTTAAATTACAACTCTGAAAACTGACATGATCCTAAATTCAACTGGTCATCCTAATAAGATATAATTGTGGTAACTGCTTTAGGATTAAGCACTGTTCAAATGTACCCTTTGTTTTTGCAGGTTTGCAAATGTATGTCTTAAATAATGTATTTATTGTTTAGCAGACTCATGGATCAATGTTTAAAAGTGACCAATTCTTCAGGTAGTAAAAATATGGCTTACAGTGTGTAATTCTTTCCCACATAAAAAAAAACCACCATGACAGAGGCAGATGAACAATAATGATCAGTTTTGTGACTCATCACTGCCTTGTAGAAGTGTTCTCAACAATACCAGATCTCAGGGATACAATTGACAGCTTTTCAAAACAACAGCTGCATTCCCTTTTGAACAATATGCACATTAACAGTGGCCTCTCCAGCCCCAGGGAAAATAAATGTATTTTTCCATGTGCTACAAAGAATAATGTTTTTCAGTTTTTGATGAAGATAAAGATAATATTTTATAATGCAAAGAACATAATAGATGTGTAAAGGACGAACTGCACACCCAACTAAGCAGGCAGCCCAGAAACATAAGACAAAGTCAGGAAGCAGGGAATGCGGTCTGCTAAGAGATGGAGGCTGGGCAGTAAAACCATTAGCTAGGCCCAACAAAGAACTGATCAGCAGGATCCGACGACACCATAGCTTTTTCATGCAAATTTTACATTTATGGGGATTTGGAACGGTCTAAAAGCTGCAGTCTGGAGTATTTGAGGCAGAGAGATTTTTTGAATCCGACGTACCAAGGCCCCTCCCAAAACATTCCCCTCTCCCCTCCCCTTCCCTTCCTCCAGCCCTACCGCAGCAGTTGTGCACGCGAATCACCTGTGGTGACACAGCGAGTCAAAGAAGTAAGCAGCAACCGCTATGCACCACCCGATTGTATTTTTGCTATGGACATTTCGGAGGTGAGCAACTTCTGCATGACTGATGCTCTCTCACAATATGGCGACTGTAAACGGGAAGACACGGAGCGGTCTGTGTGCGCAGCCCCATGTTCACATGTTTGCGCGATACGCATGCAAGTTGATTGACACCCGACAATACGGAAACTCGAATTCTATTGGCTAACAAAAATTGGCACTAGGGGTCTACGGGAGGGAGGTGTTGTGGAGCACTAGCGTTTTGTCATAGTATTGAATACCACTATAATTTTAAAGATTTATAAAACTTTGATTCATAAATATATTCTCCGGACTGCAGCTTTAATACAGATGCAAGTACACACATTGACCGTATACATGCAAGTAACAGACATCTGGATTCTTTTTAGAGGCTTTATAGAAAATAGTTCTGTTTCACCTCAACCTCATCCCCCATTTGGTTTAGAGAATGACTGAGGAAAATGACTTTGTGCCACTATATTAAAAAACTGGGAATTACAGTTATTCCGAGCTGATATAACTTATTCTAATGACACAATAGGGCAAATTCTACTCACCAACTGATAATAAGACAACATAACTCAAAGCAATTATAGATTTAAGATGAAAATCCAATCCCACTTCATTTTATGGTAATTCAGACATGACACCAAAGATAGGTCCGGTTTCAACCAGATGAATAGAAAAATGCATTTCTGAAAGTACATCAGTTATCTTTTGGCATGTGTGGCCTGACCTATTATCCTCAACATTATTTGACACCAAATGTAAATACAGACTGGAATATTTATTTATGTACAAATGATAAAGCACCTATAAGAAGGCTAGAGGGAGCTGTCATAGAACCTAAGCTTGAAACCTGCTGCGAGCATTTGTTGTTTTCACTCCTTGTTTCAAATTTCCTTTTCTCATCAGTCTCAGCCATTCTTCCAGCAACTGTTTGTTTTTTTTGGCACTAATACGACTTCAGAGTCAGGAAAATATATTTGCTTGCTTTAAACTTTTCTACTACATCGTGGAAGTAATATGATTAGATGTTTCATTGCAAAACATTGACAAAATGACAGAATATGATGCCATCAAAAAGAGAACAGTCATCCTAGATCTTGTTGTAAGATAACAACCCATTCGATTAGCTTTACTTTCACAGTTTTATATATCAACAATTCTAGTCTTGCAAATGTGTACATGGTATTTCATATACAAATATCTGTGAAAAAGGTACCTTAATTCAACAAACCTTATCATCTAGACAGAAGCAATGACAAGATTTGTTTTTGCCACTCAGGCTCCAGGTCAGCTAGAATAACATCTAAAAGAAGTGAAAAGACAAAAGCTGACAACTTTAAAAATAAGAGATCAGGAATTGATGTCTTGCAACCAACAAGCTTGCATACCAATAATTTAAAGTTAAAAGCGGAAATACATACCTGAATTTACCTGTTTACACAGATAGAAAATAACAGGCAGAAGTCTTGCCATAGTCACCTTTTCCTCTTACATGAATCACTATAGAGTCAGGGCCATTAAATTTTTCCTCAGATTGCCTTAAAGTTTATCGAAGACTCAGACACTCTTCACGTAGTCTCAAGAAGAAGAAAATACACTTAGTAAAGCTGTGAAGACAGAGTGGCTTGGAAACATTTGAAGTCTGGTTTATTTATACCTATATCTACATCAGCTGTAGGGCTGCACAATTAATCGTTAAAAACTCGCGATCTCGATTCATGCTTGTATGCAATCTTGTTCTGAAATGACAACGATTAAATTAAAGAAAAAGAGAAAAATGAAGACGACCATTGTACCGCATTTCAAACCGGGACATAATCTGAATAAAAACAAGCGCTCCCTCTCTCCCTCAACAAATGAGAACGGCGGAGCCTTATACCACGTGACGCAGAACGTAGCCGGCAGGAAATAAACAACGAGAGCATGTGAGACAAGCTGACTGAAGGAGAAAAGCCGAAAATACGAGCCGCAGAGGAAAACCTCGCCGACGGTGGTGCGAATGACAACCCCACGTTGACGTTAATTCCAAAAAGGGTTCTCATTCCGTGATTTGGAAGTTTTTTGGTTTAAAAGAAGATGACGAAAATCAAAAAGATGCAACTTGCAAGCAGTGTTTTGCCATAGTAGCAGCACCACGAGGTAACACCACGAACTTGTACAACTGCGTTATATATATTTTTTAAATTGTGGTTTACATTTTAAGAAACAGACCTATTACCTACCTCTCTCATCACTTTAAACATAGAAAGTATATTGTTCATAGTTCATTGTTATTGTTAAAACTACAAAGATTGTGTATTCAAGAAAAAACGAGAGAAATGTATTTTTATTTTCAGTTAAAACTGTTACAAAACTTTATGTGCAGGTTATAAGTGCAATAAAAATTGATATCGAAAAAAAATCGTGAGAGAATCGTGATCTCTATTCTAAGGAAAAAAATCGGGATTCTAATTTTTTCCAGAATCGTTCAGCCCTAATCAGCTGTCAGTACAGTATGACGTCTTGTTCTCTAAATTATGCATATATAATAAGTGTGAATGTTATGGACATAAGCCAAAGACCACACAGCCAAATGAAGAAGGAAAAACAGTGCTGAAAGGCTTTAACACAGTTCTTTTTGAGCTTTTGATCATAAATACCACTTTTGTAAATAGCAAGGTTAGTTTTTGAGCACCAACATACTAACCAATATTTTGAAAAACACTAAAAACAAGGACTTGAACATTTTCGGTTTGTGTGCCTGACGGGGTGCCTGGCTAATAACCTTTGCTTCTCAGGGATGTGTCTGAGTGACTGGGCCACAGGGGTTGGCCTGTGCTCAAATAGGGGGTTCCCTTCTCTGAGGCTCCCTTCGCCTGTCTTGGCAGGGATAACACAGGACCCTCCCTCCCTTTTCCACTTCTTCTTAGGCCTAGATGGCTGGATGGACTCGTGCCTACTTAGTGAATCGGGGGTTCTGGGGTGATTTTCCTCCTCGCCTGACCCATCTTGCTGCCAGGGGCTTGACAGGGGCCATTTTTTCTATACTCTACTCATAGTTTGTTGTAAGGAATTATTGCTTTATTACTCTAATAAATGACATATATTGTTAGGATGAAGTTAGAGTTATAGCTGAAAGAACACAGTACCAACAGATACAACATGCATAGAATAGAGATGCAAATTAGCAAAGGGGCAAATTGATCTGGAACTTTCCCACTGGTTTTCTGACATGCAATGGGAACATGTGTAAATGGTATTTGATGTTGTTCCTAGAATGATGTTCCGATTTCAGAGGTAGGAAATCTGCCCCAAGCTGTTGTACTTTGTTCACTGTTTATCACTTCATTTGGGGTTCTCGAACTCTGAGCAATTTTAGATTGAAGTAATGATCATTACTTGCTTGAACAAGTGATCTTTTTTGCAGTTTTTAGCTGTGGCTTATTAGCTCTCCATCAATTAGCTTAAATGCTTGATACCAACATTTCTTCAGTACTACTGAAGGAAACCAAAGACCCTCTAGTAGTGCTATTCATTCAGAATGACACTGTACTGAGGTAATGTGTAAATAAAGTGCTATCTCTACTATTCAACACAGTTGGATAAAATCTAATTAATATCTAAACGTTAGAAAATCATTTGATCCCTTAAGCATTTCTTTTTGATCATTCTTGTTTTGCTGCAATCCTTCAATTCTACCTTTTTGAAACTGTTTCCTCTTTCAGCCCTGTCTATACCCGAGCCTTCAGGTGTAATCAGAAGAACCTTGATGAGCTGGTGAAAGAAAAGCTACCAATCCAACCTGGGCTGTCAGTGGAAGGCATAAAGAAAAAGACAGAAAAGCTGAGGGGGAACAGAAAATAATGGTGGTGAAACACGCACTTTAGAGAGGCAAAGACAGAGCTAATGAGGAGCGGTGGCAGTGGAGCTGAGGAGGCTAGTTGCATGAGAGTTCAGTATTATGAGGTCTTGTGGGGAAGGGAGAAGATGAGAGGGTGGTGGTAGTAGTGGGTGGAGGACAGTGGCTTGGAATTGGGTTTTCATTTTTTTCCCTGTTTTACTCAATGGACAGAGCAGATGGTATTCTCATTGAGGAAATTAGGAGGCAAAAAGGAGAATTAGAAGCAGCCTGTCAGGGAATGGTTGTCCCCTTAGGCGTACAACACATATTCATTTGCTTTTATTTCCTATAACACATGAAGTGCAAGAATCAGACAAACCTAACCTTATTCACTGAAGGAGATTTGATACTATGAATAAATTTTTTACGTTTTTACAGGATCAAATGGCTATTGAGGTACTTTCAAAAGCAGTGAAAGCTCTGATGAGACTCTTTATATGTGAGTGAAACCTTTAAAGAAACATAGAGGTAGGTGTAGAAAGGAAAGTAAAAAGAACAGCTGGACTAGAAGATTATTATTGATTTAGTAGTGCTTTCCAATGAAAACCAGGCATTGTAAGTTAACAAAATATCAACCATTACAGATTATACACCTAATATTTGCAGCAACAGAACTGCTTTAAAAATCAGTTGAAAATTAAGTTATGTATAGAACTGTGTACTGCCTCCATATACCTATATACATACTGTGCAGAGGTTTTAGACAGGTGTGAAAAAATGCTGTAAACAAAGAATGCTTTGAGAAATATAAATGATTGTTTATTTTGACCAATTTACAAAATGCAAAGTGAGCAAACAAAAGAAAAATCTATATCAAATCAATATTTAGTGTTACTACCTTTTGCCTTCAAACCAGTATCAATTCTCAGAGGAAAACTTGCGCAAAGTCAGGGATTTTGTAGGATTATAGTCAGGTGTATGATCAACCAATTATATCAAACAGGTGCTAATGATCATCAGTGTGACACATAGGTTGAAACAGTCATTAACTGAAACCAAAACAGCTGTGTAGGAGGCTTAAAACTGGGTGAGGAACAGCCAATCTCTGCTACCACGGTGAGGTTGTGAAAGCTAGTTTCATGTCAGGGTAAGATTGAGCGCAAGACACAAAGTAGTTATACTGGATCAGCAAGGTCTCAGACAAAGATTTCAAAACAGACTGGGGTTTCGAGATGTGCTGTTCAAGCTCTTTTAAAGAAGCACAAAGAAACGGGCAACGTTGTGCAATGATTGGCCATGGAAACTTAGTGCAGCAGATGAAAAACACATCAAGGTTATTACCCTTCGAAATCGGAAGATGTCCAGCAGTGTCATCAGCTCAGAACTGGCAAAAACCAGTGCGACACAGGTACACCCATCTACTGTCTGAAGAAGTCTGGCCAGTAGTCGTCTTTATGGAAGAGTTGCAGCCAAAAATTCCTACCTCCAACGTGGAAACAAGGCGAACAGACTCAAGTATGCATGAAAACTTAGGAACTCTGATGGAGAACAATGACAGCAGGTGCTTTGGACGGATTAGTCAAAATTTGAAATATTTGGCTGTAGCAGAAGCCAGTTTGTTCGTCAAAGGGCTGGAGAACGGTACAATAATGAGTGTATGCAGGCAACAGTAAAGCATGGTAGAGGTTCCTTAAACATTTGGGCTGCAATTCTGCAAATGGAGTTGGAGATATGGTCAGGATTAGTGGTGTTCTCAATGCTGAAAAATACAGGCAGATACATATCAATCATGCAATATCGAAATCATGCCCGAAATTTATTCTGCAGCAGGACAAAGACCCCAAACATACAGCCAAAGTCATTAAGAACTATCTTCAGCGTAAAGAAGAACAAGAAGACCTGGAAATGATGGTATGGCCCTCACAGAGCGCTGATCTCAACATCATTGAGTGTGTCTGGGATTACATGAAGAGACAGAAGGATGTGAGGAAGCTTACATCTACACAAGATCAGTGGTTAGTTCTCCAAGATGTGTGGAACAACCTACCAACCGAGTTCCTTCATAAACTGTGTGCAAGTGTACCCAGAAGAAATGATTCTGTTTTTAAGGCAAAGGCTGGTCACACCAAATATTGATTTGATTTAGATTTCTCTTTTGTTCATACACTGCTTTTTGTTGATTGGTAAAAATAAATGACTTATAAATATACACTAAACACTATAGACTAAATATACACTAATAAATTAACACTTCTATTTTATGATAGCATTCTTTGTTTACAGTACTTTTTCACACCTGCCTAAAACTTTTGCACAGTACTGTATTTGCAGGTGCATCTGCTCAGTACAAATTGGATGGTAATGAACCAAAAAAAAGGCAGTCTGGTTAAAATAAAACCATATTTGATTTTAATGAGTTGTGGAAGAAAATAAATACAATGCAGGCCTTCTTTTTGTTAAGCTGTGTTATGTCAAAAGGTGAGACCTGAGTATTTAATTATTTCGACGTTTTTGGCGCATTGGTGTTTATTTTCAAAATTACTATTTTGTTCCTAACCAAGCTCGACCCCGTAACGTCATATTCAAAACATGGAAATGTAGTAGAACTGTAATTCCTGAGTAACATATTTGTAGAGGTTCTACAGACGTTTCTGTTTTTCTTTGGCTTATTGTCGGCAAAGGTATGCTTACAGATTGAAGGGATATCACAGTTTTATGAACTGTTTCAATACCATTAAAAATCCCATTATAAGATTCCAACCCCTGAAACCTTTCCCTCATTTAAAGAGGAAATAGAGTTGGTTGCTGGAAGATTTCTCCACTACTAAAAGCTCCCTTAAAGTTAATAGTATTAAGAATCAGAAAATAGCAACTAAGGGTTTTCCAATTCACTATTGTATTGCAATTCACTATAAAGCTGCTATACAGAATCTGCAGAACAAGGTAGCTTTTCAACATAAACAGTCACAGAACTCTCACCCCTCCTGTCGGCTATCATCCTTAGGCCACGCTCCCCTGAGTTGCGAACACGCATTGCCACAGTAAATGAGAGAACACAACGCATTATTTTGGGGGGGGGGTTCTCTGGTAGTTTGTCCTAAAGTTTAAGTGGTAGCAGCCAGCTATTTCTCCTTCTCTGACATTGTTGAGCAGAAAACCTCTCTGACCAGTGGTGTTCTGTTGCAAAACGCAGGAGCGCGTAATTAGTAAGTAAGGAGTTTTAAGCTAGCTTGTTTTGCAGATTCTGTATACATACTTTAATTGACTAATTGAGATGTGAAACATGCCAATTTGATATCGATTCACAAGTGTTCAAAACAGTCAAGGCAAGTGCTTGAAACACTTGCCTTCAAACCTGCTGAGTACATTTTGTGCTGCATGGCTAAAACGCTAGCTGCCTCCATCATGTTTCTGCTGGCCCATCCCCTAAAATGTCCACGCCAGACTTTTATGTTTCTGTCATTTAATTATTATGCAACATAATCGGTTTTGAACACTTATGAATTGCTATGAATTTGGCACATTTCACATCAGAATTAATTGATTAAGCAGTGAATTGGCACACCCCGTCCCCTAAAATGTCCACGCCAGACTTTTATGTTTCTGTCATTTAATTATTATGCAAAATAATCCGTTTTGAACACTTATGAATTGCTATGAATTTGGCACATTTCACATCAGAATTAATTGATTAAGCAGTGAATTGGCACACCCCTAATAGCAGCAATTTACCAATGCCGGACAGTCTCATAAACATCTGACTTCCAAAGGGAAAACCCACCCTACTGCTGAACAAAAAGCACATCCAGGATGGATGGATGAATGATATCCGTGTGTGCTGCTACAGCAAGAGCAGCACTGTTTCTGGAAGCAAACAGGAAGTCACTCATTCTATATTGGTGCTGAAAACCGCCCTGAAGGATTAAGTGACATTATATGTGGAGCACACATAGTGGTGATAACATTGTAGCTGTTGCATAGACGCTCCCTCAAATGCTTAAATTGCAAATTAGTGCTTTGCAGTCATGTTCAAAGCTGGATGTATGCAAAATTGGAGACTGGGCGCCTCAGAACCACACAGAAGTTTACAGCACAGCTAATTATGGTCACTGTGTACAGTAGTTAAAAAAGGGGATGGAAACATCTAGCGCTGAAGCTCGACTAAATGCCTTCTCAGGGCTTTGAAGTGTGACAGGACTGTGGAGCAACAGAGCTGGATATCAGGACACGCTTCTGCGGGTAGACGACTGTTTTTGCAGGCCGAGTCCCAAATGCATGGCCGTTATGAACACAAATGGGCTGAGATGCAGGAGACCACTGAAACCCTCGACAACCAATTATCCACCTGTTCTCAACAGCTGAGAGCAATTTCATCAATGCCGGAGAAAGTCTTATTTAAAAGTCAATCAGCCAGTCGCAGGGGAGAAGGGCACATATCTGTCAGTCAGCTTGTCTGACTCCCATGATCACATTAAACTCCCTAAACAAATAACAGCAGACATACCTGTCTCTATCCTTGATAAGATAAACAATAATTACACTCACTCTAAAAACTTTGAATGTTAACCAAACATGGTAGCATCTAACTGAAGCAGAAATGTCAAATAAAGTCTTTGCAAGTTTTTTTAAACAAAGGACACATTTTGAGGTTCCCTGTGTTATATTGTTCTTTTGGAGTCAACATTAAGCAATAATAAAACCAGAAGTATGGAAAAGATAAAATAACATTGAAATGTTTTAAACAAATCCTGGTGAGAAATATTTCAAAATTTGTACATACAATAGAGGTAAACACAAGTATTTACACACAAGAATTTGAGAGCGAATTATCTAAAAACTAAAAAAATGCTTAAATGATATTGAAAAAATTATTTCAGGTATAAAGACATAATCAATTATTTCTTCTAAAAAAAAATTAAAGCTTTGGTAAAGCTAAAGTCACAGTCCTTTCAGACTCGCCTTTCTGCAGCTGTAAACTGATCTTAGGTTCTTTAAAGAATATATGGACAGCTGCTCCTTGTAACGCGGCATGTACAAACCAACTACTCAATAAATAGTTGCAAGAGGATGTAAACACATCTCAAAATAAGGGAGTTGACTATTGTTAATGTTTTTAAACTTCAAAGTTTTGTCAACCAAAGTAACATCAAATTGTGATACCGAATGTGGTAGGCATATTGCAAAAACGTTGCTGAATGTAAAATAATTCCAAACAGAGAACAGATCTAGTATAACCAAGAATAAGGCTACGCACTGCAGATCTTAATGCTCAATTCCAATTTTTGATTAAAATCCTATTTTTTTGTGAGGTTGTTCACACTATACCAAAAATGTGACAGCAAACACACTCCAACGTGAACGGTTCATGACTCTAAAGCAGCCTGCATGCAATGTGTGTGACTTTACACAAAACGTGATCTGTTTACGGAAGTAGAAATGGGGGCTACAGATGTTCATGTTTGTGCAGTGATTTGGCAATGATGCACTGTCAAACTCGACAAAAGTTTTGACATATTAATTAAAGAAAGAAGAACACTAAGAGAAAAGGAGGCAACATTTCAACAGTGCCATTTTGTGGAGTTGTGGCTGTTACCTACAGAGTTTGACATGACACATGGGGCCCTCAGAATGGCCATTTGACAGACATTACTGCAGCAGAGTTAAACAATCCTGAGTAAAGCATGGACTGAATACAAGTCGAAAATTGAGCTTTTCATGTATTTTAATTTAATGCAACTGCAATGCTTTACACAACCACTGTTTGTTGATAAAATTGTGTTTTTATGAAACAATGGTTTTGGAGTGATGACATCCTATGTGTGTCAGAGTAAAATGCTGGTCAGAACCAGAGCAGAAATTACAGCCTCTTCCTGACACCTGCCTGAAAATTAGCTTTTTTAATTAGAATTTTTGTCACAAGTGGTTCTTCATTAGGATTGGCAAATTAAAGGTAGTAAATGCTCGCTATAAAGAGCTTTTATAAATCACTGGCTGTGGTACCAATTTGTTAGATCTCCTACCTAGTGCTCCAAAACATTTCTCCACATTTCGTCCTCTTCTCTTTACAAATTGTGATTACCGGTAATGAACTCACATGTGAGCAACAAACCTAAACACGATTGAAAAGGAGACTTCTCTTAAAATTGTTATAAATACCCTGAACTAAAATAGATGCATCCTTGTTAGTAGCGTGCTATCTTTGTAGGTGGCTAAGTATTTTCCCCTCTGTGCACAACACAATGTAATCCTCAAAAGTGTGATATTGTGAGTAAATCATGTCTGCAGGATTGGTAAACAGAAAAAGATGAATGACTTTCCCCAAAACAGCACTCATCCACTGGGTTTACGGGACGAGTCCACAGTTAAAGTAGGCTACGGTATAAACACATCCAACCCTGCAGCTAATGATAGTTGCATTGACATCCGTTGACATGAATGGGAAAAGACACAGACAAAGAGACACAAGAATCCAACAATGGCTTAAGGAGGGAGTGTGTGTTAAATTAGTCAATTTCATGGTACAGAAAAACAAGAAAATCTCTCTAGACAATTTTTATGAAGATGTTGTCTCAATAGTTTTTAATGAAAAATACACTGATCAGACTTTTCCCTTCCAACAAAGATTTCGGGTTCTCTTTGAGATCTCACTTGCCCATTCCAATTTCAAGCGATACTGATATTTTTGTTTCTAAAATACTATCACATATCAATGAATAAAACAATACACTGTGGGTTCTTTGATAGAGGAAATAGTTGTGAATTTAATATAATTATAAGCAACTTTGAGATTACCCTATTTAATCACCAATGCATATGTTCCTTGCTTTTATTACATTTTTGTTGAACTCAGAAAAGCACATCAAAGTGCAATACGTAGGTTGGTCCTTTTAGAGACTTAAAATAATAGAAGATCTTAGTTTTGAGTCATTTAAATAAGAATAAAAAGATTGGAGCCACTGGATTCAGGAGCACTACTGTGGCTTTTTCAATGGCAGCGGTAAGGTCTTTAGCCTCGCTGAGTTTCTGAAGTTTGGTTGTTCAGTCCACACGTTCTTTGTTGCTCTGGAGAAGACTTATGAACATTTCCCTGGAATAATTTTTTGTGTAGTGTGGAGGAAGAATGGGGTACCAGGGTTGCTTTTTACTTAGAATAGCTATTTGCTCCTTCAATATCTAAAGCAAGAACCATGTCCACATTCTCAGAGCAATGTTGAGCTAGTTCCCAAGCCAAGTTGGATTACTATTGTGCTGTTCATGGGCAGGCTCTTAAAACAAAGTCATGGAGAGGAGAGTGTGTGGTTTGGGAAACTCATGGTCTGATCTTTGCACTTTGTATGTATGAAGTGGTTCTGTTTGCATCACCAAGCCATGACCTTCAGTTTGGAGCTGTTTTCTGCCAAGTGCAATGTGGCCAGGATGAAAAATTGAGGCCATAGTTCCAAACACAAGAAATGGTGGATTGCTCCATCCAGGTCAGGATTCAGTCTCTGTCTCAAGCAGATGAGAGTGGTGTCTTGTTCACAAGTGAAAGTAAGATGGAGTAACCCTAACTCCAGATATGAATGGCTTAAATGAGCTTCCAGAGTTGGGTGAGAAGAATTTGTTTTAGAGACAGAGTAAGGACCTCTCCAACAATGGAAAGCTGGGAACAGAGCCTCTGCTACTCTGCATTGAAAGAAGTTAGTTGAGGTGGTTCGCACATCTGAATAGGATTCTTCCTGGAAGTCTCTCTGGAGGTTTTCCGGGCAAGTCGCACTGGGAGCAAACACCCAGGATCTGCTGAAGAAGCTATATATGTTTAAGTCCAAAACTATTCATACCACTGGCAATTTAAGTCTAAAGTAGCTTTTCAACTTTACCTACAAATTTCATCTGACTGGAAGTAATATTAACTTTTTGGAGTCCTGACTTTAACCTGATAGAAAATCTGTGGAGGAATCTACAGATGAGAAAGATAGCAAGAGGCCTTTCATGGATTTGGAGCTTATCACCAAAGATATATCAGGAATTACATTAATGGTTAATTGCTGTAATGTCAATAGAGATTTTTCCAATGGTCATTGAAAACAGTGTACAAAGTTTTTCTTGAAGTGCCTTTTTAGTACTGAAACATCAATAAAAATGGTTTTTTTGACTGATTCTGCCCACATTGTGTCATTATCTTTTGAGAGATGCCAGTCTGATTTCATATCTTCCAGGGATGTGAATATTTTAGGGATTAACTGTATCTATTCTGGCCTGGAACATCTTGGAAAAGTTCTGAAAAGTGTCCCTTGGAAGAGTGATGTTTGGGTTTCACTGCTGGACCTATTAACTCCGTTATCCAATCTTAAATTAACACAAGATAACAGGTGGATCAAATCCAAATTTATATTTTTTAGTATTTGTTTTGTCAATCACAATCAGCATCAATCCTGTGAGAATTCCAATCCAATTCCAATCTCTGGTTGATTGATTAGTGCATCTCTATTAGATCTCTATTAGTTACTGAAATACTAATAATAATAATTACATCCTTGATTTTTCATGTTCTATTGTTCAATTAAATTAAAATACAAAGTGAAGTTATTACTTTGAAAGAAAATGCTTATTGTAAAGAATATTCTTGTTGAATATTCAATAAGAATTTTAATGGAATTCTCCAGATTTTAACCTGTAAATCACCAAGTCTCATCCTGCAAACTTCAGATGAATATATCCCAGAACCAAATTATCACTAATGCTCTATTGCACTTCGTTTTTGCCGTTTGAACTGTTGAGATGAATGTCCCTTTAACGCCTTTTGGCTTGGGGCGTCTTTGTGCTGGAAGTGAGCCCCGATAACAATTCATCACTGCAGGGTAATATATATACTCTGTCAGCATGCTGTGGGGGAGGTCGATATCCCGCCAAGGCAAATAAATATATTTACATTTATTCATTGCAAGTCATTACATGAACATTGATTTAAACTTAAGAAATGACTTTTATCCCCACAGTTCTACAAGCAGCCTGTAAGGCAGAGATTCCCCCGATGCAGGGACTGTCTGATGCGGGAATCAGAGCGCGACATCTGAAAGTAATAGAAACTACACATCTAACACTTTAATAGCACTGGATTCAACTTCTAACCGCCGGAAAGCGCCAAACTTCCCACCTCCTAGTAAAAAATAATAATATCAACTTACCACCCCCATGTCCAGCTGCTCGGTGGTCAGAGACGGAGCCGCTCTGGTCAGGGGTAAAAAACAGAAAATTGGGAGAAAAATCAGCATCTCCGGTGAGATGTTCCTCATCCGCATGTGAAGAAGCAGAGAAATGATGATGCCCTATCACAGGTTGATCCTGCTGGGCACACACAACGACCCCGACGGCCGCATCCACGGGATAAAACCACACGCCAAGACACTGTAAAATATGCCAATTTACCTTACAGTGGAGCGCAAACACATAAAACACATTAAAACCGGTGGCGATGGGTGCGTTCGGGATTTATACAAGTTTGATTTTTCCTCAGACCAATACTTGTAGTCATCAACTAATGGGTCATGATCGCGGGGAAGGGTTCGATTCTTCTTAGATTACTCCATTGGAGGTGAATATCCCAACAGAGAGAAAGAGAGGCGCTTCCCTCCTGTCTGTGCAGTCTCCAGCACTGAGGAACCACAGCAGCTGCGTGGGGCTTCGTCCCGGGCTGAAGGAGACCGCTAGTTGACGCGCACAGTGAGGAGCGTAGCCACGGAACTGAAAGACTTAGGGGAGAGAGGGAGGAAGGAAGGGAGGGGGAAGGGATTCAGTGCTTTTCTCAGCCCCCGTGGAGACTGGCGAATTCCTGATGCGCGTCCTGGGTAATCTGAGAGTCTTGCTGGGGTTTACATTTGAAATATGTCTGTGCTGCGCACGTGCATTTCGTTTTATTTTCTTTATTTTAAAAACAAGCGCACAAAGGTTAAACAATATCCTTGGAATTTGTGGTTGTTGTTATTTCTTGCTCTTTTCTGTCCAGATGTGCATGTGATATCACTAAGGAGACGCACTTAAGCTCATCAAGCGTGTGTCGCAAAGATGTTCGCACCACGTTTGGCAAGTAATAACCATAAACTCAAATGTATTTAAATTTAGATGTTATATGATAGACCGACAGGTAGTGTACAGTTGTGGCCAAAAGTTTTGAGAATGACAAATATTAGTTTTCACAAAGTTTGCTGCAAAACTACTTTTAGATCTTTGTTTCAGTTGTTTCTGTGATGTACTGAAATTTAATTGCCAGCACTTTATACGTTTCAAAGGCTTTTATTGACAATTACATGATATTTATGCAAAGAGTCAGTATTTGCAGTGTTGGCCCTTCTTTTTCAGGACCTCTGCAATTCGACTGGGCATGCTCTCAATCAACTTCTGGGCCAGATCCTGACTGATAGCAACCCATTCTTTCATAATCACTTCTTGGAGTTTATCAGAATTAGTGGGTTTTTGTTTGTCCACTCGCCTCTTGAGGACTGACCACAAATTCTCAATGGGATTAGGATCTGGGGAGTTTCCAGGCCATGGACCCAAAACTTCAACGTTTTGGTCCCCGAGCCACTTAGTTATCACTTTTGCCTTATGGCACGGTGCTTCATCGTGCTGGAAAATGCATTGTTCTTCGCCAAACTGTTGTTGGATTGTTGGAAGAAGTTACTGTTGGAGGGTGTTTTGGTACCATTTTTTATTCATGACTGTGTTTTTGGGCAAAATTGTAAGTGAGCCCACTCCCTTGGATGCTTTACTGTTGGCATGACACAGGACTGATAGTAGCGCTCACCTTTTCTTCTCCGGACAAGCCTTTTTCCAGATGCCCCAAACAATTGGAAAGAGGCTTCATCGGAGAATATGACTTTGCCCCAGTCCTCAGCAGTCCATTAACCATACTTTCTGCAGAAGATCAATCTGTCCCTGATGGTTTTTTTTGGAGAGAAGTGGCTTCTTTGCAGCCCTTCTTGACACCAGGCCATCTTCCAAAAGTCTTCGCCTCACTGTGCGTGCAGATGCGCTCACACCTGCCTGCTGCCATCCCTGAGCAAGCTCTGCACTGGTGGCACTCCGATCCCGCAGCTGAATCCTCTTTAGGAGATGATCCTGGCGTTTGCTGGACTTTCTTGGACGCCCTGAAGGCTTCTTAACAGGAATTGAACCTCGTTCCTTGACGTTCTTGATAATCCTATAAATTGCTGATTTAGGTGCAATTTTAGTAGCCACAATATCCTTGCCTGTGAAGCCAATTTTATGCAACGCAATGATGGCTGCACGCGTTTCTTTGCAGGTCACCATGGTTAACAATGGAAGAACAATGATTTCAAGCATCACCCTCCTTTTAACATGTCAAGTCTGCCATTCTAACCCAATTAGCCTGACATAATGATCTCCAGCCTTGTGCTCGTCAACATTCTCACCTGAGTTAACAAGACGATTACTGAAATGATCACAGCAGGTCCTTTAATGGCAGCAATGAAATGCAGTGGAATTTTCATGGCAGAGAATGACTATGCAATTCATCTGATCACTGTTCATAACATTTTGGAGTATATGCAAATTGCTTTTATAAAAACTTAAGCAGCAACTTTTCCAATTTCCAATATTTATGTAATTCTCTAAACTTTTGGCCACGACTGTATAATTGTTAACTGAAAAGAAAGTAGTAGCCTACTTGGTTTTACCTTTTTTATAAATAAAAAGCTGAAAATGTGTTTGTATTTAAACCTTTTAATGAATTCTTTATAGAATCACCCACAAGTTTTTTGGGGTGTAGCCTATGTCTACCAGCTTGACACATCTACGGAATGAGATATTTGCACATTCTTTGCCAAATCTTTCTGGCTCAGGGAGATTGGAGAGAGTGTGAACATCAACCTTAAAGTCTTGCCATAGTTTCACTGTTTAAGTTAGGTCTGGTCTTTGTGCCATTCTAACTCATGGATATGCTTGAATTTAAACAATTTCTTTGTAACTCTGAGTATAGGTGTAGAGTCTTTCTAACAGCTTCCAACAGGTCTTTTTTCAAGATTACTTGTTTTTAGCTCATTACTCTTAGAAGCTGCCATCTCCCTGCTGAAGAACCGCGACCCAACAGCATGATGCTGTCACAACCATGTTTCATCATGGATATTATGCATTTAGGGTGACATGCAGTGTTAGTTTCAGGGGCAGATTTAGGATTGAAGAAGTTCCAGGCCTTATCCCACATGACTGCTGGATTATTATTTTTTCTAGCATGAAATTGTGTTAAATGATAACGCATTTCAACTTTCAAAGTCTGACAACCTTAAGCATACAATAAACACTGGATTGCACATATAAATTAATATGATTTAATGAAGAAAAACAACACCATCAGCTAACAACATTAACTATCAACAATATCACAAACAGTCAGCTGCTGATTGAAGTCAACTCAGATCACTGGTCCAGGTAATGCACCTTACATCCATTAAGAGCAGATAATATAAACCAAGAGGGCTACTTGACTATATAATTAACATATTGACAGAAAAACCAAATTCAATTCAATTCAGTTTATTTATATAGCGCCAATTCACAAAAGATGTCATCTCAAGGCACTTAACAAGAAGTCATTTCAATACATTTATACAAACATTCCAATCAGTTAAAAAGTTTCCTATTCAAGGAATCCCAGCAGATTGCGTCAGTCATTGGCGTGAGGTTGGGCCCCGTTGATGCAGACTTTCCAACCACAGCAATCCTTCAGCAATCCCTCATACTGAGCAAGCATGTAGCGACGGTGGAGAGGAAAAACTCCCCTTTAACAAGAAGAAACCTCCAACACAACCAGGCTCAGTAGGACCGGCCATCTGCCACGACCGTCTGGGCGTTTGAGAAGACAGAGCA
Organism: Valencia hispanica; assembly: GCA_963556495.2. NCBI lineage: Eukaryota > Metazoa > Chordata > Actinopteri > Cyprinodontiformes > Valenciidae > Valencia > Valencia hispanica. The sequence goes on along the minus strand of OY747717.1, from coordinate 14,319,380 downwards.
GAGACACAGAAGGAACAGAAGATCTGATATAAGAGAACTTTCTATGTTACAGAAAGTAAAAAGTTGATAACAGGACACAGTGGATGTTCAGTTACTGGGAGGATCATCCCAGTAAATGCCCCCCGTCCAACAGGGCATTGCAGCCAAGCAGGATACCAGACCAGGTATATCTTCTATGGAGAGAAAAACACTGAGAGAAAACAAAGTTAACAGTCGAAATAACAGAATGTACTGTAATACAACTGGAGAGTCGTAGGAGAAAAGGAAGTAGCAGAGTGAAGAAAATTGGTAAGTCTGTCCTCCAGCAGTCTAAGCCTATAGCAGCATAACTACAGAGATAGCTCAGGATGACCTTAGCCACTCTAACTATAAGGTTTATCAAAAAGGAAAGTTGTAAGCCTGGCCTTAAAAGTAAACAGAGTGTCTGCCTCACGGACTAAAGCTGGGAGCTGGTTCCACAGGAGAGGAGCCTGATAACTAAAAGATCTGCCTCCCATTCTACTTTTAGAAATCCTAGGAACTACAAGTAAACCTGCAGTCTGAGAGCGAAGTGCTCTGTTAGGAACATATGGAACAATTAGATCTCTGATGTATGATGGAGCTTGATTATTAAGGGCTTTGTATGTAAGAAGAAGGATCTTAAATTCTATTCTGGATTTAACAGGGAGCCAATGAAGGGAAGCTAAAACAGGAGAAATGTGATCTCTCTTTTTAATATTCATCAAAACTCTTGCTGCCGCATTTTGGATCAACTGAAGGCTTTTAATGGCATTTTGTGGACTACCTGATAGTAAAGAATTACAGTAGTCCAGCCTTGAGGTAACAAATGCATGGACTAGTTTCTCAGCATCACTCCTCGACAGGATGTTTTTAATTTTAGCAATATTCCGGAGGTGAAAGAAAGAAATCCTAGAAACCTGTTTAAGATGGGATTTAAATGTCAAGTCTCGGTCAAAAATAACGCCGAGGTTCTTTACGTTATTACTGGGGGCCAATTTAATCCCATCCAGATGAAGTGATTGACTAATCAGTTTCTGTTTAAGAACTTCTGGTCCAAAGACAGCAACTTCTGTCTTGTCAGAATTTAAAAGCAAAAAGTTTAGGGTCATCCATGTTTTTATGTTATCCAGACATGCCTGTAATCTACCTAACTGATTGGGTTCATCGGGATTTATGGATAAATATAGTTGTGTATCATCTGCATAGCTGTGGAAATTTATCCCATCCTGTCTAATGATTCTACCAATTGGGAGCATATATATGGTGAACAGAATTGGTCCAAGCACAGAACCCTGTGGGACTCCACAAGTAACCCTTGAGAGGGAAGAAGATTTATCATTTAGATGAACAAACTGGAGTCTATCAGACAAATATGATTTAAACCAGCCTAGTGCTGTTCCTTTGATCCCTGCAACATGTTCAAGCCTTTCTAAGAGAATATTGGGATCGACTGTGTCAAAAGCAGCACTAAGATCTAACAAAACCAGAACAGACACAAGTCCGTTTTCTGAGGCCATGAGAATATCATTAGTAACCTTCACCAGTGCTGTTTCAGTACTATGATGAGCTCTAAAACCTGACTGAAACTCTTCAAACAGCTCGTTACTGTTTAGATGCTCACAGACTTGATTAGCAACAATTTTCTCAAGGACTTTGGATAAGAAAGGAAGGTTAGACATAGGTCTGTAATTCACTAAGTCATCTTATTCTCTTAGCAATGATCTCGCCCTCTACTGGTTTCCTGTTCTTCTTTCTTACCCTGATTTAATCTCATGTTACTTTGCTTTCTGCACAGTTTTTATAACCAATTTCCAATTCTCTCATTCATGGTATTAATTGGATGAATCCATTTGATATATCTTATATATCATTTTCTTTGTAGTAAAACTCTGAGAGTAAGCTGACATTAGCAAACCAGCACTTAAAATAAGAGAATATAAAATAAGATTCACAAATCTGAATCATTAACCGTTTCATCACAGGAGTTGTTGTCAATCTGTATGTTTGTTGAAAAAAGTTCCTAATATCTATGTCAGCAAGAAGTCTTGTCATGCATGTGTTTGATGCGCATTGCACAGTATTCCCAGAAAGCAGGCAGGCAGGCTGCTGAAGTGTCAGAACATTGACTATATATATAAGAGTTTCCTCTTCAGGGGGCGCAGGCAGGCTGTATGCAGACAGGCTACTTTACGCAGCGCCTGCCTCTCTGTTGGACTCCGGTACTGCAACTTACTTCCGAGAGGCTTTTTCCCCCTTCAGAAGTAAAATTCCGATTTGGGGCTTTCAAGTTGCTACTCCCTAAATCCTCCCCTGGTTAGTTTTCAGCATAACATTTTGCATGCACAACAAAAAGTTTGAATTTTACCTCATCTGCCCATTGGACTTTCTTCTGCATTCCGGAATTGCGCCGCTCAAGGTGGCAGCTTGTTGGAGTAGCTCTGTTACTTTGGTTCATATTTTTTTTCTTTTTTAAAACTCTAATTCTTCCATTTCTGGTAGAAACATTGTTTTTGTGGACAACTGTTCTCTCTGGTTTTGGATGCTGTGCAGCTGGAAGGATTTTTGCTGATACTTTTTATTTTTGGACATTTGTTATGATGCATAACCATGGCAACAAGGTGGTTTACAACTGGCAGCAGCTGATTAACATCACACAAGCTCAAATAATACCTCAACTACAGCCACAAAACCCTGATGAGTTGAAAAGAAGACGCCATAGATCCAGAGCATCCTCTACATCAGACTGTCATACAACTACAGAGCGTCTTCAGTCAGAGGCTTCTTCAGATCTGCAGAGCGCTACAGGAGATCATCCCTACCCACAGCCATCAGCATCTACAACAAATCTTTGAAGGAACTTGCATAATGAGTTACAACAACCTTTAATTTCCCTTTGGGATTAATAAAGTAATTTTGAATTTGAATTGAATATCTCTGCTTCGTGGATTGAGGTAACCTTCACGGCTTACTAGAGCTTTCTTTCAACCATGACTTTATTCTTGCCAGAATATTCTAAAGGCCAGGTTTGTGGAGTGCATGACAAACAATTGTCCTGTCAACAGATTCTTCCAGCTATACTTTGGATCTCCAAAGCTACTCCACAATCACTTCTTGAAGAGAACCTCTTGGTTGTTTCTGTTAATGGTCTTATTGCCCAGCTTTACAATTTAGGTGGCATGTCATGTCTGTGGGTTTGCAGTTTTGCCATACTTTGTTTTCAGATAATGGACTGAACAGTCTGCTCTGTGTGATGTTGCTATAAATCGTAACCCTGCTTTAAACCTCTCCACAGTCTTTTCCCTGACATTTCTACTGTGTTCATTGGTCTTCATTATACTATTTGTTCATCAGTGTTCTCTTACAAACCTTCAAGGCTTTCACAGAATAGACATATTGTGATTTTTTTGTGTAACTTTACTTAGTTACTAATTAGGTGATATCTGAAGGAGGCTGATTACATCAAATCTTATTTAGGGGTGTCAAATCAAAGGAGGCTGAAGAGGCCTAAAACCCTTTGTCTCTGTCCCATTACTTCAGAATTAGATGCTACTCTGTTTTTTCCCACCACCTAAAATCCAACTTATACGTATTAAATGCTTCTGGCTTTGGGTTAATAACGTGTAAAAGTTAAAGGAATAAAAATTATTTTTAGTAATTTACATCACATTTTTCGGAATCTTCCTAGCCACCTGTCTATAGCACAGCAACATTGGAATAGTGTTTTACGTCATTTTATGTCATTACTGCAGGAACTTTTCATATGGTGAATATTACCTATCAGTATAAAAGCATGTTCAGCTGCCGGAACATTGAAAACTGCTGGACTTAATCAACACAGTTACTATCAATATATCACACAATAGCTGCCACATGTCAAAAACTTTAAAGGAAAACAATGTTATTTAAGAATCCATGGGTATCTTGTTATAGAGCTTAAATTTGGGAGTCAAATGTATAAACTCACTGCCAACTCACAGATAAGGTTCAGAAACAAGGTTTATTGCAAATGTTGAATAACATTCTTTAAGTGTCAGAGAAGCTAGTGATCCTCAGCAGGTCTGATAGACTGGAGAGTGGAATAAGTGACCCTGTGGAGGATTGATTGAGTTGAATTGTGTCTTCAAAAAAGTCATTCTTACTTGTTGTGGAGTTGTTACATACACAATACAAGGAGAACAGCGGTAGGAAGTAGCAAAGTACAAATACTTCTACTTACGTTACTTGCTTTTTGAAGTTTGTGTACTTTACATTTTGTTCCTACATTTGAACACAAATATATTTACTTTCTACTCCTTACATCCAAATTACGTCCAAAATATGTTTCATAATCATATCAAGGTCATATTTTCAAAGAAAGCTAAAGTAAATGTGTATTGGCAATTTAAATATAATACAGGGTGACTCTATTTTGAGTTCCATAAAAGAGGAAACTTGGTCCAATCCTTGAACACATCAACCATTTTCTGTTAACTTAAGGAAGACTTTTGATTTTAACATATTTAAAGTATTCCTGCTCTATGTGGCTAAAAGGAAAAATTAAATAAACTTCAGATTAGCTTTTACAAATACATAAATAATAATAAAGCTCCCTATTTAAATATAACTTCCTTCTTAGAAGAAAAGTGATTCAAGCATTTTATTGTCTTTCAAATACTGAAACAAATTCATTTTTCTTACCACCGCTATGTTGAAGCCTGTTTAAAGAATCAACTTTTTAAAGGACATTTCTTTCTAACTACAATGCTTTGATTTAAAATGACACAAATGTTGTTTTGCAATTGAGAAACATTTACCAAAGCTGTTTATGAAGCTGTTTTGTATGGCTAACAATGATTTGATGTCTAAAGGCACATTCATAGTTGGAGTTCTATTTAATTATCCCATTCAACCTGATCTATTTTTTTTTTATTGGTAACATTATGTAAAGTGACTTATATTTGCCTGACATTGTGCTTTGTGTGATACCTACTATTCATTAACAATAAAACCTGCTTTTACATGTCATACTGTGAGTACTCTTGTTTCTATTACAAAGTCACTGCAGGGTATCTGTTGCCTGCTGTGTGTGAAAAGCTGACAGACCAGATAATGAACCAGGGTGTATTGATGTCATAGTGTTTTTTTTTCTTTTGGTGCCAAACAACCTTTTTAATCCTTCACATTAATGTAAGACAGATAGAACCCTGCCTGATGTTTGTATTGTTTATGTGGTAGCCTCACAGCTGCTTGCATTAAATGTAATTTTTACTCATACAAATAACCTAAAGTTAAAAATTCTAGGTTAATATCCTCCAACATTTCAATTTACCTTTACTGTTTTTTGGATGATATGTAACAATAGCTCGCCACCTCTTTGAAAATTTAGGATCAGATTGTTTCTGCAGAAGCTCCAACAGTCAGTGTCCTTTTTTGGGGGGGGGGCATATTGTACAGTCCCTGGATACAGTAGACACCAGACTGCACTTTGCTTTGAATATGCTTTGATATTTTACAAACCGCACAGCCCTCCAGCCCTAACCAGCCCTAGATCCTAGTTGCTGTCTTTGGACCAGAAGTTCTTAAACAGAAACTGATTAGTCAATCACTTCATCTGGATGGCATTAAATTGGCCCCCAGTAATAACATAAAGAACCTCAGCGTTATTTTTGACCAAGACTTGACATTTAAATCCCATATTAAACAGGTTTCTAGGATTTCTTTCTTTCACCTCCGGAATATTGCTAAAATTAGAAACATCCTGTCCAGGAGTGATGCTGAGAAACTAGTCCATGCATTTGTAACCTCAGGGCTGGACTACTGTAATTCTTTACTATCAGGAAGTCCACAAAATGCCATTAAAAGCCTTCAGTTAATCCAAAATGCGGCAGCAAGAGTTTTGATGAATATTAAAAAGAGAGATCACATTTCTCCTGTTTTAGCTTCCCTTCATTGGCTCCCCGTTAAATCCAGAATAGAATTTAAGATCCTTCTTCTTACATACAAAGCCCTTAATAATCAAGCTCCATCATACATCAGAGATCTAATTGTTCCATATGTTCCTAACAGAGCACTTCGCTCTCAGACTGCAGGTTTACTTGTAGTTCCTAGGATTTCTAAAAGTAGAATGGGAGGCAGATCTTTTAGTTATCAGGCTCCTCTCCTGTGGAACCAGCTCCCAGCTTTAGTCCGTGAGGCAGACACTCTGTTTACTTTTAAGGCCAGGCTTAAAACTTTCCTTTTTGATAAAGCTTATAGTTAGAGTGGCTCTGTAGTTATGCTGCTACAGGCTTAGACTGCTGGAGGACAGACTTACCAATTTTCTTCACTCTGCTACTTCCTTTTCTCCTACGACTCTCCAGTTGTATTACAGTACATTCTGTTATTTCGACTGTTAACTTTGTGTTCTCTCAGTGTTTTTCTCCCCATAGAAGATATACCTGGTCTGGTATCCTGCTTGGCTGCAATGCCCTGTTGGACGGGGGGCATTTACTGGGATGATCCTCTCAGTAACTGAACATCCGCTGTGTCCTGTTATCAACTTTTTACTTTCTGTAACATAGAAATTACTCTTATACCAGATCTTCTGTTCCTTCTGTGTTCTGCTCTGTCTTCTCAAACCCCCAGACGGTCGTGGCAGATGGCCGCTCCTACTGAGCCTGGTTCTGTTGGAGGTTTCTTCCTGTTAAAGGGGAGTTTTTCCTCTCCACTGTCGCTACATGCTTGCTCAGTATGAGGGATTGCTGAAGGATTGCTGTGGTTGGAAATCTGCCCAACCTCACGCCAATGACTGACGCAATCTGCTGGGATTCCTTAAATAGGAAACTTTTTAACTGATTGGAATGTTTGTATAAATGTATTGAAATAACTTCTTGTTAAGTGCCTTGAGATGACATCTGTTGTGAATTGGCGCTATATAAATAAACTGAATTGAATTGAATTGAATCCTGCATCATCGGTTGAAAAAAAACAAATGTTCATCCCCATAGGGTCACTGGAAAAGATAATTAAGGTGGGATGTAACAGGAATCCAAAACAATTGGAAATCTTGCTTTTCCAAATGTACAATCAACTTTTTTCAGATAAAGATGCAGCATAAATTATCCGGAAACTTATAAGAGTCCAGTATTTTGGTGTATTTCCAGTGTAACAAAATCATCTGGAGTCATCTAAGATAGAGAAAACTGCTGTCCTTAAGTTGGCTGGTTTGAGGCTTACCTAAAGAACAGGGACTTCTTTGTTTCAATAGGAACCTTTTTATCAGAACGAACAAAAATCACATGTGGGGTGCCCCAGGGCTCCATCTTAGGGCCCCTCTTATTTAATATCTACATGCTCCTACTAGGTAAAATTATAGCAACCAATAAGATTAGCTACCATAACTACGCGGATGATGATCAGCTTTACATTACAATGTCAACAGGTAAGGCAAGGCAAGGCAAGGCAATTTTATTTGTATAGCACACTTTCAAGAGCAGGGTAATTCAAGGTGCTTTACATGATTTGGTGATTTAAAAGAAACACATAAAAGAAACACACATTAGACATGATACACAATAAAGCAAGAGAAAAAAAAAAAAAAGCAAGAGAGCATGAACACATTTCATACATATAACATCAAGCATTTACTCAAAGGCAATTCTAAACAGATGGGTTTTTAGTCTCGATTTAAAGCAGTTCAGAGTTTCAGCAGCTCTACACTCGTCAGGAAGTCTGTTCCAGATAAGGGGAGCATAGAAACTGAAAGCTGCTTCTCCATGTTTAGTTCTGAGTCTAGGGATGTTTAGTAGGCTAGAGTTGGAGGACCTGAGTGGTCTTGGTGGTTGGTACCATGACAACAGGTCTTCAACATATTTTGGTGCTAAGCCATGTAATGATTTATAAACTAGTAGGAGTATTTTGAAGTCTATTCTCTGAGCTACAGGGAGCCAGTGTAAAGACTTTAGAACTGGGGTGATGTGCTCTACTTTCCTGGTTCTAGTGAGGATGCGAGCGGCAGCGTTCTGGATCAGCTGCAGCTGTCTGATTGACTTTTTAGGCAGACCTGTGAAGATGCTGTTGCAGTAATCAATCCGACTAAAGATAAACGCATGGATGAGTTTTTCTAGGTCGTGTTGCAAAATCAGTCCTTTAATCCTAGAGATGTTCTTCAGGTGATAGAACGCTGACCTTGTTATTGCCTTTATGTGACCCTGGAGGTTCAGGTCTGAGTCCATTACTACACCTAGGTTACGAACCTGATCAGTAGTTTCTAGCTGTATTAATTGAAGCTGTGTGCTGACTCTTGATCGTTCCTCCTTGGGTCCAAAAATAATCACTTCAGTTTTGTTTCTATTCAGCTGGAGAAAGTTATGGCACATCCATCCATTTATTTGGTCAATGCATTGATTTAGGGTTTGAATGGGTTCAGAGTCACCTGGTGACATTGTAATGTAGAGCTGAGTGTCATCTGCGTAGTTATGGTAGCTAATGTTATTGGTCGCTATAATCTTGGCTAGTGGGAGCATGTAGATATTAAATAAGAGGGGGCCCAGGATGGAGCCCTGGGGCACCCCACATGTGATTTCTGTTCGTTCTGATGAAAAGTTTCCTATTGAAACATATAAGTCCCTGTTCTTTAGGTAAGACTCGAACCAGCCAAGTACTGTACCAGAGAGTCCGACCCAGCTCTCCAGTCGTTCCAATAAAATATCATGATCAACAGTGTCAAATGCTGCACTGAGGTCCAACAGAACCAGCACTGTGGTTCTTCCACAGTCTGTATTTATGCGGATGTCATTAAATACTTTGACGAGGACAGTCTCGGTGCTGTGGTGAGCGCGGAAACCAGACTGAAAAGCATCAAAACGGTTAGTCATTGTTATGAAGCCATTTAACTGCTGAAACACAGCTTTGTCAATAATCTTACTGATGAATGGGAGATTAGAGATTGGCCTGTAGTTCTGCATTAACGTGTTGTCCAGATTTTTCTTCTTTAGCAGTGGTTTAATAACTGCTGTTTTTAAAGCCTGAGGGAAGACACCTGATAGCAGTGATGAGTTTACTATTTGAACAAGATCAGAACCAATAACAGGAAGAACCTTCTTTAGAAAAGCTGTGGGTAGCATATCAAGACAGCAGGAGGAGGAGCTTAATTGGATAATGATTTTTTTCAAGGCTGTTCTGGTTTAATCCGTGGAATTCAGACATTTTCTCTACATTGTTGTTGATTGGGGATGGCACTGGTTGTGGGTTTGATATTGAGGTACAGATTGACCGTCTAATTGTTAGAATCTTTTCAGTGAAAAAGCTGGCAAATTCATTGCAGGCCCTGGTAGAGTTTAGTTCAGGGGCTACTGTCACTAAAGGATTAGTTAGTCTTTCCACTGTTGCAAATAGAGTCCTTGCCTTATTAATGTTTCTGTTGATGATTTCAGAAAAGAACAATTCCCTAGCATCTTTTATAGTTAGCTGATATCTATTCAGTCTCTCTTTGTAGATCTCACAGTGAACCTGGAGTCGAGTTTTCCGCCATTTTCTCTCGGCTCGTCGACACTCTCTTTTTTCACTACGTACCAGTGGATTACGTGTCCACGGAGACTTCTTTCTACCTGAGACTTTCACTTTAGTTGGAGCAATGGAATCCATGATGTCTGAGATTTTCGCAAGGTGCCTCTGAACCCATTCAAACCCTAAATGAATGCATCGACCAAATAAATGGACGGATGTGGCATTACTTTCTCCAGCTGAATAGAAACAAAACTTAATTGTTCCTCTTTGGGTCCAAAAATAATTACTTAAGAGTCAGCACACAGCTTCAATTAATACAGCTAGAAACTACTGATCAGGCACGAAATCTAGGTGTGATAATGGACTCAGACCTGAACCTTCAGGGTCACATAAAGGCAATAACAAGGTCAGCCTTCTATCACCTGAAGAACATTTCTAGGATTAAAGGACTGATGTTGCAACAGGATCTGGAAAAACTCATCCATGCGTTTATCTTTAGTCGGATTGATTACTGCAACAGCGTCCTCATGGGTCTGCCTAAAAAGTCAGACAGCTGCAGCTGATCCAGAACGCTGCTGCTCACGTCCTCACTAGAACCAGGAAGGTAGAGCACATCACCCCAGTTCTAAAGTCCTTACACTGGCCCCCTTTAGCTCAGAGAATAGATTTCAAAATACCTTTACTAGTTTATAAATCATTGAATGCCTTAGCACCAAAGTATGTTAAAGACCTGTTGTCACCGTACCAACCACCCAGACCACTCAGGTCCTCCAACTCTAGCCTGCTAAACATCCTTAGACTTAGAACCAAACATGGAGAAGCAGCTTTCAGTTTCTATGCTCCCCTTATCTGGAAGAGACTTCCCGACGAGTGTAGCTGCTGAAACTCTGAAATGCTTTAAATTGAGACTAAAAACCCATCTGTTTAAAATTGCCTTCGAGTAAATGATTACTGTCATATGTATCAAATGTGCCCTGCAATGGACTGGCGACCTGTCCAGGGTGTACCCCGCCTCTTACCCCATGACAGCTGGAGATAGGCACCAGCCCCCCCGCAACCCTGCATAGGAATGACGGGTACAGAAAATGGATGGATGGATCAAATGTGTTCATGCTGTCTTCCTTCATTGATCTTTCTCTTGCTTTATTGTGTATCATGTGTTGTGTTGTGTATGTTTATTGTGCATCATGTGTAATGTGTGTTTCATGCTAATTTGCTACTTTTGCTTTAAAATTTCCAATGTTATATTCTGTTTGTTTTAGTTTTTTAATCACCAAATCATGTAAAGCACCTTGAATTACCCTGTTGTTGAAAGTGTGCTATATAAATAAAATTGCCTTGCCTTAAATTATCTTCCCTCTCTGCTGGAGCAGCGACGGAAGGAACACTGCTATGCATTTCATTTGTCACATTGATTGTGTGCTGTTCATGATCAAGTTAAAATGAATGCATGAATCAGAAAGAATCACTTTATATCCAAAGAAAGTCACACATAATATTTACTCAAGATCACTTAAAAATTAGAAGAATATCTGGCTGTTGTTTTTTTTTAAACTGTTTATCCAGATTTTTATATTTATTCATTTGCTTTCATTTGCTGTTTTGTCTTCGGAAGACCACAGGAGATCTGGATTTTTTCCAAGCTGTATTGAAGCAAAAGGCATGGTTATTGTTGTGATTGCATTTCTCATAAGATGAACTGAACAGACTTTTGGATGTCTGGGAGCTATTTCAAAGATGGACTGAGCAGACCACATTTCCCAGCAATCCTAGCAGTGACCCCCAACACACTCCTATTGGTCCGTGACCACCCACGGTGAGATCAGCGATGACCTCACGGCCAAAGGGGGCTATAAGAGTAGTCGCGCCCATTTTGAATTGTTCTCCAGCTGGAAGTTCTTCGATGAACTACTGCTGAACAGAGGACATCTCACCGGTGGAGATTCTCTTTTGTTCTGACCCGCTGGACCAGGGAAGAACTCGCTTCGAAGTGCTCATACGGTTTGTGTATCTCGTGTGAGCTATATCAGAACTGTTCCAAGACAGTTCATTAGACGTTGACCTACAGGTCATCCAGCCTGCCTTTGGGCCACACGGTCCTTAAAATCCTGTACAGGTTTTTTTTATAACTCTTCCTTTTCTTGCTCAACTACGGACACAATTCACTCTCCTCCTAGTGGACTGGACCTCCTTCAAGGCAAAGTAGGACTGAACCGGTTCATCTATACTAATAATGTGTCTGGGCATAGATACATAGAGAAAATAGAGTTTTAACGAGTTAGATCTCCTTCATTGTTGGTTAAAGTGTTTTTAAGCGCTGTACCTGTTTGCTCATTTTTGCGTTGTCGCACGTATAAGTCTGAGCTGTGAAATTGCTGTCTTTGAAACTCTGTTTTATCCTGAGCAGATCACGCCTTTCTTGTTTCCATCCTCTTGTTCTCCCTCTCTCTCTTTCTCTCTCTCTCTCCCTCCCTGATAACTCCATTGGCAGTCGGGCTCGGTCCGGCCTGCGTTAGCTGGTCTTAGCTGAAAAGTTTAACTCCATTGTCTTTAGTCTGTCGCTAAAGCAGAGGCCTACCACATGGACGCTTCCCCCATGTGCTCCTTTAGCCAAAGCTAGTTTTATGATTCTTTCTTAGGCTCCATGTGCTCTCCTCCATCTTGGCACAGAGCTGAGATTTATGACTTTGTCTCCTAGGCCGTCTGTGATTTGGGCTCCCTGGAGTGAGCCCCCCCCCCTCCTTTTCTGACCCGAACCTCAGCTGTCTCACTGATTTCATTTCATGTTAATTGTGTTTAATGTTCACCTATTATTATTGTCTAAGATCTGTGGTAATTTTTGCATGCTTTAGAATAGATGGGATTGTCTATTTCCTAAATAAAGTCCCCTTATCTTAAAGAGAAGTTGTCTGGGATTACTTGGAGTGATGCATACAATTAATGTCCACATCATTAGAACTTATTCCTTCATCTATTGTTTAATTATATGAGACTGAACAATTTGGCTATATATATATATATATATATATATATATATATATATATATAAATGTTCCTGGAATCCAACTGGATGGTGGCCCTAAACTTGGTAATTTTTACATAAAATTATTGTTCTTATTAATAATTGCCCTATGCAATTATTCATAATTATTCATAGCCAAATACTACCTATCTGCGGCACAACAATATACTGGAAAAATATTGCCAAGTGGTTCATCAGAGGAATCTTAGTCTTCCAGAGCAAGTGAATTCTATTTGTGACTCCACTGGATATAACATAGCGACATAGGTAAAAAACCAAATTAAAGAAAAACACACAAACAAAATTGTACATTATGACTGTGGCTAACTTTACTCTTATCAGGGTTAACACTGAAGCTTTTGTAAACCCTCCATAATGATTTGTACTGTACCAGTGGCATCGTCAGCCGATTTTTGCCGGGGCTTCAGCCCCGAATGTTTTCAGTCTAGCTCCAGGTGTTTTAAGCCTGGGTTAGCTCACCGCCCCCTCAATCACACACAACAGGTCTGATCAGCGCTGCGTCTGACTTGACTCTGTGACTGGCAGCCCCCAGTTTTCACCTCAAAACAATGAATGAAACGGAGACATAGATGGATTTGGAGGAAACGCTGTTTCTCATTTTGTTTATGAGGCGACGCCGCCGCCACCGTTAGGAAAATATGGGTTACGGTCGAATACCCAGGAGTTTATCTTCTAAAATGTAATCTTCTCCATGCGCTCCCATTTTGGAATCATGTGAGTGGAGGAGGCATTTTGATTGGTCGCTTGAATATTTGCCCTCAGCTCACGTAGAGCGCACACAGGGAGTTTTTCACCTCGCGAGGCGAAAAATATCAAACCTGTTTGATTTTCACCTCAACCCCTCGTGAGGCAGAAAACTAAAAAATTAACAGCACATAGCGAGCTATCTGCTGAGCAAACGGCCTCGAATGACTTTTTCTCAGCAGATACCTCTCGTGTGCGGCAGGCTTAAGATAGGGGACAAAGGCACATGGGGTGTCCGGAGACAAAAGGCCATAAAACTAGCTTTGGCTAAATGGAGGGCACAGCTTTAAAGAGGCTATATGTAACTTTTTCCCCAAAATAAATGTAACGATAGCCTTTTTATTTGACCATTTATGACTTAAACATCTCCTGATGAGAATACTGACACCTTGTCAGCTCACAGTGGGTACACCTATAAGCCTGTATCTAATTTTTTCTATTTTCTGTCAGGTCAGATTTTCCCGCACTGTCTGCGGATGTGACGTCAAGCGCGTTCATGTTAAATGTTTCAGATCACTCTGTCACCACCGCTAGTCAGCACTCGCAAGCAGTTAAATGGATTGTGCGAATACACAGAAGAGACCCAGGACAACTTTGACACCAACAGTAACTCCACATGAGACAAAAAAAGTTAAACCCCTGACAAGTGCCAGAAAAAGATAGAAGATTGAGAGCGACTGGCGCACGAGCGCGTGCTCCGACAGCGAGCAGAAAGGAAGAGCACTTCCGTTTTTGGCCACATGGGGTCAGTTGCGAGTTTAAATTTCAGAAAATTGCATATAGCCCCTTTCACTAACAGACAAAGGAACAATGGAGTTAACCTTTCAGCTAACAGACCAGCTATAGCTGGTCAAACCGAGCCTGACTCTGCCGACCAGGTGATCAGAGAGAAAGAAAGAGCAAGGAAAAGAGAAATGAAAAAAGAGAGAGTGGGATCCGCTCAGGATAAAAATCAGTTAAAAACACTGCAAATACAGCTCAAACTTATCCAGTCCGGTCCACGAAGAGGGGAGCAAAATGTGTCCGTAGTTGAGCAAGAAAAGGAATAGAGAACCTGTGCAGGATTTTTAGGACCGTGTGTCCCAACTGCAGGCCGAAAGGCTTGCAGGTCAACGTCGTAACGAATTGTCTTGGAACAGTCCTGATATAGCCCAAACTGGATACACAAAAAGGACGAGCACTTCGAAGCGTTGAAATGAGAGTTCTCCCTGGTCCAGCGGGTCAGAACAAAAGAGAATCTTCACCGGTGAGATATCCTCTGTGTAGCAGGAGTTTCTGCGGAGAACTTCTGCTGACAATTTGAAATGGCCGCCACCACCATCCTTATAGCCCTTTGGCGATGTAATCGTTGATGTCACCATTGGTGGCCATGGACTAATAGGAGTATGTTGGGGGTCACCACTTGGATTGCTGGGAAATGGGGTCTGCTCAGTCCATCTGGGAAAATGGCTTCCAGCCGTCTAACAGTCTATTCAGTTCATTTGTGGAAAATGGTGGCCCAACACATGCATTGAAAAAAAATGATGATTTAGGCACCTTACCATGTATGCTCCAGTCTAAGATCCATTGTAAAACTTTTTTTTTTTTTTTTTACAAAGATATCACACCTTGTCTGGGCTAAGCCCAGGTAATCCTTAAAGGGTGGACACACCCCTGTACTGTACCACAAAGCCAATATTCTACTGAAAGAGAATGACACAATTTTTTTAAAGGTTGAAGTGTAGCATATTCAGGGAAACCAGAGTATCTGCACTCAGGAAAACTTGGCTTGCAGAAGCATGCATATAAGAATTAGGCTGCTGTCCAGATGTATTTGCCATGTCATTTTTTGCAGTTTAATTCAAAACTAGCCATCCAAAAATAATCCATACACAAGTTTCTTGATATTGCTTTGTAAATCTTTTGAGCAGCCCTTTGGAGAAAATGTTTGTTCTTTGTGTGCTCTTTATTGAATACAAATAAAGTTTTGCCTTGATGTGTTAAAAAGGATTTTCTCAGTTACTTCATTCTATGGCATTGTATTTACTCTTTCGTGTCCTGATTGGCAATGTTAATCCTCTGTCAAAGATTAAATTGTGCTGCAGTATCTGCTTTCTACCAGAGCTTCTAAAGCGGAAGTGCCGAAGAATTTGTGACACTATAAATATTTTCCCGCAGATATTTTGAAAAGTACAAGTTGTGGCTTTTAAAAGTGATTTATGCAATTCTAACAATACTAAAGTGTACAGTCGTGGCCAAAAGTTTTGAGAATTACATACATTTTGGAAATTGGAAAAGTTGCTGCTTAAGTTTTTATAATAGCAATTTGCATATACTCCAGAATGTTATGAACAGTGATCAGATGAATTGCATAGTCCTTCTTTGCCATGAAAATTCCACTGCATTTCAATGCTGTCATTAAAGGACCTGCTCAGTAATCGTCTTGTTAACTCAGGTGAGAATGTTGACGAGCACAAGGCTGGAGATGATTATGTCAGGTTGATTGGGTTAGAATGGCAGACTTGACATGTTAAAAGGAGGGTAATGCTTGAAATCATTGTTCTTCCATTGTTAACCATGGTGACCTGCAAAGAAACGCGGGCAGCCATCATTGCGTTGCATAAAAATGGCTTCACAGGCAAGGATATTGTGGCTACAAAAATTGCACCTAAATCAACAATTTATAGGATTATCAAGAACTTCAAGGAAAGAGGTTCAATTCTTGTTAAGAAGGCTTCAGGGCAACCAAGAAAGTCCAGCAAGCACCAGGATCGTCTCCTAAAGAGGATTCAGCTGCGGGATCGGAGTGCCACCAGTGCAGAGCTTGCTCAGGAATGGCAGCAGGCAAGTGTGAGCGCATCTGCACGCACAGTGAGGCGAAGACTTTTGGAAGATGGCCCGGTGTCAAGAAGGGCTGCAAAGAAGCCACTTCTCGCCAACAAAAACACCAGGGACAGATTGATATTCTGCAGAAAGTATGGTGAATGAACTGCTGAGGACTGGGGCAAAGTCATATTCTCCGATGAAGCCTCTTTCCGATTGTTTGGGGCATCTGGAAAAAAGCTTGTCCAGAGAAGAAAAGGTGAGCGCTACCATCAGTCCTGTGTCATGCCAACAGTAAAGCATCCTAAAACCATTCATGTGTGGGGTTGCTTCTCATCCAAGGGAGTGGGCTCACTTACAATTTTGCCCCAAAACACAGCCATGAATAAAGAATGGTACCAAAACACCATCCAACAGCAACTTCTTCCAACAATCCAACAACAGTTTGGTGAAGAACAATGCATTTTCCAGTACGATGGAGCACCGTGCCATGAGGCAAAAGTGATAACTAAGTGGCTCAGGGACCAAAATGTTGAATTTTTGGGTCCATGGCCTGGAAACTCCCCAGATTTTAATCTTATTGAGAACTTGTGGTCATTCCTCAAGAGGCGGCTGGACAAACAAAAACCCACTAATTCCGACAAACTCCAAGAAGTGATTATGAAAGAATGGGTTGCTATCAGTTAGGATTTGGCCCAGAAGTTGATTGAGAGCATGCCCAGTCGAATTGCAGAGGTCCTGAAAAAGAAGGGCCAACACTGACTCTTTGCATAAATGTCATGTAACTGTCAATAAAAGCCTTTGAAACGTATAAAGTGCTTGTAATTATATTTCAGTACATTACAGAAACAACTGAAACAAAGATCTAAAAGTAGTTTTGCAGCGAACTTTGTGAAAACTAATATTTGTGTCATTCTCAAAACTTTTGGCCACAACTGTACTGTGTCGTATCCAAAGGAGAACATGCCACCTACTGCAGTTCATTTTAATGAAAAATTGTTTATGAAGGCATATAGGATTTATAAACACAATAAAAACAGTACAGTAAAGCAAATGTAGCATAGTATTGATTATCCAAAAGGATACTTTATACACTGTGTGTATTGAAGGGTTGATTTAAGAGAAATATGTGGCAGGTGTGCTGGCATGTGACTGAGGACAGGTAGGAGATACACTGGCATGACCTAATATGAGAGGATAAAGCCAGATGTCATAAACTGAGTGGACTGTGAGCATAAAAGTGTGCACTGTTACAATTAAGCCAGTCCCATGATAATAGTGGCGTCTGGCTTGTGTAGTGCTGTTTGTGGCATCAAAAGCTGAGAGTTCAAACGACAGAACAGGATAATTAAACATGCCCCCTACCACTGTGCGCACTTGCACTTAAAAGCCCAGTGTTTTGATTCAGATGTAGTCCTCTGTGCTTCGATTCTCCCTCATCGACTAAAGTTCCCGATACACACAAACTGTCACAGCTTTCTCTCTGATTGTTTGTAATATGTACAAAGAAGTTGTTTTGAAATGATGCAGTACCACCAAATATCAGTCAAGAATAATTCTTTTTGAATATGAGTGCACAATTTTCTACCCTCCATTGACTGGACATCAATCTGCATTAAGAGTTTAACTGCATTCAAAGGCATATATGAATGTCATGCTACTTCTGGGTGTGGTCACTCTGCTCGCTGCTGCCACCACATGTGAGAGTCATTACCTTTCACCTGCTTAAAAGGAATGGAAAGATGTTCATTCTTAGCTAGTTAATTAAAGCTACATTGTGTATTTTTGAGTTAATTCTTAGCAAAAACCCTTTGTTCTTTCAAAAATATGTGCTCATAGGTGTGTAATTCCTTAACCTACTAATGAAATTTGTGGAATGGAAGTGTAGAATCTGCTATTCAGAATACATACGAGCGAGTCGTATTCCATGTTGAGCCTCCGTCTTTGAAATACATTCGCCAACGAGGGACATTCCTGGAAATTCTAGCTCCGCCTTTCGCGCTTTGGCACTCAGTTGCACCGTGACAAATGCCAGAGGGAGATTGTCAACTCGCAATGCGGCAGACGTCTAACTATATAACTAAATGCAATCTAGTTTTCTGAAGTAACCTCATCACTGGAAGGAACACTGGACGAAGTCGTAGTACTGGAAGCCATGTTAACCTTGGCATAAAACGGCCACCATAGGAGTTAAAACGCGCTCGTAATGGGTGGGTGGGAGGTGGGGCTAGAACCTAATATTCAGTTGGTTGGTCGTATAGAATTTCACCACTACATGGGAGCAGATCTTACACAATGTAGCTATAACAAGAGTGGAAGCTGGTCTAACAATCAGCTTGTGACCTCTCTGAAGTTAACTCCTTGAATAACGGATTTTCAAGCACAGACCAAGAATCAGTTTGCTCACCTGAAACACTTCCATGAGATCAGCTTTACATGTAATCTCTAATCTACCACCCCTTCTCATCTACCCAAAATTCTGCCGTTCACATATCAGGATTATCCACCCGCTGACACCACTGTAACTTGGAAGTCTCAGCAGCAGCCTGTTAGGTTTCTGTGTCTGTTGGTTACTGTGTGTATTTCTCACCTTCTTCACAGGGGCGTGTCAGGCAACTCTGGATAGGTGCAGCTCGTTGAAGTTCATTACCTATCAGCTTCATAAGGGGAGCGGGTGCTGCAAGCTGATGCCAGATGGTTCTCACAGTCAGCGTGGTACTAGGCCAACTCCCTAACAAAAACCAAGTAAGATTATCTCCCTCGTGTCATTCGGATCCTCACCAGGGTTATCTTCCCGCAGATCCACTTACCTTTGTTCCAAGACTCGGATTCTTCAGTTCTGGATCTCCTCACCTCTCCAGCATTTATCCTGGTCAGCCTCTGCAACACCTCCCCTCTGGTACCCTCTCCATCCATCCTGGGTGTCTGTCGCTCGCCTGCCCACACGTCTGCCCACCCATCTGCCCGCCCGTCTGCCCGCCCGTCTGCCCGCCCGTCTGCCTTTCTGTCGCCTGCTCCAAGTAAGATACAATCTCTGACATTAGCATTCTGGTTGCTCTCACCATCCTCACCATTTCCGGATTACGGCTCCAGTCCTCCACCAGCTCCAGCACCTGCAACAACAACAATCAGTATCCATTCACAGAGACCCACAGCCTACAGATTCCTACTTACCTCACCTCCAAGCTCCAAGACCAAACCACCAACTGTAGGCTACGCAACTTCCTCATGTCATCCTCTTAAATAGAAATCTAACTATCCACTCACCTCTCCTCAGTTCCGAGTTCCCCGTTCCTGGCGCTTACTTCCTGGTTCTCCCGAGACGACCTTTGAATCAACCTCAAAATAAACTTTACTACTCTTTTAATTGTGTCTGTTGCTTTGCTGTTGAGTCGAACAAACATGTCACAGTCTGCCAATCACTGAAATTCATACGCCTAGTTAAATAGATTTCCAACTCCCTGGTTTGTCTATTCTCACCACTCAGTCTTCCGAAAAGCTGCTGTTTGGAAGCCCAGTCCTTATACAGAATTACAAACCTTTATTTTACAATAAATCTTTTAAACTAAGCTTCTCTCAGTTTCTTTGCATTAGGGTTGTAACAATACCAAATTTTCAAACTTGTTTTAATACAAGCCTAACCCAAGATATGCCATACCATTTTTAAAACCGCAGCAATCCTTTTTTTAAGACACAGGGTTTTCTACTAAGGAGTGGAAAAAAAATATATAGATCATTTTGATTACCAACTTCTGCAAGTGGGTCACAACGCAACAACAAACCATGACCCTGCTTTCCTTGTTGCAGAAAATTAGGAGGTTTGAGGATTATAAGAGTAATGTTTCTAAAATAAGGACAAGAGAGGAATTTTGCATAAGAAATGCATTAGTTTTGTCAATATATTTCACAGATAAGCAGTGAAATCTGCAAAATTGCCACCTTAACTTGTTGGAGGGATCTTTGTGCCTTGACCCCAGGGTTTTCTCTTCTGGTAGAGTCTCCTGTGGGAAGCCTGCTGGAGCTGGTGTGTGAGGTTTGATGCTATCAGATATAGTTTGACGATATAAGAAATAGTTTGACATCATGAATTTTGGAACCCAACATTTTTTATTGCGCATTCAACTTCTTTTTAGTTTTTTGCATGAGTCATTTAAACGGCAGACAATAAGATGTGATTGTGCAACATATTTTCAGATCACTTTAGTGGCAGATATTAAATTAAACCTTCACTGATTGACTATTGTCTGTTATGTGCATTTTCTGATAATTGGTTATTATAATACCAATATTCTAGAAGGGGATAAAAGAAGGGGACTCAAGAATTCTCTTTGGTATAGTGGTATGGTGCGTTCATTGATTGGGGGAAAAAAGGTCATATCTTTTTGTTCGTCAAACAAGGTTATTGCTTTTGTCATTTTGAACTCCATATACAGTACAATTTTAGCTTTAGTATCATACTTCAAATAAATTTACCCTATAATAAAAAGGTATCTCTACATTTATTTCTCCTTCTAGTCAGTTTTTTTTTCTCCATATCATAAAATTTCCATTCTCAACCCCTCAGGAGTTCATGTTTATGGTCAGGAAACTAGCTACTGTGTTCTGTAAGTATTTTGGAAAAAGGTTTCAATTTATCTGTTTTTTGCAGACAGGTTTGCAGTGGCAAGCAACCTACTGATATGCACTATGTGAAGGTACTCAACTAATGTGTGGGGGGAAAGGGGATTTCTTAGCTTTTGCTATCAACAGAGTTTGCCAGCTAGGTGACCAAGCAAACAGCCTGCAGTGCTATGTTAGTGATAAGTACAGAAATGCAATAAATTCCCTGCCAGCATGCCAGAAAGAAATTGCGGGGATACAGTATTGTAGGATACAATATAACTGGGTGATAATTTCTGTTAAATTTGATTTTTGTTTTTTTTACTTTTAAAAGTTTTACTACATTACTCTAAAGCATGTTAAGGGGTTGAAATAATTATTAGAAGATGCTTTTACCAGATTCCATCAATTCCAAAACGAAAAAAGTAGTCTTGAATAACTGTTGTTTCCATTAGTATTGTATATTGAGACTATAACAACACAGATATGAGGTTGAGTGCCAAGACAGTAATTGAATGTAATAATCTTAATAGTCTTTTTTAACAAAAAAATATCCAGCATGAATTAATCTATGGTTTTTGTCAAATACTTACATATCAACCATGATGAACATGAGTATGAAATATGTTTTTGGTGTATTTCATTATGTAACTGTTATAGAAACAACTGTGATTGTTTTTTTAAAACAAGAACTGGATTATCAAATTTGGATTTAGTTTGCATTTGTGTATATATAATCATATATGTATAGAAACATTCACCTGAATCTTTTTTATAAGTGGTCCTGAAGTTAACTTGCCAAAGCCTTTTTGTATTTTTGAATGAAAGAATACTTTATTAATCCCACAATGGGACAATTCAGTTTCAGTACAACCCGTCCAAGAACATACAAAACACACACGCGCATATAGGATCAGATATACTGTGGGTTGCGGCCAGCTTCCACGGCGCTCCATATTTTTAATGATTGAATTAAAGTTTTTGTTTGACAACTCTCTTCAGACTGGACTATACTCATAATACCCCTTGGAAATGTAAGCATTGATGCTTTATATCAAAGTTATGAACTTTTTTTTTCTAACCGTTTCTGTTCAACTGCAGATAACAAAGTGATCAGTTTAAAGAATTCTTTGAAGATAATAATTATATGAATGTGCCACTACTTTGTTGAGGTCTGGAAGAAAATTCAATCTGTCCACATTAAATGGAAGGAAACTGGTTAAGATGTTAAGAAACAACCAGAAACTTCAGTGGCTCCAGCCTGTTGTGAACTGGGTACTGTTGGGATACTAGTATCACTGTTAAGTGTGAAGCCAGAATTACATGAGCATAGACTGAGAGGCTACTGATCAAGAAAGAAGTCCTTACTTCAAAACTGAGACCCTACTGGCCCCACACACAAGGGGTAAAACGTTATGCTTTTTAACTACAATGGAAATAACTGCTTTTGGAAGAGTGAAGACAAGCATTTTTCACCTAGGAACATTGTACCAACTGTCAACATTTAAGCTGGTTTTGAAACGGATAAAGCAGGCTAATTTTAAAGCTCTGCCATCACTTTCGAAACATTGTGACCACAAACATATTGACAATTACCAGATTATTGTTAAAGACCAAACTGTGCAGGTAAATCAGAATAAGCAAATTTCAATTAACTTTACCAATTCTGCTAAGAAAGGTGGTCAACTATGGTAAACGACCTGTACTTGTGTTGTATCTAGTCCTGAGGACCCCAAAGCACTTCACGCTACAGTCAGTCATTCACGCACTGGTGATGGCAAACTACATTGTAGCCAAAGTCGAACACTGACACAAACAGGCCCTCCAACCACCACCAGTAAGCAAAGTGGGTGAAGTGTCTTGCCCAAGGACACAGTTACAGAGACGGACAAAGTGGGGATTTGAACCAGCAACCCTCTGGTTACAGGACAAGCTCCTACATCATGAGCCACAGTCACTAAAGGTGTGTGGTCCAGATGCAACATACAAAGAAACCTTTAACCAAACATTCCTGGAGTGTATGTATATTTTTCTGTATCCATAATTTTCAGCCTGTGTGGATTAGTGAAAATCCTCAATAAGACTTGTTGGCCTAGTTCTTGAGATATTATTAATGCACTGAAACATTTTGTTTAATAATATTTCTAACATGGAAAAATCCATCCATCCATACCGCTTATCCTTACAGGGTGTGGGGGATTTGGTGCCTATCATAGCGGTTATCGGGCTACAGGCCCTGGAAAGATCCACAGGTAAAATAAATTGAAAAAAGTCAAAAATAGACAATTTACATTCATACTTGTAAGTGGTGCACTTCTAACTGACTTCAAGTGTTTTACAAGACAACCTAAAACCCTTTCATTTTCCTGCATAACTGCAACCAAAGAACAGCAATATTTACACCTGCTGTCAGGGAAGGGATTAACCATCACCAAGGTATAATCCCTAATCATCAGCATGCTGAGCACTTTACACAAAATATGGCCTGGTTTTGCCTGTCTTAAATATGGGGGGGAGGGGATAAAAGCCCAGAATGTGACATTTGCAGGATGCTTTTCTCTACAAGAGAAAATCACATTTGATTAAGCAGACAGTTTCAGAGGCACTCAAAGAACATAGAGGGCTGCAATAAAAGACGGAAAAGGATTGAGAGGCATGAGTGGCCAAAGCAAATTTCACTCATGGATGCCTTTGTGGAAGAGAGTGTCCGCACAAGTGTTTTTGAGAATGAACACAGATGCCTGTATCTGCTTTCAGACTGTCATTTCAATATGAGTTTGCACTAATAGCATTTGGCAGATAACAATTTAACCTCTTCCTTCAATTTTCCATTCATTCCTTTTATGTTAAGTGGAACATCTATTTTGTGCTCATGGCTCTCTTGCCTATGGTTTTCTTTCAGACTAATACCATGATAATGACTAAATTAATTTCCATCAAGATCTTTCTTTATCATGAAGTGCTATTTGGCATCATACTTTTCTGAGCTATTAACACCTTCATGATAAATTATCCACAATTATTCTGAAGATAACTTCTTGTTGCGACCGTAATACATAATCTGACATATAGCGACAAAAAAAAAAAAATCCAAAGAATTGGCAACACAAGTTTAACCTGCTCACTAAGAGGATAGGCAAAGGGTTGTTTGATATATTCTACTAAATATATGAGTATATATGAGTACTTACAGCACAGAAAATATGTAAATATATTTTTATGAGGCTCATGAAATGAGATCCATACCAGATATCCATGGTAACCCAAGCAATCCAAAAATAAAAACAGAAAAAACATAATTAGTAAATGGACTGTACTTATTTAGTGCTTTTCTAGTCATGCTGACCACTCAACGTGCTTTACACTGGAGCCACACACATTCATACACCAATACAGAGCTCGGTAGGCAACTTGGGGTTAAGTGCCTTGCCCAGGGGAAACATTGACATGGGACAGGAGGAAGTTGGAATTGAACCTATGACCCTCCAATTGCAAGACAACTTCTCTACCTACTGAGCGACAGTAAGCCCATGATCTATATCATAAGTAATGTGCAATAAAGTGGAAAGACTTGTGTACTAAGTCTGGGTCTGCAAACTTTACAATCCAAAGAGTCATCTTTGTCATTAGCCCAGCTGAATAAAACTCGATTAGATCAACAAATGTAACATGACGTTTTTTTTTAAAAAGACAACTTATTTATCTACTGTAGAAAATGAGTTGTCATTTGTAAAGAACCACCAATTCATTTCTATTTATAGGTTTTAAAATAAGGGAAAATATAAGATTTTACAAAAGTGTGGAATATTTTAAATTCTATGGAATTCTAAGATTTGTAGAAAATGAAATAAAGAAAGCACATACAGTAGTTTCCAATCTGATGAAAAGGAAAACAGATGTAAAAAAATTACTGCCTCTTTTAGTATCATTCTGTTGATGAAATTCAATGTAATTTTCCATGAAAACTGAAAAAAAATGTGCTAAAACCTGCAGTTTTTATTATATCTACATTTAATAACCATAGTTTGTTCTTTATAATTTTTGACCAAAGTTATCAGGACCCACTGCGGAAGGTCCAAAGAGCCACTTGTAGCTCTGGAGACACAGGTTCCAGACCCCTGACCTAGTTGATGGCCTATGAGAAGCCTAAGGGGCTGTTTACACAACAACGTTTTTTCAGCAAAACTGAGGTTTTTCTCTCCGATTCGGCCTCTAGTTTACACGACAACGGGAAAACGGGGGGCGAAAACGGCTTCCAGAGTGGAGAGTTTTGAAAACGCTGAGGGATTCGTTGTCGTGTAAATCCAAGCCGGAGACTTTTGAAAACGATGACGTCACTGCCAGCCGCCTACGGACATGTTGCACTTGCACACTCCGCCTTTCTACAGAAAAACAACCACAATGGCGGATCCAGGTATGCGGTTACTGCTGATGCAGCTTCTGAAGTTATTTGGTCGCATACAGTACGTGCGTCAAATAATCAATATGCCTTTATTTGAGCGGAGAACTACAAGAAGACCGCCATTGTTGGGTATCATGAAATGTTTCTTTTCCGGCTTGTGAGGGGAAACCTTGGAAAACTGCATACATGGGGCACACTGCCATCTAAAGGCTGGGCATATGTACTACATCGTTTTCCATCGCGCGCCCTGTCGTGTAAACGCAGTAAGTTTTCACCCGCGTATTCAAACAAAAACGGCAACGTTGTCGTGTAAACAGCCCCTAAATGCTTAAATAGAATGCAACGGGAGTTCTTTGTTTTGTGAAGATGGTTCACCTCTTATTCAAATGACTTATTCAGTTCTGAACATATGTTGGAAGTATCAGGCTCACAGTTAAGGCCAAAATTGCTTGAGTTACTCAACTAAATTATATCACTTCCAGTGGGAAGTAACAAGTTAGTGAAATGAAAAGTTTACTTTAGATCTGAAACATTAAAATGGCAGCATTAGCAGCATTAGATGTAAACAGAGTTGGTCTAACCCTTATATTTTTCTTCTGAGTCAAATGAATCACATATCAGTGATCTGAACATCACTAGTAATAGGCAAGAGAACAGAAATACTTTGAAAGAGAACATTCTGAGGGACATGGAAAGAGAAAATAAGTTGGACTTTCTATTTAGTACAATGATAGTTGTAAAATGGGACCCCTGAGGTTGTGACATAAAAAAGCTATTCACCAGATTGTCTTGAATGAGCAGTGCTCAGGACAATGCAGGGGAAGTCTTTAGATACATAAAATCCACCTTTGCAGAGATGTGGTGATGATTTTGTGCAATATTAAATGGAAAATTGGAAAGCAGAGTATATTGTAAGCTGTTGTGCATAACTGCAGGACACTGTTATGGCTATGTGTTGGCCAGCAGTAGATGAAATGAGGATATCAACAAAGGTGTGTATTGTGTATATGTTTCATATCTATTTCGAAAGAAATTGGAGTAATATACAGCATGGGATGGGTTTATTGCCAAGGTTGAAATAAATGACACAGAAAACTTTTGCTTTAATCACTAAAAATTCCTCATCCTCTTTCACTAGTTGACAGATTGTCTTGTTTTCCAAATACATAAGTGATGCATGTACACCCAAAAACTTTCATGGGATGTAAACCATTGTTTCCAATGGAAGAATGTGAACTGAGAATGAAAACTCGAACATTTCTGCGTATTTATTTTTTGAGCATTGTATGATGAGTAAACGTAGAAAAAACAGCAAATGAAACAATATAAAAGAAACATTTCATTAGGATAGTAGGCTTGGTATTCTTCACTTGAGTTTGGTATATTTGCATCATGCTTTGAACTACACCCTTTGACATAATGTAAAGCACTCTCATTGCCATGTGTATAAGTTACTTGCCACATAGAGTGTAATAAATATGCTTTCTTAGCTTTTTCCATGTTCATCTTACCTCAGAAATAACTAGCCAAGGCTGAGTGTTGTCTTCTCATCGCATCAAATTACATTTGTAGGTTAGGATCCCTTTGTACTAAATTAAAACTACTCTTGATGTCAAAATCAGCCAGACAGCTGATAGTTTCTTCAGGTTCCTGGAAAGGTATTCTGGGGTGAAATAAGAATACACTCAAGCATCTAGGGAGTGAAATAAACTACCCAAAAACATTAGGCAATTTAAGGGCATGCTGTCTTTTAAAAAAGTTTTAAAATCTAGTTTAAGTATTGCCTTTACTTGAATGTTTCATGTTTTCTACTGTGTACTGTATATAAACAATGTTGGGACACCATTTTCCCCAAATGAACTGAACAGAAAGTTGGACGACTGGAAGCCATTTTCCCAGATGGACTGAGCAGACCACATTTCCCAGCAATCCTAGCGGTGACCCCCAACACACTCCTATTGGTCCGTGGCCCCCAATGGTGACATCAACGATGACATCACGGCCAAAGGGCTATAAGAAAGGTGGTAGAGGCCATTTCAAATTGTTCTCTTTTGTTCTGACCCGCTGGACTGGGGAGAACTCTCACTTCAACGCTTCGAAGTGCCCATCCTGTTTGCGTATCCAGTTTGGGCTATATAGGGACTGTTCCAAGACCGTTCGTTACGACGTCAACCTGCAAGCCGTCCGGCCTGCAGTTGGGACAGACAGTCCTAAAAATCCTGCACAGGTTCTCTATTCCTTTTCTCGCTCAACTACGGACACATTTTGCTCCCCTCTTCATGGACCGGACTTCCCTCAAAGCAAAGTAGGACTGAACCGGTTCATTTATGCTAATCTTGTGTCTGGGCAGATAGGGAACATAGAGTTTTTAATGAGTTAGATCTCGTTGATTGTTGGTTTAAAGTATTTTTTAAGCGCTGAACCTGTTGGCTCATTTAGCGTCGCCGCACGCATAAGTTTGAGTTGTATTTGCTGTGTTTAAAACTGGTTTTCATCCTGAGCGAATCCCACACTTTCTTTCTCTATTTTCCTCGCTGTTTCTTGCTCTCTGATCACCAGTGTCGGGTTCGGTCCGACCTGCTATAGCTGGTCTGTTAGCTGAAAGGTTAACTTTATTGTTCCTTTTCTGTTAGTTAAAGCTGTGGC
This sequence comes from Valencia hispanica, assembly GCA_963556495.2. Lineage (NCBI taxonomy): Eukaryota > Metazoa > Chordata > Actinopteri > Cyprinodontiformes > Valenciidae > Valencia > Valencia hispanica. Next base: position 14,291,679 of record OY747717.1, on the reverse strand, counting down.
TTCCATTTAGCCAAAGCTAGTTTTATGGCCCTTGTCTCCAGACACCCCATGTGCTGTTCTCCATCTTGGAACAGAACTAAGTTTATGGCCCTTTGTCCCACAGGCTTAGTTGTGCCCCCTGGAGTGAGAGCCATGTCCTTTTTTGAACACACCTCACCTCCCCTCCCCTGCGAAAGAGGGAGCTGTCTGTTTGTCCCTGATCCACTTTGTGTTAATTGTGCTTAATTTTCACATATTATTGTTTTCTAAGATCTGTAGTAATTAGTTGCATGCTTTAGAATAGAAGGGAATTATTGACTAAATGTTTTGGCTGTAAGGTTGATCTATTTTCTTAATAAATTCCCCTTAGCTTAAAGAGAAGTGGTCTGTGTTTAAATGGTGTATATGTGTACATTTATCGTCAATGGCGTGTGTATTTACACCTTCAAGAAGAGACTGGATGTCTGGCCTTCTAAGACAGAAGTGGTGCCCCTAATATTAATAAATTAAACTTGAACCTCATCAATAATTATATCAATATTAAATTATTGATCATAATTATTGATGGTTATGTAAACCAGACAAAAACTCACTCACTCTGTGTCACAACATGCTAGTATTTTATGTAATTTGAAATGCATTATTTATGTCTAAAAAATGTTATGCGATTGTCTATGCTAGTATTGTACATAATTTGGCTGGACCCCAGGAAGACCAGTAACCACCTCGGTGGAAACAAATCCTAATAAATAAACAAATAAACACTGTACTGTACCCCCCATATAACCCCAAATGTTTGAACATGTAAGAAACTAGTGAGATTGTGGTGCTTCATTATTGTCGTGGCAGCATATAAAATTGTGTTGATGGATGGAGTAATCAGGTATCAGTTTTGACAACAGACAAAATGATCATACCGAGCTGCTAAATTAACAATCTAAAATATCCATACCAATAAATACCATGCTGTATTCAAGCCCTAAACACAGTGGGATCAATATCAACCTCTAACCATGCATATACCTGGCTGTGTTGGTGACTGGTTTGTAGACCCTTTTATGTGTATAGAAAGGTGTGTCACATAAAAAATATATTGCTCATGTTGGCACCTCTATACTCACCCTCATCTGCATCCTCTCATGTCTCATTACTCTAATAAAAATGCAAATACCAAATGCATTTTCCTCATCCACAGTAATGGTTAAGCTAATACTGAAGTTATAGAAACCTAACATATACATTTGTAAATTCTAAAGATTATGAGGAAACTAGTGCTCGCAAGATACCTGTGGTGGGAGCATTGTGATTGGATGACCAGAAAAGCAGCAGGTGTAAACCTATTTAGTGACTTCCAATAGTATAGCAGAATCGTGGTTACCTGCATTGTAGACCTCTCTCATTGTATTGCATTGTAGTTGTATTTAAATAGTATTGAAAAGTGACCGGAGAGGGCAGTCATTATCTGGTCCACCTTGAGTGAGGCATGGGGAAGGTTCTTTGAAGTCCGCTATATTCTGCCACCATGTTAATGAATCAGGCAAGTGTCATGTTTAGTACATAGTTAAAACAACTTGTGGGCTCTTGTGCTCCATCACATGTGACAGGAAGCAAATTGGGTTTTAATGTTCCCCAGAATATCTGAGTCTAGTGTGAAAGGGGCCTACACCAGTTCAAGTGAGGATTAAGATACAAATACCACTCATAATGTGTCTGCCGTCAGAGGGGTCTCCAAGGTCACACCCTACATGACAGTTTTTTTGAAAAAAAAGATATATATATATTTCTTCTTTTCTGGCTGTTAAATATCTAGCACATCTGCATCTATGTGAGTTTATGTTTAGAGCAGGAATTAATATACTTTTTCCCCTTGTGAGCTTTTTGCTAAAGCTGTCAGTGACCTTAGACACAGATGTTCCCATTTACGCACTTATTTATTCCCATCTTTCTTCATGACCCAGTTGTGCTAGGTCTGTCTTTGAAGTCTGCTAGATCTGGTTTCAGGCTCAGTGTTGCTTCTTTTAGTTTGCTTACATTCTAACTGGAATCTAGGAGTTACTTTAGTACATTCACTTATATAAACACCCATAATGTGCTGCAAAATTGAGGGCACAGCCTCAATTCTAGTCTGAGATTAGAAATCTGAGGGCAAACCATTGCAGTTCAGATAACATACTTCAAGTTGTAGCATACTTATGCCCCAACACACATTTCTTTTCAACCAAGAGTTTCTTAAAAAAAGAAAAAAAATTAGAGAAATTATATCTTCATCCATTTCTCTCTCCTTTCTTCCATTTACCATATAACATATCAGCAATTGAAAAAAGGAACAAAAAAAAAGATGTTTATCACTTTGTTCTCAGTCTGTAAATCTTTGGGGTATTCTCATTTGTTAAGGGTGCAATACCAGGAAAAGGACATAAAAACAAATTCAGAAAGGAACAGGGAATTGACCAGCTAAGAAAAAGTTTACTGAAAGCTGTATACTGCACTAATTGCTAACCCAAGCCTCGGAGGGTTTTTAATTAGCTTATTCATTTCTAAATGCCATCTGAAGATTTAAGAGGCCTTCCTTTAACTAGCCTCCCTGACCTAAATTGAAAATATTGGGATGCGTTTTGTCCTCGGAACAACACACATGTGATTTCTCCCACTGGATAGTGCAGAAGCCAAGATATATATATATATATAAACTCAGCAGAAAAAGAAACGTCCTCTGACTTTTAACTGTTTTTACTTTCAGTAAACTTAATGTGTGTAAATATATGTATGAACACTAAAAGAGTCAACACCATAAGACATAAACTAAAAATGTTTCACAGACATGTGACTAACAGAAATAGAATAATGTGTCCTTGAATGAAGGGAGGCTCAAAATCAAAAGTACCTGTCAGTATCTGGTGTGGCCACCAGCTGCTTAAAGTACTGCAGTGCATCTCCTCCTCATGGACCGGACAAGATTTGTCAGTTCTTGCTGTGAGATGTTACCCCACTCTTCCACCAAGGCACTTGCAAGTTCCTAGGCATTTCTGGGGGGAATGGCCCTAGCCCTCACCCTGCGATCCAACAGGTCCCAGACGTGCTCAACGGGATTGAGATCCGGGCTCTTTGCTGGCCATGGCAGAACACTGACATTGCTTTCATGCAGAAACTCACGCACAGAACGAGCAGTATGCCTGGTGGCATTGACCTGCTGGAGGATCATGTCCGGATGAGCATGCATAAAGGATACCACATGTGGGAGGAGGATGTCTTCCCTGTACCGCAAGGCATTGAGATTGCCTGCAATGACAACAAGCTTAGTCCGATGGTGATGTGATATACCGCCCCAGACCATGACGGACCCCCCACCTCCAAATCAATCCCGCTCCAGGGTACAGGCCTCGGTGTAACGCTCGTTCTTTCGACAATAAACACGAATCTGTCTATCACCCCTGGTGAGACAAAACCGTGACTCATCAGTGAAGAGCACTTTTTGCCACTCCTGTCTGGTCCAGCGAAGGTGGGTTTGTGCCCATAGGCGGCGTTGTTGCTGGTGATGTCTGGTAAGGACCTGCCTTACAACAGGCCTACAAGCCCTCAGTCCAGCCTCTCTCAGCCTATTGCAGACAGTCTGAGCACTGATGGAGGGATTGTGTGTTCCTGGTGTGACTCGGGCAGTTGTTGTGGCCATCCTGTACCTGTCACGCAGGTGTTATATTCGGATGTACCGATCCTGTGCAGGTGTTGTTACACGTGGTCTTCCACTGCGAGGATGATCAGCTGTCCTTCCTGTCTCTCTGTAGCGCTGTCTTAGGAGTCTCAAAGTGCGGACATGGCAAATTATTGCCCTAGCCACACCAGCAGTCCTCATGTCTCCCTGCAGCATGCCTAATGCACGTTCACGCAGATGAGCAGGGACCCTGGGCATCTTTCGTGTTTTTCACAGTTGGTAGACAAGTCTCTTTAGTGTCCTGCGTTTTTAGAACTGTGACCTTAAATGCCTACTTTCTGTAAGCTGTTAAGGTCTTAACGACCATTCCACAGGTGCATGTTAATTAATTGATTATGGTTAATTGAACATGCATGGAAAACATTGTTTAAGCCATTTACAATGAAGATCTGTAAAGTTATTTGGATTTCTACAACATTATTGTTGAAATACACAGTCCTGAAAAAGGGACGTTTCTTTTTTTGCTGAGTTTATATATATATATATATATATATATATATAAATATATAAAGCCAGGGGTGAATGACACAGAAACTTTAATTAGTTCAATGTGACACTGACTCACTGTTACAGTATATAGTTGTAATCATTAGATATTTCATATAACCACCTTTAACCAAATAGAAAGTAATTCAAAGTATATTTACCACAACTATAGTTGGTATTGATTTGTATTTCATCAAGGAGTGCTTCAAAGGATGAAAACAAAAAATAGGCAGGGCACTTCTGTAGATAATATAAACCTAAATAGCATTCATTTTGACTTGTATTTTTCTGAATTCTTTTCCACTCAGACATAAAAAAGTGATGTAATTCAAATGTAATGAAAAATATGTTTTACTATACCTTTGAAAAAATGGCTTTGTGGAGACAATTGTATTTGTTTATGGTTGTTTGTTTTTTCTCATGCTTAGTATATGCTCACAGCATGATGTGAATTATATTCAATTGACAGACCTGATGTAATAAAGAGGGATGCATTGCTGTACCATAATTTGACAGAGCCCGGTATTCATTTTTTCCTTTCTTTTGCTTATAATGTATCTACTCAGAGGGAGCAGAAACAGATTTAGCTTAAATTATTTTTGTACAAAAGGGTAAATATGGGATGTAAAACTAACCGTGTTAGAGTTAAGTAATTTTCAGAGAAGAGTTGACAATAGATTCTGGTGAAAGTTTGATTTTATGAAGTTAGTAATACCCTCACATTGCTTAGAATAAAATAACTTATTTTATTTAAACCTTAAAAACTTGTAAAGTAAATTGCTATCCATAAGAGATAAAGTCAGACAGTCTCTTGTAGAATTAAAGAAGTCTCTGAGCTTCATCTTCAATGATTATGTCAAACCTCAGTTCAATGAAAAAACATGAAACAGAGACGAAGCAAAGATGGTGTTGACACCACATCTGTTATATTTCCTGATTATCACTACAATTTCTTTGAACTACACTGAAGGTGTTACATCCTCTCATTTTCACTTTAGCACAACCCATTAAGGTATTTCAACCTGTTCAGAATTTCATATAAAAAAAAAAACAAGTATAATTTTTCTTTACCTTCACAATTATATATTACTTTATCATGGTTGTCCACCTAACATGAAATTACACATTTTGTAATTGAACCTGACAAAATATAAAAATATCAGTTTTGTATCAATATTTTTGTAAGGCATTGTTCATAATATCCATGATTTTCTAAAATGTGTATTCAGTATTATACAAGAGCATGAGCATGAGTAGGCACTTTCTCTGGCAACTCATTCATTCCTGTTGTGTGTTGATGACTAATAATTTTCATCATAAAACATGTTTTCCTATGCAAATTTAATGCTAATTGGGGTCAATTAGAACACATGCTACACAATGTATTCCAGCCCGTCTTCTTCAAGAGACTTAGAATATTCAGATGTGTTAGTTGCCATTTAATAGTTTTAAAGAATTATTACTTCCATCAAGGGGGTTGTGTTTCCGCCAAAGTTTTGTTTGCTGGTTTGTGAGCAACATGACTCAAAAAGCCATAGACAGACTTTGAAATGTCTGCAATGGGGGGGCTGAGATGCCTTGGCGGAGGTATGCGCACTTTCAGTCTTATTGTATAGATGTATCGATTGTGCACTTTTGTTAGAATTGTAAATAAATTCCCTTTAGCTTTTCATTTTGAGTACCATTTGTGACTTTGGATGTGGGTCAGGAAATAACCAAGACCCATGACAGATTTAATACCTCACAGTTATACAGTTACACTAACAATAAGACAATTAGGAATTTCTGGAATTAAAAAAATAACAAAAAACTATGACAAAGAATCTGCTTAACTGTTTTATAAGTGTGTAAGTGGATTTTTAAGTACATGACTGCTTAATTTAGTTTACAGGGTTGTCTTATTTTTCAAGTTTTATGAATGGAAGTGTAATGGTTTAAATTGTTGTTTCTAAATTTGAATACACAATGGAGAATAAATAATAATAATAATAATAATAATAATAATAATAATAATAATAATAATAATAATAATAATAATAATAGTAATAATAATAATAATAATAATAATAATTTGTATTTTTACTGTTTGTATTTTTCTTTTGTTGGACAAAAAAAGCTGAACTGGCTTTGCATGTACTGTATGAATGTGAAGCCAGGTTTAGTATCAAAACCCTAAAAGTGGCCAGAATGACTAGACAAGTGCCATTTAAGTCCATACCATTTACTTTGTTGTTTTTTCTTTCAGAAAGATGTGCCCAGATGCAGCTGTGTTTTCACCAACTCAGGCTAGTCATTTTGTCTTTTTAAGTCAGCAGTTTCTTTGACAAAAAACTGCAACACAGAGTCAAAAGATTTGATTTGATTATAAATGTCACAGTTTATGAACTAGTAACAGAAAACTTTTTGGATTTTTTTAATGTAGCTATGGTCCCCTCTGACAGAGATTTGCCTAAAGGTAGAAAAACACTACATGATTTGTTTGCCAAATCTTATCCACGATTGTCAGTCAGAGCAATATTATTCAACCTTTGAGGAGCATTTGTTTAAATGAACTTTTTGTGGCTTATACTACAGTGGGGCAAAAAAATATTTGGGACCCACCGATTGTACAAGTTCTCCCACTTAAAAAGGTAAGAGTGGTCTGTAATTGTCATAATATGTACACTTCTCCTGTGAGAAACAGGATGTGAAACAAAATACAGGAAATCACATTGTGTGATTTTCCCTCGACCTGGGGCTCCATGAAAGATCTCATCTTGTGGGGTACAGATGTTCTTGATAACGGTAAGGAACTTGTCAATGACCTGAAGAGAGCTGGGACTACAGTAACAAAGTTTACTATTAGTAAAAGATTATGATCCCATGGATTATTATCCTGCAGCACTTGAAAGGTCCCCCTGCTTCAGCCAGCACATGTCTAGACCTGTCTAAAGTTTGCCATTGACAACCTGGATGATCCAGAGGAGGATTGGGAGAATGTCACATGGTCAGATGAGCACAAAAAAGAACTCCTTGGTATAAACACCACTCACCGTGTTTGGAGGATAAGAATGCTGAGTTGCACCTCAATAACACCATACCCACTGTGAAGCATGGAGGTGGAAACATTACACTTTGGGGCTGCTTTTCTGCAAAGGGGACTGTACGACTGATCCGTATTTTGGAAAGAATGAATGGAGCCATGTATCATGAGATTTTGGACACAAACCTCCTTCCATTAGTGAGAGCAATGAAGATGAAACATGGCTTCTTCCAACATGACAATGATCCCAAACACGCCAACTGGGCAATGAAGAACTGGCTACTTAAAAAGCATTTCGAGATTCTGGAAGGGCCTAGTCAGTTTCCAGGACCCTAATCTAATAGAGAATCTGTGGAAGGAGTTGAAAGTCCGTATTGCCCAGCGACAGCCCTAAAACATCACAGCTCAAAAGATCTGCATGGAAAAATGGGCCAAAAATACCAGCTACAATATGTGCAAACCTGGGGAAGACCTACAGGAAACATTTGACCTTTGTCGTTTGACCTTTGCCAGCCAGCAAGGGTTACATTACAAAATATTGAGACAAATTTTTGTCATTGACCAAATACTTATTTTTTGCTCCATTATACAAATAAATTCTTTAAAAATTATACAGTTTGATTTCCTGGATTTGTTTTACATTCTGTTTCTCACAGTTAAAGTGTACATATGATGAAAATTACACACCCCTCATCTTTTTAAGTGACTACAGTACTATACATAGAAAAGGAATGGTGGGGTATTCATTCCAAGCTACAAATCTTTGTTCATAAATAATAGGCAAGGCAAGTTTATTTGTATAGCACAATTCATGTTACAAGACAATTCAAAGTGCTTTACATAAAATAATAATAATAATAGTGTTGCAGAGGTGTAAAGTGTGTCATTAAAGCTAGGATGGTTTGTCTCATTGATGGTTACTGTGTAAACATAGCTTTAACAAAAAGAAAACTTCCCTAAAAGTACAAATGTTGGGTTTGTCAGACCATTTATCCAAGTCAAAATATGAATTATGATTCACTTTCCGTTTCTACAGCTGTAATTATGAGTCATCCTCTGTGAAGGTTGTGAACTCCCAAGATCCTTGTGGTCTGTTATGTGTGTCACCTTGTTTCCTTGTTTTTCCTGTGGTGCTGCCTTGGTGTGAGAAGTGTTGCTGGTAAACTGACTGGGCTCTGTGCCTGCCATACTTTTTTACAGACAGCAAGGCTCAGTCCTTTGGGACAAAATGTCATCCCTGCTCAGGCAGTTTCATGCAAAGGACTCAAGGTTTTGGCAGTTCACTTTAACATCTTGACACAACTCATGCTGCTAATGAACTGCATTACAAACCCACAGGGCAGCATGGACACACAGGAAAACTTGTTTTCTTTTTTTGTTTTTCAGAATGTTTTGTAAAACTTAGTTTGAAGTTAATATAGAATAAATAACTTGGAGGGGAAGATAACATTTTGACAGATAAACAAATGAAAGAAAATAGGCTTTATTTAAATTAAAAAAACGTGAATCACAGTCTGTTGTTTTCCCCGTTTTCCATGTCCATCCATTAAATTTGTTTAACCCCAGACAATTCAACATATCCCTATTTGGACTCCTGTAGGATTTGACCAATGTGGTTTTACCCATTAATCAACTGGCTGGACAAGTTTTATTATTTGTTTAGACACCTATGGATATAGATATCACCTATAGTGACCCCAATCAGGCTGTTATGTTGAACTGAGGTGAGAAAGTGCCCTAAAAGACAGACAGATTTCAACAACTGTTTCACTCTTTCACACCTTTTGGTACTGACAGGTATGAAGCATATAACACATTTAGCCTTGTATCTGTTAGCAGCAATATATCTTATATCTGTTGCCAGAAGTATACCAATTTTCTGATATTTTGAATTGGGGGTTTTCATAAGCTGTAAGCCTAAATCATCAAAATTATAACAAATAGAGGGTTAAAATATCTTACTTTGCATGTAATGAATCTATATCATATACAGTCGTGGCCAAAAGTTTTGAGAATTACATAAATATTGGAAATTGGAAAAGTTGCTGCTTAAGTTTTTTTTAATAGCGATTTGCATACACTCCAGAATTTTATGAACAGTGATCAGATGAATTGCATAGTCCTTCTTTGCCATAAAAATTCCACTGCATTTCATTGCTGTCATTAAAGGACCTGCTCAGTAATCGTCTTGTTAACTCAGGTGAGAATGTTGACGAGCACAAGGCTGGAGATCATTATGTCAGGCTGATTGGGTTATAATGGCAGACTTGACATGTTAAAAGGAGGGTAATGCTTGAAATCATTGTTCTTCCATTGTTAACCATGGTGACCTGCAAAGAAACGCAGGCAGCCATCATTGCGTTGCATAAAAATGGCTTCATAGGCAAGAATATTGTGGCTACAAAAATTGCACCTAAATCAACAATTTATAGGATTATCAAGAACTTCAAGGAAAGAGGTTCAATTCTTGTTAAGAAGGTTTCAGGGTGTCTAAGAAAGTCCAGCAAGCGCCAGGATCGTCTCCTAAAGAGGATTCAGCTTTGCCCAAAAACGCAGCCATGAATAAAGAATGGTACCAAAACACCCTCCAACAGCAACTTCTTCCAACAATCCAACAACAGTTTGGTTCAGAACAATGCATTTTCCAGTACGATGGAGCACCGTGCCATGAGGCAAAAGTGATAACTAAGTGGCTCGGGTACCAAAACGTTTAAATGTTGGGTTCATGGCATGGAAACTCCCCAGATTTTAATCTTATTGAGAACTTGTGGTCAGTCCTCAAGAGATGGGTGGACAAACAAACACCCATTAATTCTGACAAACTCCAAGAAGTGATTATGAAAGAATGGGTTGCTATCAGTCAGGATTTGGCCCAGAAGTTGATTGAGAGCATGCCCAGTCGAATTGCAGAGGTTCTGAAAAAGAAGGGCCATCACTGCAAATACTGAGTCTTTGCATAAATGTCATGTAATTGTCAATAAAAGCCTTTGAAACGTATAAAGTGCTGGTAATTATATTTCAGTACATCACAGAAACAACTGAAACAAAGATCTAAAAGTAGTTTTGCAGCAAACTTTGTGAAAACTAATATTTGTGTCAATTCCAAAACTTTTGGCCAACTGTATTATTTTCACCTTTGAATTACTGAAATAAATGAACTTTTGCACAATATTCGAATTTTTTGAATTTCACCTGTATTTGCCCTGTCCTTTTTATTTATTTACCCAGTAATTTTTTAAGCTTCTCAAAGTTCTTTATTTTTCCAGCTCTACCACTTGGCTTTTTTGTCCTATAACACTTGGGATCTTTTTTGTAGTCCTTATGTGTCGACTCTGCACAAGGCCTAATTAACATTTCAGGGGTTTTGTAGATGTAAATGTTTGACAGAAAATGTAATAAAAGCAAAATATATTTACAGATTTTTTTCATGTTGTGGCTATGGTTCGAAACCTTTGATCAACTGATGAACAGTGCCTCTTAGAGTCTGATTGCAATTTTCAATAATTTGCCAACTCTTTTTATTGATATTTTTGCCCCTTCTTCCTTTTACATTTTGAATCTCAACTTGTAACCTACCAGTTACCCATCAGTATAAAATCCAAATACTTGAAACGTCCCCTCTGATCATATTATTTTATTCAGAAGTGTACATGATGATGGATCTTGATATTGTTTTTATCATGTTTTTGTTAAGATTCCTGACCCACATGCAGAACACGGCTAGCGAGACCAGTTGTGAAATGAAATAATTTAATTGAAACCATTATTTGTAAATGATCACAGGAACCAGGAGGGCTGCATGTAGGAGTGGGGAGAACCAGTACTGTAGAAGAGAAGTCCAGAGTTGAATATTGAGTTTTGATTTGAAGAATTGATATGACAGAACTCAGGTGAGGCTTACTTGCAAGTGGTGGAGTTGACAGAGATTACTCAGAAGCTGGAGGAGTTTGCGAGGAGTTTTAGTCCAAGGGAACATTGAAGGGAGCACAGGTAAGTTGAGCACAGTAAGTTCCTCAGGGAAATTATCTGCAAGGATTACTCAGGAGAATTTCACAGAGGACTAGTGGTTACCGCAGATGCAAAACACTCAGGCATTGAAGGTCTGACAGCCAGCTCCTTTTATCCAGCCAGTGATGAAGCTCAACGAGCTATGTGGGAGTTCCACAGCACGGCTCTGCCCTCAACTGTGACGGACAGGTCCTTGTCTCAGGCAGGCCCCCTAGAGGAGATCACCGACAAGGTGGAGAAAAAGGAAACAAACAAACACCCCAGACTCCTAACAGTTTTACAAATGGACTTAACAAAAAATTAATTTCCCTCATTTGAGCAAGTCTTCAAAATGTATAAACAAAAGCTAAAACAAGGATAAAGATAAGAGAGAACAGTAGTTTCAAATTTAAATTCTTTGTTTCAACAATGGATACAAATAGCTGAATCAAAATATTGGGAGAAATAAAGCAAACCCTGAAAACAGGCTTTGCTT